>BSUD01000004.1:126652132-126753586 GCA_033239045.1 Fagopyrum esculentum
TTTTTTTTTTTTTTTTTTTTTTAATGCATAGTAAACTAACGTTTTTTAACATCCGTTTAGTTGTTTGACGGATAAGGGCAAAATCCGGAATATAAGAAAGTTTTAGAGTACCGACCGAACTGTGAAAAAGTGATGGGCAAAATCAGAAAAAAAATTTCGGATAAACCCCAAACCACGGGGGCACCAACCGAAATTTCCCTAAATAGTTTTACTTATCACTTAAAATAAAATACGGAAAAAAAACATTCTGTGAAAACCAACCCAAAGCAGTTAGGCATGCTGGGATAAAATCATAAAAGACATTTCAGTTCAGATCCATTGCCATTTGCCAACAGTAAAATTTCATATTAGCATCACCGAGTAAAAACAATCATTCTTAGCATTGTTACCGTTAAAATAAAACTTCATGTAACACTTTTTTAGCAAAAGATTACCCTCATTTACCACCAGGTTGACAATCAGATGTCATGTAACTGTATCATGGATCGGAAATCTCAAGCATAGAAAATATGCTTCTCCCACCTCAGGGCTTCCAGCCAAAATACTGCAATGCCAGGCTTGTTTCAGCGAAGAAGACCGTAACAAAATGCCAATAAAACCTCCCCGAGAACATCAACCAAGCACGAACAACAAGAGGGCGGCTAGCTCGCTTGAAAGTTGAGAAAGTACTGCAGTTTTTGCACAAGAAGTTCCCGGGATCCATAAGTTGGCATTGTACTGATTAACCAATCCTTGTCCAAGGCACTCGCCTCAGCACTAGCAATCATCTCCTCATGAAACTCAGAGACGATGCAGTAGATTGAAGTCTTCAAGATATCAGCAAATGAATATGCTTTTGAGTACAGAGGGCTGTCCCTCTTTCTGTTCACAGCCATGGAAATTTCCCTACGAGATGTGCTGTTTGTTGCCCATTTGATGCCAGCGGGATTTGGGGATTGCAAGTTCGTTTTCTTCCCCATAAATGTTTCAACTGCGAGTAAAGAAGATAGCAGAGTGGATAAAACTGTAGAATGACTACCCGAAAGCTGAGCAACTCCGCATCGGTCCTCCTTGTGAGAATGTACTGTAAGTGCTGCCCCAGCTTGAGCACACCAAGCATACAGCTGCATAGCAAACATATGTTCACAACATTACGAGATTGGACATACAAAAACTTGCCTGTTACCTAAAGCAGGCATATCTCCTAGTGCAGGTCACGTTACAAGATCATTTATATATTATACGACATTTCATATCATCATTACAACACAAAGCAAGCAAAATTTATCATTTGATTATTCAGTTATATCCAATTACTTTGCAATAAACATCAACGAGCAATGTTTTCTTTTGTTCTTTTAATAGATATTCATCGAAGAAGACACAAAAACAAGCAGCAAATAGAGGATAAATCTGCACCACAATCTAATAAGATGTACCTAGACCAACAAAACCACTAGCCTCTCAATTACATTCTGTTTTATGTACAAATACATGCAGGAGGTTTCTCATACCTGGAAGTCATTAAATGATTCAACCATTTCGAAGTTTTTCTGGACATCTTCTGGTGAGCATAACTGGTTGGACAGGGCATTATCAGCAGAGCCAGCTAATCTTTCACCAAAACATGATGCAAACTGATCCAGAGGCCTCAAGCAAACAGAAACTATCCTCTTGTAAGTTTCACCAGTTTCTTCGTAAAAGGCAGCACGCCTCCATGTGTCAATATTGCTTCCACATACCATACTCAAGTCAAGATATGCAAGATAATGAAGCAAACACCTAGGTTGGCTGTTTTCCAGGCTGGCAAGAAGCATTTCACTAGGATTGGTTTCAGCTGCTGCCGATCCTTTTGGCGGTGCAAATGTAAGCCTCTTTGTATGCAGCACCTATCTAGCCAAATAAAGTTGTAAGATAGCATGATAAATGGTGTCAAAATAAACTATCTAGTAGCAATGTATCTGCCCAAAAAAACTATAAAGGAAATGGAAACATTCACTGTAAAATTATAAAACCGATCATGCACTGAATAGTTATAAAAAGGGTGATGAAGGTTTTGGGTTCATAAACTAGCCAAATAAAGTTGTAAGATGGCATAATAAATGGTGTCAAAATAAACTATCTAGCAGCAGGTTGTGTTCATAAACTAGCCAAATGAAATTGTAAGATGAAATGATAAATGATGTGAAAATAAACTATCTAGCAGAAAGTTTCTGTCGAAAAAAACTAAAATTTATAATGGGGATGACAACAGTCACACAGCAAATTTATAAAACCAATCATGCACCGAACAGAGCTGTACAAAAAAAGGGAAATGAAGATTTTTGGTTCATAAACTGTAGGCTTGGGGTTCAAAAGAAGGAATCCCAAAAAGCATCCTACAAATATAATTTAATTTGTGAAGACTGTTAGAGGCAAAATGAACACTACTACTTATATTTATAGGTAGAAAGAATAGAAGTTTATTGTGGTAGACAGTAGATACTAGAGAACTAATTAGAATCCATGTTAATGAGCTAGCATGCTGCGTAAAGTTCTGGAATATTAATGAATTGTTAATTTACTACTCTGGTGTTAACGAAATCACAATGCAAGGGAAAAGATTGGCATTATCAGATAGACTGGTGAATTTAAAAGCTGGATACATTTTTAGAATTAGAAAGAACCACAAAACCTTGGTCATCAATTCCAGCACAGTGGCACATGATTTGATTATTCCTTGCTACTGGACATCTTCTGGGGAACAATTTACTGATGAAGTTCAACAGCTGGATACATTTTTAAATTAAAAAAAGATCACTAAACTTTGGTTTTCTTTAATTCCAGTGCTGTGACACGTAATTTGAATATCCTTTAACCTTGCTGGATCGGAATTGTAAAATTTAATCATCATTCTAAATTGTTGAACAATTTTTATAGAAAATTAGTTCGTCATGCTATATCAAGATAAAAAGCAATAATATAAAATTATTACATAAAAGGGCCAGATAACTAAGTAGTAGCATGTCAATCAAATGTTAGTTAGCATATAAACAATATCTTAAGTGCTGTTCACAGGGCGTGAATAATGTTAAAAAGAACAAACAAAATATAAACATACAGCAAAACAAATACTAATAAATCAGGGTAAAGATTAAGACTTCCACCTTATGCAAATGATGAATCAGCTCCCAGCACAAGATAACAACAAAACTTGCGATGTACAAGATCAACTGATCTGAAACAAGCACTCCCAGCGCAACCTGTCTCTTACCCTTCCTCCCAAAGATAGCTTGTAGGATGGCTGAACACAGATATGACAATGCAGATAGCTTCAATGCTTGACTGATAGCTGAAGGAAACCCTATTTTATAGCTGAAGAAAGGTGGTCGCTGTTGACAATGGTAAGACTAGTAATAAGAGATGTATTCTATTGAAAGATAACGATAATGAATGAAATCAAATGCGCAAGAAATCATCATGAGCTCTTGATGCGTGGAATTAGGAAAATCTGTTTCATTTCATATATTCTAATTTAATTCAAAAATGTGCACATATAACATGTCTTTGTACCTCTTTCCTAATTCAAACCCCCCAAAATCTTCCCATAATAAAAGCAAAATATAGTTTCACTTCATGCCCACTCACTTAATAACCACACCATCACAACAACGTTGCAAAATTCTTATCCTATTAGATTTGATTTCCAGAAGAAAAAAAAACGCATGCATTCACATGGAAAATGACTACCTCCCTGATACTGATAGTCCCTCTTTCCTTTTCCTGATGTCCCAAAATAGTCACAGGCTCACATCTATTATAACGTAAAACATCAAAGTTCCTTAGTGCATGCCCTTAATTGACTTAGAAGCATAGTCACAGACACATCTCAAATTATATGTCAAAATGATCCTTAAACTTCCTAGGTACATTCCCTTAATTCACTTAAAGCATAATTGCTCCCTAATTAACAAACATTAAGTTGAGAGGCATTTTTTGAGTTCTTCTCCAACTGATGGCATATGGGAATACTAAATAATGTATTAAAATACTTGGATTTTCCATAAAGCACTATTACACCTTCCAAAAGTTTGAGAATATATTATTTAACACAAAATACTGTAAATTCAATAGTGTTCAGTGTTCACCCTTTCCTAACTTACTGTAATTAGTAAAACCTATGTCTAAGATAGAAGGCATTTTGCTTGCTCACATATACCTATTAGCTTTCTGAACTCTAGCATAGAATAGCTCTTATTTTTTTAAGATTTCACCCACTCCACATTTCCAGCATCAATGTCATAAACCCTTCTCATCAATTCAATTATTTACGTTCGAAGTGCATCCTAAAGGTATTTTCTAATAAGATCGATATTAGAGCATATTCATCAACCACACTATTTTCCCAAAAGAAATCTAACCGCAGGTACTTGTTCACTGTCTTGCCTAGATTCAGTTCATGAGTTCAGTCATTGTCAAATTTGGTTGAGTCTTAAAGATCAATTCAGGAAAACATAAAAAACCTGATTTGATGAAACATTTGATACCCAACATTCAGTTCAACAAACTTATACGTTATACTGACAAGTATATCATCTAAAAGCAGCAAATTTGTCAATTGATGATTCACTTGAATGTAAAATTCCTTGATCCTGCCTGAAACTTAGATATTATCTTCATTAATAATTATTATGTTTTTTTTCAAAAGAGATGAAACTTACAACTAGGCCTACAAAAGAAAAACCCCAGCACCTGAATGAAATGTATGCTCCCGTCGTCCTAAGACTTAATAGAAGCAGACTGCAATATACTAATCCCCAAAACCTACAACTTCAAATCTATCATACATGAGTGGCAATACATTCTCTAGTAAGGATGGGAATGGCTGGAAACTATCACAGATTTGTAGAACTATTGAAATAGATAAATGGTAGGACAAAGGATCAGATGTCGTGAAGAATCTATCACTTCTACTATTGGAGTAAAATAAGTGTTCTTATTCAATTTACAATCAGATGCAAATAACTGAATAAGAAACGGGCATGCTCTTTATTCTAAAACAAAGTGAACAATACTAAATTCAAGACCCGGACATATGGAACTGGAATCTCATCACGCACTAGAGTGACTGTATATAACAGATGCAGCCTCTATATCCAAATGAATATATGATGTACATGATTTCCTTTGGAGCGCTCTTGAATGAAGGTTTCCCATCTATTAACCTGACACAGCAGAACCTCGTGGTTTATCAGTCCTCAAATATCCAATTCCTTCTATCCTTAACTGTTAATTGAACTGAATGTCATATCCTTACATCATTGGTGAGACTTAAATGTCACAAAATAAAATCAGGCATGAACACCGACAGCCACAATGTGCCTAACAACTTCGGAAGGGTTTAGCACAACGCCCTCATTAGAGGACGCTATTTACAGATTCACCGAAATCATGCTTAAAAACGGGAAAAAGGAAACTCCTTAGTTTCCGGATCTCAAGTAGTATGTTCAAGCTCTAACAAATAAAATATACTTAGATAGACGATAATAAACATATTTCACCTGAATAATTGGGAACACGAGAACCCATCGTTGCTTGTAGACATAATGAAAGCCATACACCAAGCCCACAACGAAGCCCGAGCATCCTACATCATTGATCAACTCAGACAAAGTACCTGCATAGCTGCTTCCCACGACAGAAATTACAGCCAAAGAGCCAGATAAAGCCGACGCACAGACCAGCAGAGCCATTGCAAGAGAAACCCTCGCTCGGAGACGGAAATCGCCAGCGGGAAAGGATGCAGAGAGAGCGAATCGGAAGAACCCCAGGGCGAGCTCCACAACTGAAGCAGCTCGGCTATAGCGCGGAGCAGAGACGGCGTGGGCGGCAACGGAGAACAAGCACGTGGAGAGTAAGAAGGAGAGGGAAGCGGCGACGCCGAAAAGAGACGGGACAAAGGGATTGGTGGTGAAAGGAGAGAGTAGGAGGATCTTGCATAGGGAGAAGATGGCCAAAGATTGAATCGATTGCCATATGAGAAACCCTAAGAATCGTTTGTGCAGGATTTCAGTAGCCGGAGACTCCATTTTTGCGAGTTTGGGTTGCAGGGACAGAGAAAAGAGGGTTTATTTGCGTACCTATTTGTACAGTACAGCTGTGTAAAACCCTCTAAGGTCCGAGCGGGAAACTAAAAATGCAGAAAATTTCAGTTTACTGTTCTTAATTTGTCTAAATGAATTCAATGTCAAACTTGTCTTTCGTAAAGAGGAGGGTTGGTGTTCAGTGTATAATGTATGGAGCTTGAATAAATCGGCAGGGAATTAATGTAATTTTGAAAATGAAAAAAATATATCAAAAATAGCAAAACTAAGGAGAGCAAAATAAATAAATTCATGAGAAGAAAAATATAAGTAAATCGATTATGAAAACCATAGAGACTCTGGAATGAGTTGGGTATAACAAGAGCGAATCAATTGAGAACTGAGAGGAAGAGAAACGAAGAAGTGGTTAGAATAATACAAATGATTGAGTCGATTGTATTTCCATTATTCTATCTCGATCTAAAAATCGAGGAAGAATAAATGAACTCGAATGGATCGATTTTTCAGCATCAACAAATAAAATATATTAAATTAAAAAATTATTTATTATTACACAAATTTGGTATATTGAATTGTATGAAATGTTATATAAATTAAAATTTTGTTTTTTTATTGCTAGGGCATTATACATTCTCTATATAAATTAGAATATATATTATATATCTACATATCTAATCTAACTACGTTATATTCTTAGCTTTTTGAATTAATAAATGCATAAAGGCCAAAATATGATATTGGTATTTTTATTTTTATTTTGATAACGAAAAGTTGTTCGAAAGGCCCAAAAAATCAACAAACTCATAAACCGTCAAAAAGGACCACAACAAAAGAAAAAAGAAACAGACAAAAATACATCATAACCCGAAAACAAGAAGGTCTTTGAGGGAAAGCAAGAAGATCCAATCACCAAGAAGCGACAAACACAAACGTTCATCTTCGAAGGAAGTACGCAGGTAGGAAATCCGGGGAATAATTGTGGACACCTCAAATTTGGACCTATATCAGATGATCACAACCGTCAGGAGTCGATCACAAATCCCTTCTTAGACAAAACACTCGAAACGTCACCAAAAAACAACATCAAGCCTAAGAAGACAAAGTTGCAGAACACGAGTATCATGACATATAAAGGTGTATAACTTTGATTGTTTAAAGAATAAAGATTTATAAGGAGAAATGTTTTTTTTGTCAATGGAGTCTCTAAAAAAATTCAGATGAGGTAAAGAGCGATATTTTGTGCCTTGAAACAACTTTTTGATTTGTTTGAAAATAGATACGAACCATGATGAAACCAAACTTGAACAGCCGAGCAAAGCATGGTCGAGGTTTGAGTCTTAGCTCATTCGAAATTATATATCACTTTAGTTTTCGTTTTTGTGTCGTTATGCCGAAAATAATGCCGTATTGCTGCGAGATTGATGTCATTAGGTTGCAATTGGTAAGGCTCATCAAGTTTATCTAGTTTGTTTTTTCATTGAAGCGTTGGAGAAGCGGGCTTCTGGAAAAACCTAGAAAGAAAGGGGCATATGAAACCCTAGCCACCACAGCTCCGCCGGGTCGATCAAGATTTCTGTATATGAATAGATGATGTAAATTTTTGTTAAAGAGTAGAGTAAATAGGATCACGTTGGAGAAACAGTTGAACGAATGAATTCTAGGTCCGTGAAATTTGTGAGATTAGGGTTTTTTCTATTTTTCTGGTTATGGTTGGGGAGAGGTTGGTGCATGTTTCCTATCTCTTGCTTTTGAGGCCATTGTAGAGGTGACCAGATTAGGAATATCAAAAACATCTCGAAAGACAAAATTTGAAGGAGAAAAATGTTTGCCTTTCCGGCAAAGCCCAATAGGACAAAAAGGATTGTAGATTCATGGACAAGAGAGCATGGGGTGATTTTAAGCAATTGATTAAGCCTATTGTATCATTTGGGAGGGAGAGGTTGAGATCGTCGTTGTGTGAGGCGTGGTTAGTAGTGGTGGAATTGACGAGGAGGGAAACTTCGCAACCAACGGTGATAGTCGTAAATGAAGATACATAGGACATCGATGGTAGTGGGAGAGGTGTTTTGTTTGAATTGATGGCAAGGTTTTTAAAATTGGAAGAAACGTGGTGTTCTTGTTGTGAAACAACCATTGCATCTGTTTCTTCAAACATTTGACACCTCTTGTAGGCTAAGAAACGTTGATGTTTTGTTTGGGTGATAATAACAAGAACAATTTGATTTTCATAGATGAAACTTATGTAGAAAAGAAAAGGGAGATTATCCCACGTCAATTTGTATCTCTTGTTTTTTCAAACAATGAGCAAAATATTGAGGGAGGCCTCCTCATGGTGTTTGCAACTCCCTATTTTGATTTAGGAAAGTAGGGGTTTCCTCTAATGAATAGTAGAGAGAGTTTTGCTCTGGTTCTTTGTTGCTAGTCTACTTGTATTTGTAATAGTTAGGATTTCCGAATTCTAATTAATGTTGATTAACTTAATCAGTGATAGTAATTGATATATAACTCGCGATGATTGCGTAAGTGTTGAGTATAAGTCCCACCGTTATGTTCCTGGCGTAATTTTGGGCTTATGGTGAAATTTTCACTTTTTCCCCCGGGTAATTATTTTTACCCTCCGGTACTATTTGGAGCATTTGGAAGCTCCAATTAATAAAAATGCAGTTGAGAGAAATGATCAGGACATCGGACATGTCTTAGATATGAAATAACATGAAAAGGCAAAACGGCCAAAAGAGTCGCTATTTCATTTCTTAACGGCTTAGGAATACACGTTTTCCGAGGCAATTGTGGAATAATTATCCCTACAATATTCAAGATTTATTGTTCCAATTTCGAGAAGTTTGGAGAAGGGGGTTCAACCCGCCTTTGGATCGGTTAAAGGATAAGTATCGACTTCGCTAAAGGATAATTATCGACTTCGCTAAAGTATAATTATCGACTTCACTATAAATAGCGGAAAATCGTTTATTAATTCATTTTCTTTCACGTTTCCTCGTAAAAGCTCTGATTTCTCTCAAACTTCAAACTCAGATCTACTCTTCGTTTCTAATCCGATTTCAATTCCGTTTGACTTTCTGGATTCCTCTCTTCATTCTCTTCATATCGGTACCAAGTTTCTGCATTTCCGAGCAGATAAGGACCTGGTCAAGCATATATGTCACCAGGACAGTTCCGTCGCTCAGATTCCGGTGAATTTGATGTTGTACATGCGTAGCCTGCGTCGTTGTGATTCCGAATCTTCTTTCAGATCGTCAATCGTGTTAGTAACGAATAAGTTATGAATTTATTCGTTTTCCGTACTGCAATTTGGCCTAAATCGACCTTAGGCTTTTCAAAATGGATAATTAGAAATTGCATTATGATCATTATATTATTCTGGTGTTTATGGGTTGTTTGTTGATGAGATCTGATGATAGGTGGGTTTAAAAATGGCTTACGGGCAAAACGTTATTCTAGTGAAATTTAATTAATTAAATTAGGATTAAATTTGAGATTGAGGAATACTGATTAGATGCATGCTAGGTGTCAGAATGATTTGAGGATCATGATGATGTTATGGATATCGGTTATGGCTTTAAGGATTAGTATGTGTACGAGTATGATGAGATGTTATGTTGAGGATATGCCTTAGGCATTTATGAATGTGATGAGGATCTGAGGTTTAGATTTGAGATATAGGTTGGTTGTGGTTAGTGAGACGAGTCTCCTAACCTTTGCAGTATGTGATTGTGTGTGTCTTGCTATTGCAGGCGTTGATTACTTTCCCAAGGGGAAGTTGTGACGTGGTACAGGTTACAAGTATATCAAGTAAGTCCATAGGACTTACTTAGCGTGCAGTTGTGGATTGTATGATTGTGATGGTTGTGTGTGTTCATATGATTGTGCATTTATAACCTAAACCGGACTAGGATGACCATTCATTACATTTATTTGACCCAAGTGTATTATAACGGTCGGTAACCGCCGGTCTCCGCCTGCTGGTTAGGAGGAGGTGCCCTGAAGATGATCTCACAGGAGGGGACGAGTGAAGGTCACCCCAATGCAAAACTCCTGTGTTACGTTGGATGGGGCGGGGTTCTTGAGGCTCCTCGTGTTACAAAAGAAGTTGAATTAGTAATGGAATAACGTAATGAAAGATAATAAATGAATGTGTGTGGCATTGTATGTTTGAGATGTTGATGTGTGGGTGTGCTATTACCTTCATGCTTTTCATTGTTGTAGCTAACGGTTTCATACCGTGTTGTAGTGTTCTGCAGGTTATGAATACTGCAGAGTGAGCCAGATGGTGTGACAAGCCGAGGACTTTTGTACATTAGGATGCGTGGGATGTGGGATCTTTTGTGGTTGTGGTTTATGTTGTTGTTTTGTACTCGGCTATGAGTTTGTAAACTCTTTTGATGTATCATACTCAACTTTTATGTATTTGATTTTAATCTACATGTGCCTTATTGTAAGATCCAATGAACTTGTTGTCAGGCTAGGGTTAAGATCCATTGTGAGATCCTACCCCAATGTGACACTCCAAGTCCCGCGGATTTGGGGTGTTACAGTATTTACCATATTGGTATTTATAATTGAGACTTGTTGACAGTAAGTTGAAAACGAGATTGATATTTTATATTATATAGTATTTCATATATTAAGAACAAATGTTTTATTTACAAAAGTTACAAATATATGTAATTTAAAACTATCCATGACATTACATGATAAAATTTTTTGTTATAATGTTAGTTATTTTTATTGTTAAAACTTAAAAACAAACCATACAAGAAATAAATATCAAATTAGTAATAAGAATAACTTATGTATTACTTCTTAAAATTAATATAAAGGTTTATGATACATGTACATCATAATTTTACTACTAAAATGCGCTTTAGGATGCATACTTAAGGATGTGCATTTGGAAACCGAATGAGACATGTTTCTATGGTCCGATCTACGATGTTCTTGTTTTGCAATTCCGATTTATGAATTAAGGCATGGGTCTACAATGCTCAAATGTATTATATCCGCACCGGTTTGGTTTCAGTTTGAAATTGTATGAGTTAGACTTGGGTCCGGTTTGGGCTAAACTGTTAAACAAGTGGTTCCTAAACCGTCTGAAACCGCGCGGTTGAGTTAACCGCCGGTTTAGGTTAACTGGTAAACCCCGGTTTAGGTTTAGGTCCGGCAAAAAAAAAACTTAAACCGGCAATTAAGAGCCGTTGCAATTGCAATGACTCTTTGGCCAGCCAACGGCTCTTTCAAATAGTCCTTAGCGGGCCCTAGCTGTTGCACATGTGGTTTTAACATTATTATTTTTATCATTAATGTAAATGGATGTAAAAATAATTAAAATAAATAAAACTCACCCTTTTCTATAAATATTCAACCCCTCTTCCATTTTATCCCCACACCATCTTCCTACATTCTCAACTCTCTCTAATACTCTCTATCTCGTATTCTCATAAATCTCGATTTCTCGTCCTTCTCGAATTCATCTTTCAAACTCGTAACCTCAATCTCATAATGGCAAACCCGAGCGACCACATTTCTTCTCTAGCACCCACATGCCCATTGGGCGGTGTGGGTTATAGCCCATGGTCCATTTAATTTGGGAATCCAGATTAGGTGGGCTTGAATTTAAAATATTAAAATTATCTTCATGGGTAGTGATAATGGGCTTAAATGTGAGAAGTCTGGTATTTAAAACCTCCATTTTTATTTTCAAGACTTCAACCATCATCGTATTGTAGAATTGAAAGATTTTTTTAATTAAGTGATTATATTTGAAGAAAACTTAGATTTTAGAAATAAGGCTCGAATGCATAGGTTTTCAAGTTGAAAATATAATATCAATTATTTTTGTTTAATATATATTTTATAATCTTTCACCCTTTTTTATCAATACTCTTTAGACTTTTTTCATCCCTCATCCAAAATCAAATTATATATATATATATATATATATATATATATATATATATATATATATATAGGGTGTGGTTCCCATGAGAACACTCCTAACGTGTATACATGAGAACAATTGTACACCGTTGGATGGTGAGTATTAAGGGTTTATTTAGAGTAAATATCATAATTAATAATAACTACGAATAATAGTAATTAGGAATCCAACAATAACTACGAATAATTCACTCAACCAACAATAACTACGAATAATACATTAAACGATATGACACCTTCGTAACAAAACTAATAATAATTACGAATCTGTTCTCATGTATACACGTTAGGGGTGTTCTCATAGGATCTATACTCTCTCTCTCTCTATATATATATATATGGAATGGAAAACTTCACTTCATCTTAACTTAGTTCACTATATTCTTATCTAATAAAAATCAGTGTGGGTCGAGTCACCCATTGGGGTCCAAACCCTAAAAAATAATGTATATGACATTGATTTTAAATCGATAAATATTAAATAAGGGCACCCGAAAATAATTCTGCCCCAGGCACAAAAAGTTCAAGGACCGGCCTTGAGCGCTCAAGAAAGCGAAACTCAAATGCACGAAATGTTACAAGGGGCATTTCGACAAGCTCCTCAATTGAAAATGTTTACATCAAGCATTACACGAAGGGTGAGCCGGTGAACGAATATTGTCAAGTTTCATGCAACTTTTGTCCAAAGGTGTCAAGTGGAGGGCGAAGGGCAGCTACGAGACTTTGCAAACCCACATGTAAAAAATCCATCGTGAGAAGTTAGGGAAATAACGGGGACAATTGCAATTGTCCTACGTGTTTGCATCTTCTTCCTCTCAAAATCCTTTATTTATTTATAATCATAGTGAAGAAAGTTTATGATTAATCGATGTTATATGTTCTCATGCATTTTCTTTTTCTTATGCGGATTATGAAGAAGTTCGAGCATAAAACACTAAATATCTTCATTCTTCTTTTAAAACAGCTTCTCCAAAACTGTTTCCAAATTAGTATCTAAATCTCACGAACAAAAGAAAGAAGAAAATTCTTTCGATTTTGGCATCTTTTCGCATAATAAGTATTTTTAGATTTTGGCATCTTCTCCAAAACATTTTTGCATTGGCATTACTTTACACTTTATTGATAACAATATGTTTTTGCGTAAATATGTCATTACATTTCGTCATTTCAACCAAAGACATGATGCCACAAACGTTGTGAGCTTGATAAAAACGGTTTTACAAATATTTAATTTACAAGGTCGAGTTTTTTCATATTCTTTTGATAATGCATCCGCTAACACCGTCGCCGTAAACATATTGGTCGAGGCGGCGGGACAGTATTTGCGAAATTCTTTTACTCATCAAAGATGTGTATGTTACATTTTTAAACTTATGTGTTCAAGATGAACTTAAGATTTAGCGGTTATGCTAAACCCCATCACCAAAGCTATAGAGTGATCCAAAGTGGGTGTTCATCCGGTTCTACGTACTTATTAGGATTTAGTTATGATTTATGTTCTTGTGTTGCATTCCATTCCGAGTAGTGTTATGCTAGAATTTTAGGTGTTATTTGATATTGAGGTTGGTAATTTCATTGCAAGACTTTTGTTTCGACATAATAAGTATTTTTAGATTTATAAATTGTGTCATGTTGGAAGATATACTTTTGTCGTTGTCAAGTTAGAGTTAAGACCCATTGCGAGATCTTTGCTCGTAACATTCCGAAGGTTTAAGAATTCAAGGTGTTACAAAAATAATCAAGGCTTCAACTCACAAATATCTACATGGTATTAGAGGATACAATTACTAAACACGCTTTCGCTTAAATAAACCCTAGTTGTACCGCCATCACCGCGGTAACACAAACCTTGCACTAGGACGCTAATTTGCATGCATCCTAGGACCCCAAAAGCTATCCTAGGACACTAATCAATTTGCATCCTAGGGCCCAAAATCTACTCTAGGGCGCTAATTTGCCTACGTCCTAGAGCTCAAAACCTACCCTAGAACGCTAATCTACATGCGTCTTAAGGCCAACCACTGACGTCATATATATCGACGCCCAAAAAACAAAGACCAATGAAGGGAGGGAGGTTCATCAAGTCCTTCTTGCATATCTTTGCTCCAACAACATTTTCCGCGTTCAAGACTCTAGTGTAAGTAACGATGAGCGTTAAAAATAAAAAACCTTCAAGTTTATATTATTCAAGGTTAGAGTTATTGAATCACACCTCTAGTTTGAGGGGGAGTGTTAGAGTATTGGGCCGTATATTTGGGTTTATCCCTTTATTTGTTAGTTTACCGTTTTGATCCTTTATATTTGTCTATATAAACAAGATTAATGAAATAAACAAGCTTTTAATTCACAAATCTCTACATGCTGCTCTTGGTTGGGAACATAGTAATGTATGGAGAAGTATTTGGGGTGCAAAGTCTCTTCTTATTGAGGGTTTAGCGTGGGGAATTAGATATGGCACAAATATTCATGTATACACATACAAATGGATAATTGTGAATAGACATGGAAGCACGAGCCCATGTATTGATATGTATACAAATTTGGATCTTACTCTTAAGAAAAGGGTTGTATTGTGCGATGCAAGATGAAATATAACATAACTATGACTCTTGTTCACTCCAAAAGATGTCAATACTATTTTGGTTATTCCTATAAGCAATAGACGACCTAGAGATGAGAGGTATTGATGGCCATGTAACTTAGGTATGTTTTTTGTTCGGTCTACATATTGGCTTGGTAGTTGTAGTCACATAACGAGGTGGAGGGAAATACTGAGTGGAAAGATATTTAAACTACAATTTGAATTGTACATCTCCCACGAAAAGTATTGCATTTTTCATGAGAATTGTGAAAAGAATATATGAGTGTAAAGGATGTACTAACTAGAAGACATATAGTGGACATCACTCTATGCAATAGATGCAACAATGAGTTTTAGAAAATAATGCATGCTATCTTTGGTTATATAAAATGAAAGGACATCTGGGAAGGACTATGAGTATCTAACTTGGTGACTAGCTTTGATTAGTACAGGCATGAGGATATTGTTGCATATTTGTTAGAATCACGTGGCAAAGAATCATTGCGTGAATTTTTATTACATCATTTGATTGCATGGATGGTGAGGAACAAAGCTATCTTTGAATTCATTGAGCCGAACAATAAGATGATCAAGGCTGGTTTACGATGACTAGTTAATGATTTTGAGGTATTAAAATAAAACCTAAGTGGAGCTCCAGAGTATGGTGTGATTATGCTTAACTATGATGCTACTATGATTAATCAAAGAAGGGTTAGGTTATCGGCTATTCTACGGGATTATATAGGTAGGATCATCTCAACAATGGTTCGTAAAGTATGTATGTGATCCTTTGGCAGAATGTTGTGTTACTAAGATGGGTATGAAAGAAGCCTGTGGGGTTAATATTCGGAACCTGGTGGTTGAAACCGATTGTTTGTTGATAGTGTAGTATTTTAATTTTGATAAAGTGTTTAGCAACATCTAGGGACTTATCATTATGATATAAGAGCTCTTAGGGAGGCTTTTGATTAATTTGTTATATGTCATATATCACGGAAGATGAATAAAGTTGCTCATCATCTCTCTTATGTTTATATAGTTGATGGTGTTCAATAGGTCTTTATATCCGGTCCACCGAAAATTGTACACTTTATTCGTCATGATATGATATCATGGATCGTTTCCCTCTTTGTCAAGTTTATTCGTCATGATATGATATCAAGGATCATTTCCCTCTTCAAAAAATAAAATAGAAATTAGGTATTTAATAAAAAAAAAACAATTATTTAATATCAAATAATGAGATATCGTAAGAACAAAAGATAAAAATGTAATTTTAAACACTAATAATAAAAACAAATCTTAGTTGATATAACAATAAAAAAACCCGAATGTAGCATACTCCATTCACCGTTGTTTTGTATTATCATCTCAAATCTTTTGCTTCTCATTGTGTCACACTCATGTCCCTCTCATCTGATTGGTCCACGTGGCGGGAGTTTTTTTAATAAAATTGAGAAAATATGGGTTCGGTTGTTTTGGCAAATAAAGTAGGTATAAGGGTTCGTTCTTGTTAAACTAAAAACAAAACGGTTTAGGGTTATAACATTCACGTCAACTCTTCTCTTTGCCAAGGACGTCGATCAAATTATCCCTTGTTGTATTCATCGTTGTAAAAGACTTTTCTCCTCTATAAATTGGAACGTCGACGGAAGGTTACACTCTTCAATTCTGTAATATGGAATTTTACCCTCATTGTCTTCTTCATCGATGTAAGATAACACTATTCTAGTCTCGGAAAAAAGAACTTGTGTTGTAAATAAAATGGTAACATATTGCAAAATACGCATCCTTTCAAGTATGTAATAACCTTGGACTATTTTACTGAATTTTAGTTGTCTACTATTACTCACAACTGATCCTTAAGAAGAGAATCTTGGTAAAAGAGCAATGCTTCAAAACAAAAAAGAGTGAATTTTGACGTGAACAAGTACTCAACTGATATATCTAATCCTAGGACTGTAAATCCAGTTAAACCGGAACACTTTAAAACTAATCCCTAACAATTATAATTAGAAAAAGCAAAAGAGATAGACTGGTCATCGAACAATACAAAAAAGACTGAATTTTGGTTGTCTACTATTACTAATAACTTATCTATAAGAAGAGAAGCTTGATAAAAGAGGGATGATTAAAAAAAAGAAGTAATTTTGACGTGAACAAGTACTAAACTGATATTGGTGATCCTAGGATCGTAAATCCAATCAAACAAGGACACTTTAAAACTAATCTCTAAGAATTATAATGAAAAAGAGAGAGATCGGTAGTCATGTGATAGGAAATGATTCTTCCAAGTGAAAATGTGCATGCGTGTCAAATGACAAGTTTAAGATAATAAGAGGAATAAAGTCAAAGTAAAAATCTGTAAATGGATCAAGTAAAAGGATTATAGGTGATCTTGAAAAGGCAACATGAGAAAAAAGAGCAAAGAAGAAGCAATTATCTATCATTGGTGAGCAAAATGATGTGGATAATCATCTGGAGCATGCTATGTTTGATCCTCATCTCGGATGCCTGACACAAGTGAGTGTCTCTCTTTGCTGTCATATTTCATCATTTTTTGTTCATTTTCTATTTTTTTCCTTGTAGATGTCATCCACTACACATGTATTGCAACATGATCAGTCCCAATCTACTTGGCAAACAAGTGTGGAATATAGTCAACTTGGTTCAAACAATTTTACATATGTAATATCACATTCACTACTACAAAAATGTGTTTATATCCCGTACAATATATCCCGGGCTTATAAATTATGAGGTATAAAATTAGATTTTTTAAAAAATTTTATTTGGAAACCTATAATAACACGGATGTTGTAATAACCGGGTTATAAAGTTATGTAAAATTAGGCAAGAGTCACGTAAATAATGCGAACATTGTTATATCCGGATTATATAAAATATTTATAACACGGTTACTTTGACCACCGGGCTATATTGTAGGCTAAATTTGTAAATTCATCAAAACGCCTTGAATATATGTAAAAAAAACTTTACCTTTACTCTTTACTTTTCTCCCTCGATTGGCGACATGCGACTAGCGAGCACCAAACGACTTGCGACCGTTGCTGTCTCCGACCACTATCGGATCTTCCTCCGGCGATTGGACTTGGCTCGGTAGTCGCTACTCTCTTCAACTCTCTTGCATCGCTCTCGATTCTCGGCGATTGATGACTTTTCTCTTTTCTCAATCTTTGTTGCCTCCAACTAGGGTTTTGGACGAATATGCGATCCTCCAAGACCCACCACTTCATGAGGTAATTTTTTCAATTATCTTTGAATCCGCCATTTTTGGCAAATTAGAGCTCCATATTTGACATATAAAAGACCTTTTATCTTCTTTTTCTAGAAACTGTGGGGTGTGATGGCAACTTCTGGGTACTCCCGGAATGTCGCACACCACTTGTTTGTTAAAATGTCCCATTGAACAACCAGGTAAAAATCAAAATATTTTATAGTTACAATCTCACAATGCCTTCAAAGCTAATCGGAGTGTTTATATTCTTTGACCAAAGATATATTCATTTGTTTATATTTGCTTGAATTTGGTACTGCAAGTAATAATAGATAAAACTTTTTCGATTCTTTGAAGGAGTTGTATGGTGGTTCTAAGTTATCACAACTGTAGTTGGACGCAGGCTGTTGTGGAGATGAGTTGTCATCAGCTGTGTATACTTAGGCCTGGACACTTAGAGGGTCTGGAGTCTGGGCTATATTTGCGGATATGGACTTGAATCAATTGAAAACAGGTTTTTCCTCTCCTTTTGTTGTGTTTTGATTTCCCATAAAGTCTCTATTTTGTGTTCAGTTTTGATTTGAGTTTGCTTAAAATTTGATATTTCACAATTGTTTATGTTGTTGGGTTTAACTAGCACATTCTATGGAATATATTATGCTAATGTGTTCATATTAAATTTTAATTTGAGTTTTTCTAAACATGTTACTGTTGAATCTGTGAGGAGACTAGTGGAGGAGAGAGTGCAAGACAATATTCAGGAAGGAAATAGTTTGATAATACAATACAAATTATGTTTGTTGTTTGCTTAATTACCCTTTCACGCTTACATTGTTCTATTAATAACCAACAATCGTATTTGAACAAGAGGTGTATGTTTACTAATGTCATGTGAACTTATAAATGTCTTATAAACTCAATACTGTAAAAAATTATGTTTATTTTAATCTATCACCTCCTGGATATATTGAGAGGTAAATTTGTGCTTCAATGGAATACTTATATTTTAAAGAATATCAACATATTTAACTTTGATTCTAATAAACTCAACTGAAAGGGTATACAAAATTGCCCCTTCTAGTATATAAACGGTGTCATCTTCATCTCAAAACACACAATCAAAAGATCAAAAATGGTGAAAGGTAAGAGGACAAGTGTTGGTTCTACTACACTTGATGGACACAAGCCAATGACATCGTTTGACTTGGGGATTTAAATGAACACAAAATGCTATTTAGCGATGCAAGAAAATCCCAAACATAACACAAGCTTTCATGGCTTTGATTCCTCAATTTAAACAAACTGGTTTTCATTTCTTTCTAGCTAGCTATCTTTATTATTGGTTTTTGGTGATGGAAGTTTGCAGAAGCTAAGAGGAATGCGAGAATTTATGTAGATAAGACAATAGGGAAGTTTAAAGACATAGTTAGTTGTTACTTCTGTTTCATTCTCGATTTGTCTTTACCGTTTTTGGAAGATTACTTCGTGAAAATTATGCTTCATGGTAAAGGTTATATATAGGATAATGTATTTGATTTTTCCACCATTGTTTTTACGTACAAAAGAACCAGGATCTATTTGAAAGGAACGATTTTGGAAAATCTTCTATTTTTGTAATGAAATTGATTTTGACAAATCTTTTATATTTGTTATAATATCATTTTAGCCTTTTCAAATACAGTAACAATTCTAAGCACGTGTGACATGCAGCTTATTGGTTATGAAATTTGTCTATGATAAAATAAACCCAAAATATTACAGTAATCAAGCAACATTTATTGAGAAAGCTAATCCTCCTCATATAGCTTGTTATTCAAGCTAGTGTACAAAGCATTCAACATTGTGTTGATATATCATAGTCTTAATAAACTTGGTAAGAGATTACTGCAAAGTATAATGATCCCAAGTATGTAAGTAAATTGAATGGTTAATCGAGAAGAATTAGGTTATAAAGAATTTGGTTCCATGTCTCAAGAACACCCGCAAGCACCAGTGAATGCCAAGACCATGCCCATGTCTTTCCTTGTGACATTACCATTTGTTCACTTCTTTAATTTACTAGGACCGTTGGATCTATTTTTCTTGCCTTCAGATTCTTAGCTTCTTGTTTCTTGACAAGTAAATTGAATGGTTATAAAGAATATGCTTCCATGTACCAGGAGTATATTTACTTTTTTATATTTTACTTATCTTGTTTAGTTTTGCTGGATGATGTGTTATTAGCTACTTATTTCTTGTATTTAAAAATAAACAGTGGTGTCTTCCTATGGCAATGCTTTGATTCAGATTTTTATTTTACAAATTAATTGGTATCTAGATTATTGCATTGAAGTTTCCTTTATAAACTATTAAAGATTAATATTATCTTGATTCCACTACCAAGCCTTTAAAACCAAATCAACATTTAATTCTTACTACTAGGTTGTTATTGTATTATTGTGTTACTGATGTTTGTGATGTTTCATTTTATATATAGTTTAGGTAGGGAAGCAACAGAAATTTCCAAATGGAATAAAAGTTCATGCAGTCTGGAGTGAAGACGGGGATAAGTGAGTAAGATAAATACGGAGAGGCCTCTTAATGCAATAATTGTTTATATATATATATATATATATATATATATATATATATATATATATATATATATTTATATACTTTGATCATACATGAAATTGGACTCATTTTTTCTTTCGTATTATTTGGATTACTAGAATTATTTTTTAATGATTCATTGTAATTTTATAATTGCCTGATGAAAGATGAGTTCATGAAACCAAATTTATTTGTAGCCCTATATGACAGGCGTAGATTCCTTGTGCTTTTATTTGCTACATGGAATTTCATATCTTCAAAGCTTGTCTCAGGGGATTACATTACCTTTCATCTTGTTCTAGTTTTTACAAAATTTCAAATTTTGTGTAGTTGTGTCAAGATGGTCAATTAGCTTCTGCCTGGAGTTCATATAACATCTACAACTGAAGCTTTAGCTTTTGGAGCCTATCTTGGCCTTCACACAAGAACAGTAGTTGATTTTATCACAAATAGCGGAGGAACATCTTGGTAAATCAGTCTATTCCTGTGATTGCCACTACTATTTTATACCAAACTATTACTTATTGATGATGAACAATACTGCTTCACTTTGGTATATTTTTGTTTTTAGATGTGACAAATGATAGTGTTTTAAGATTCTTCAGTCCTTGCTTTTTTTTATAAATTTGCAAGAGATTCTGCAAAAAAATGTGGTATATTTTTCTTTTCTTAATTCTTAGCACATTTGGCATATAGGTTGTACATCCATAATAAACGACTTATGAGAGCATAAATGACTTATTGACAGCTCCTTTGGCACTTTTTTTTTTTCTCTCAAGCATACTCGTTCTCTTTTCTTTGACACTCTTTAGTCCGCTGAATCAAAAACCTGGAATGAATTTTATTGAGTTTTTCATGACTGGTTGCCTATCGTAGGATCCTTATAAAATTCCATAAAGCAATCACCATATAAAATTCATAAATGGGAGATAAATTGTAAGATAACTAGTGTACTTAGAAAGTTGCTATTCCAATATCCTTAAGAGCAACATACCATGATTGATGTATCTACCTTCTTGGGTACTGCAATTATATATCATTCCTAGATGTGATTGATGTATTCCATTAATATATTGTTCAATGCCTTTTGGTTTATCATTTTTAGTAGTCTTGTTTCAGGATGCTTAAAAATCGTGGTCCGCATATGCTTGACAATGATCACACACCACATTCTGCACTCAACATCTTTTTGAAGGATCTGGTTAGATTTTTTTTATTATATTAAACCCAAATATCCGATGCGCTTGACAATGATTTATATTAAGTTCGTTGTAAATTTTGGCAGGGTATTGTCTCTCATGAATGTGCTAACAGAAAAATTCTCCTTCACATAGCTGTTACAGCACACTAGTTGTTTTTGGCAGGTATGAAATCATGAATTTATTTTTCATCGTTGCATATTGAGTTGCAAAATCAATTGACGACCAATTTAATCATTGGGGTTGACATGAAACAAGTCTCAAGCTTGAATGCTAACACATGTAGGCTACATAACATGTGTTAGAACAAGTCTCAAGCTTGAATGCTAATGCCTGTAGACCATGCAGGTAACGGAATATTATGCTTCTGTTAAAGAGGTTCTGTTGTTGGCTGGGGTTGGTTGGATGATGCTAATGTTGTTAAGGTAGTGCTAATTTCTTTTTTTTCATAGGTATATGAGTCCCTCACATGTGCCAAAGTTGAAGGAAAATGTTTGACATGTCCATAGATTGCATCGAATGTCCTTTTCTTCTAGTATATATTTTGTATTTGAGACTATTTCGCATAGGGCTCCATATACCTTTCACATTGTAACTTTCCAAACTTGGTGTTATTGTGCTCTACAGGAAGATTCAAAGCAGTGATGATGACGAGATTGAAAACTCGATCTATTGTAAGGCTTCATGACCTCTTAGGCAAGAACAGTGCAGATTTCATCACGGTTATCTTCTAATTGATGTGTATTGCTAGCACGATGAATATTTCTTTTGAAGATTGTGAACATTTAAAACTTTACTTGGTGACATTTAGTTTAAGAACGTGTCTCAGTTTCAATTCGGATGTGATATTGGTGATCACAAAACGATGATGTTTTGAGTTAAGTAAGTACATGAATTTGAATCATGTTTATGAATGGAATTGGTTGCTTCTGGGTTTTTTTTCCATTTGGGACAGGTACAATTTGTGAAAGCCGTGAAATAAGTATAGAATCCGGACGTTAAATCCGGGTTACATTCTATAAAATGGTCTCGTAATAAATTTTATACCAAATAACACGGATCTTAATTGTCAAGATTATTTCGTGGTCACATAGTCGAATAACCCAAATCCTAACCTCCGGGTTATTTGTTGGTATCAGATAACTCGCTTCCCAATATCCGGTTATTTATTATTAAAATAAACGGCTGATTTAAATTTGTCAAATAACCCGGTCCGTATCCAGTTATGTGTCATTCTCAAATACCCCGGATATAAGTTTGTTGGGTTATTTGATAGAATATATCCCGGTTGGTGTCGTTGGTACAAAAATCAAAAGAGAAAAAATAACCCGGATATTTTTTAACAAACGCCCGGGTTATAAAGTTGGTTGACCAAATATCGCCCTAACCTTTAACCCGGTTGTAGTCCGGAGTATATTCTCACAAACGCCCGGGTTATTTTACACTTTTTGTAGTAGTGATTTGAATTCTTGTTTTGAAATACGGATCATATTTGTGAGCCTCTCTTTCTTCTTATAGGACCTCTCATTTGTGAAGCTTTTGGATGTTGTAGAGGACGGGGATTCAATTGAGCTTAATGATTTATGGGACTGATTTGTTTTCTTATCTGTTTTGACAACGTCTCTAGGTTTTCGTTCAGGTACGGCCCCTTTTATCTGGTACAGATAAAAGGGGAAATCTGGGCCGTTGATCTGATTTGAATTTATTAATACGGGGAAAAAAAAGTAACCCTTCTCCTCTGTATTCTTGCGAGGTCGTTCGTCCGCTTTGGCGCTTCCTTCTCTTCTACTACAAAATCAAACTCCCAGGCTTCCCTCTCCATACCACCCCCTCCCCCTATTCACCACTGAGGCCACCGCACCCACCGCCTCCGCCTCCTCTCTCGATCGCCCGCTCTCTCACCGTCGAAGTCTACCGTGCCTCCTTCCCTCCATGAAAGGTGAGAAGCAACTTCAAAATCGAGTTGATAAACTTGATAAACAAGGTAATCTCTCCATCCATCTCCTAATTTCGAAAAAACAATAATAGAAACCCTAACCGTAGTTGTAAATTTCGTTTTTGAAGACTATATTCTTAAAACCCTAACCTTATAAGCGGAAGACTAACCTCGTAAGCAAGTGGACCTGGAACAATATATGCATAAACTTTGAACTATGTAATGTAAATAAATGAACTATATGCATAAACTTCTTATTTGCAGCACAATAGTATTTAAACACAAAGACTTGGTGATTGAAAAGTCTCAGATGGAGACCTTTGAAGGCGATTCCTATATAAGTAAAGATGTGGTTGATATTTGGATGAGAATATTGAATGAGAATGAAATTTTTAGAATTCCAGAATCACCACACTGTTTGTTTGGACTCACGTTTGTTTGGGTAAGTTATTGGTGCATTTTTACGTGAATATTCAAGCTAAGTGAATGTTGGAAATAAAGCTTATCACACGTGTGATGCTTATTTGCAGGAAGTTGATATTGTTAGTGCAAAACAAAGTTCCTATGAGGTCATGTATGAGAACTTTGGAAAAAAAATGATGGAGGTTCTTACTTTTAAGAGATCAATTGACTTGAGTACCGTAGATATGGTAAGTATACTACATTTATTACTTTTTTATGATAGACAGTGTACTAGTCTTCCTTATCCATCATATTGTCGAATATTTGTAGGTCTTATTCCTAGTTATAGAAGTGGTATGTAATCACTACTTTGCTGTTAGCTTCAATTTGAAGAAGAAGGTGATTGAAGTCATTGATCACCATGTTACAAAGGAAAAGGATTTTGGTGAACATTATGGTTATGCAACCCAAATTTTGGTAAGCATTATTCAGTAGTTGAAAAATTAGCGACTAATAGTTCATTTGTCATAATATGATAGTTCATAACTCATTCCATGATAGTTCATAGCTCAATATATGAAAGTTCATAAACCATATTATGGTATTTCATAGATCATAATATAATAGTGCATAGTTTGTAAGTATAACTAATTGTTTTGGTTATATTTCAGAAGAAGATGTTAATACAATTCCTTTCAAACAAAGGGTTGGATATGAATGCCAAAAAAATCATAGATGTCGATGCAGTGAAGCTTGTTGTCCCATGGCAGAACCCGGAAAATCGTTATGATAGTGGAATCTACGTGATGAGACATCTCGAGACGTACATGGGTAATAGCATAACTAATTGGAGTCCGGGATTCAAAAAGAACAGTGGGAAGTACATCATAAAATTCAGGGAGGTCTATTTGGAAACCATCATCCAATCGAACTTGAATAAATTACGTTTACGCTAGAAGTATTATGACATATTAAGAGTTGAATTTTGTAACTTTTTGATGTTTTGTTCAAATTACTGTAGAAGAATTTTGCACGTGCATGTTGGATCAATCATGAATATTATCAACCATTTTGGAAGTATTACTATTTTTGGGCAAAATCTCTCATGTGTGGTAGTTCAAAATTCAGAATGTGATAGTTCATATAATAGTATGCAATAGTTCATAATTTATAGTTTCATAAACTAGAAATTGATAGTTCATATCATGACATTTCAAAAAATAGTAAGTGATAGTTCATGAAATCAAATGAAATAATGCAAGTAAATGTAGTTCAAACTAGGAATAGTTCATAATATCATGCTTAAAAAACTAGGAATTGATAGTTCATATGTAAAAGTTCACAAGTGACTAAGTGATAGTTCATGATATCAAACAATATAGTGCAATATGTAAGGCATTACAGTGCAAAATATAAGGAATAATAGTGCAACTAAATGTAATTCATCGTAATTGTTGAGTCGTGCACGTCCTTGAATTATGGCCCGATTGATGACATTTCCCACAAGTCCTTTGACTTCCAATCCTTTTCTTCTTGATCGCACTATTTATACGCTCATGACTTGCACAATCCTTGAACGGTGCAAAATGTCACACATCTTTTATGGTTGTCAAGACCCGTGAACGGTGCAAAAACCATGTCATACCTAAATTTATACCAAGAGGAGATAGTTTATAACATGTGTGAGAATCGTTCATGGTATATAAAAGCATGGTGCATGGTATATGTGAGTGTAGTTCATGTCATATAAAGGGGTAGTTCATGATATATAAGGGAGAGGTTAATGGATGATAGTGGGTGTTAGTATGACATGAGTTGTTCAAATTCAAATAATTACCTACTTTAAAATATGAGAGAATCGTTCATGGTATATAAAGTCACAGTGCATGGTATATATAAGTGTAGTGCATGTCGTATAAAGGGGTAGTTCATGATATATATAAAGGAGCAGTTAATGGATGATAATGAGTGTAAGTATAGCATAGGTAGTTCAAATTCAAATAATTACCTATTAGTTTGGTATGTAGAATCGAAGGAAACAACGTCTCCAAATAAAGCATAGTTTCGACGAGCAAGAGGGTCCGCCCAAAACGCATGACTAAGTTGATCATTCTCATCCACGTCATAGCTGAAGTAAAAATTCTCGCACACCTCCTTGTTAAAGAGTTTATCAATCTCAACATAGCTTTGCATTCTACTCGATTAGAAACTGTTCTTCTTTGACCGGTCGTATTGGATGAATTTTTTCCCTTCTCTAGTACATACAAATGTCCTACTAGTAACGACTTCTTGACGTGCACGGTCCGTGTGCTTTGATCCACATCGGATATGAAAACGACAAACTTTTGCATAATTCTCATAAAACAGTTGAGCTTCATCAAGTGTTTTGAATATCTTTCCAATACAAGGTTTTATCTCATCATCACATATTGACTTCCATTCTCTTGATCCGTCATTTGTAATGTGCAACAAAGACCCAACATCCTCATTTTTTCCTAATGTCGACTCACTAAACAATTTCCGCTGTTAAAGGCTGCAAACCTGAAAGTACATATAAGAACAACTAATTAATTTTATGAGAGTAGTTCACAATATACATAAGAGTAGTTCATTATATAAATAAGAGTAGTTCATAATTTTTAAACAAGTAGTTCATGACATTTAAAAGAGTAGTTTATGCTTTTAAAAAGAAGTTCCAAAGAATAGTTCACATTACAATAAGTAGTTCATTGTATTACAAATAATAGTGTACGGCACAATTAGTACTAGTTCATATAGCACATCATATTAGTTCAGCACATTCTCAACAACAACCCCAAATCAACCCATTAAATCAGTGAAAACTCCATTGTTGGTCTTTAAAACACCATTGTTGGACCTTAAAGCTCCATTGATGGACCTTAAAATCCCAAGTTTGAAATAACATCAATCTAATGAATTTAAAGCTTCACAAACTCAATAAGAATTACAAATCAACAACTACAAAAAACAAAACAGTAATTTGATGTTTTAACCCACCGAAATCCATGATTTGCAAGGGGGAAATTGAAAACAAAAACCCTAATTAGTGTTCTTGTTGGATCTCGTTCAAGCTTCTCATAGAAGATGGAGAATAGATGGATTCCGATCGAGCTCCGTGTCTGATTTCTCTCTCTCAAGCTTGAGATTCAGCAAAAAAATTATCCATAGCCATGGAAGCAAGAGGGAGTTTGAAATTTTGTCGCTCTATCATGTTTTCTCAAAATTGTGATATTTACAATTTTGCCACCGCCAGCTTGTAATCTTATTTTTCCATCCAGCCATTGATTGTTATTATAATCAACGGCCTAGATTCCGTCTCACAACCGTACCCCATTAATAAACCGTACCGGAAAAGGACCCACGTCTCTAAGCATCAGACTTTGTAGTCCGAAAGATTTATTAATACAATGATGCCATTTTCTAAGCAGTGTACCAACATTTATGACTGCTGTCTGTTTCTTTGACTAAATAGTTTCAATTCTTTTTCTGATTTGTTTCGAGTTTCTAAATATCTTTTCATATAGTTGAAAGCTTTATTCATGTATGTTTTTCTTCAATTACTCATGTTTCTGATCTGATATTTTTTTGATATGTTTCAAGTTTTGAAAGCTTTCTTTTAATATTGCATGAAACTAGAAAGAAAAATAAAGTTTAGCTGGCTTTCACAACTCATCTATTTTTTATCGTAATCCTCTCTACTAAGATGAAGTTGCTTGCTTACCTAGAAATAGGAAGAAATTGAAAGTCTAAAAAATTACAACTAGCTAGGAGAATTTGTAAGTTTTTGGTTTTGTGACTATGATTTGAGTTTTTTCTTATGTGATCATTTTCTGACATGTCATTTCTGATCTCATTTGTTTCTGATCTACTCTCTTATGTTTCGGATCTCATATGTTTTTATCTGATTTGATCTTTTTAATATGTTGTTTCTAATATATGTTGGACACTAATGATCTGATCTCATCTTTCTCTCATCTCTTTTTATCGAATGTTAGTTAGTTGTAAAAATTTGTAACTTATAATTGATCCTTTTGGAAGGTCAATGTGCTAACTAATGAACATTTATCTTTTGATATATGATGCTCTTCTTTAGTTTCTTCATTATTTCTAGCACTTGTTGAATACAGTACCCATGCTTTAGTAATTCATTGATAAGAATGTAAATAGACTAAAAAAGTGCAAAGTAGACACAAATCAAATCCTAGTTTTTTTTAATTGTTTCTATGTCATTGGCCTTGGATACATTGTGTACATGATTGATGGTAAGTTGTGTACGTGCTCACACTAAAATCTATTCCTTTTGTAAGAAGGTTTATTGCATTCATTGCGAGCAAATGTAGTACACAATTGTGGAGAAACAACCAACTGTCAAATTCTTATGTTTTTTCTTGTATAAAACGAGACCAGGGCTATTGTCATATATTTTTTTCAAAGAAAACAACCTATTGTCATATTTTCCTTTTACAAAGAAAAAAATTGTTGTTAGAAAACTACTAATTTATTATTGAATCGATACAAAATGAACCCAAAGCTACAAATGAATTTTTCACATTCAATAGTAAAATGAAAACTAAACTAGGGAAGTACAACACGTCTCCATACAACCATCACGCACAACCTAAAATGACACAAACTACAACGAAAACTATAATGGAGAAGCTTGCAGAGAAGACGACCTTTTGTTGGCGGATCATCGATTGTGCATCCAAATATCTCCCCAAATGTTGAATATGGTCAAGTTCCTAAGTTCAAGTACTAGATGACCAACAAGGTTTGAGTTGTCAAGGTCCCAGATCTAAAGCATAATATCATTGTACATTGTTTGATACGAGTTTCCATCCTATAAATATAAAAAGCATCAACTAGTTCGACACTGAACATCAAAATGCTTGCATTTGTACGTGTAACTTATATGTCCGAAAAAAACGGAAGATACTATGGAACCAATTTTTACTCACAAACAATCTTACACAAACAATGTTTTTATCCATAGTCATTTTATCATCACTGTAGAGAGAAAATTAACAAATAACACATTCACCAATTTTAAAAAAAATTGATGAAATCAACATTTCCTAATCATATGTTCCATGCTACAATTTTGATTATGGAAAGTTTACTTCACATAGAAAGATGCATGCCTAGATACAAGCCTAATTAGTACTACATCAATTTGTATTTGCTTAAGGCCTTTTTAAATATGTATTCACTTATAATATTCAATTATTTTTAATTTGAAACTCATTGCCTTAAATAACTGTCCCTGAGCAACTACTAAATATACCGGTCATCAATTCAAGAGCTTAATTAGTACTACATCAACTTGTATGGAGTCAATTTCTCCAAGCTTGCTATCTTCATTACAAGTGACATGAAACTAAGTACAACTATGAATGAAGCAAAAGAGTAAAACCCCAACTCATAAATCACATATAGAGGGTAAAGAATCGTGCCTCTTTACCGTTGGTCTGTTTGGAGTCAATTTCTCCAAGCTTGGTATGATCTTCTCACCATTCCTCATAAGAGGAGTCATCTTTACGGATCGTCGAAGTTTTTTCCCCTAATCCAATTACAAACGGAGCGAATTTTTCGTCGTCGTCGTCGGTTCTCAGTAACAGGATCCCGATTCGGTTTGAGAATAAATGAACCAAACATTTTTATTATTCAAACCGAACCCATATTTTTCCGTTATTAAAAAAACTTCTATCACGTGGTGGACCAATCAACACAGATTTGAATTAGGAAAAATGCTGTCTTTCGTTAAAAAACAACGCGCCTTACACGCCCCCATTTCCAACCCTGATGAACGCTCACGATCGAAATTCCCAAATTGTCTCCTCTTCCGACAAATTTCTTCTCGCTGTCAAAGTAAAGATGATGAACACCCTCCTCAAAGCTAGAAGTAGGCCGATCAAAGTATCGATAAGATCCTGCTGGTCCCTTTCTTCCCCGATACTCTAGATAAGCAAAGTAATCATGAAGGCTGCTTGAGGCCAGAAGAAATTCATGAAGAAATCAAAAGAGAGGTTTGGCTTCTAAATCGAGTGAGACAAGGTTGAAAAAGGAGAAAAAAGGAAAGAGATAAAGATGAGATGATTTGGGGAAGATCTTCGCTTCAAAGGAGAGGTCTGATTTCTGCTTCAAAGATGAGAAGATTTCCAAATCGAGCTGATACCGAATGGCTCAGAAGATCCTTATGTCGGATTCTCAGGTCTGAATTCCTTGATTCTGCACACCTCCCTTTGAACCCTAAAACCCGAACTGAATCACCTGAACCTGATTTGTTCTTAACATGTGACGATGAAACGAGAATGGCTTCGACAATTCCTGGAAAAGTAAAGAGCTCTGTGATGCACAAGGTTGCACAGTCAGAAAATCCTCTGAATTTCGGCGTTACCAGATGTGTCCTCCTCCTCTCTTTGTTTTTCTTTTGTGCTCAATGGATTGTCTTTTTTTTTCTGTCTTGATTTTCCCTGCTGTTATGTACTGGCTCGAAACTGAATCTGTCACTAGACATAAAGCCCTGTTAGGAAGGCATCTTCATCCTAATCTGAACAAATCCCAAGCTTTCTGGATTGAAAGTGGCGCTTGTCTAACCAAATGCTACTATAAAAGGAACTCTTCTCCCACACCAAAAATACAAACCAAACATATTTACATTGCCAAGGTTATATTCGAGTTAAGTATGAATGAAAGAATCAAATCATTCAAAGAGAAAGTGTGTGAGATTCCTAAAAATCTGTATAAAGAGAAACAAGAGGAGTGCATCCCTGCCAAGAAAGATGAACCGTCGGAAGCCAAGAATGATAACCCAACTAAAGCTGATCCAGTGGAAAACAATGCAGAGGACAAGCCGGTGAAGCTCAAATCAAAGAAGGGCAAGGAGATCCTGGATGATGAGGTTAATCTTGATGAGTACCTCAAAATGCTATCCAAAGTGAAATCTGATTTCACTAAAATCAGGGAGTCATCACTTATGGGAAGAATCTTTGGCAATCCTATTGAATTTAATAAGGTGAGAACTAAGTTATTGTCTGAATAGAGAAATATTAAGGGTGAAGTCCAACTCATCCCTAAGCTCAACCACTGGTTTGAAATCAATTTCTCTAATCCTTATGATAAAACCATGATTTGGGAGAAGAGACCTTTCCACATCTTTGGTCACATTCTCATTCTTTGTCCTTGGAAGCCTAATTTTAATGTGTTTACTGAAAATGTATCAGTTGTTGATGTGTGGGTAAGGATCCCTATGATCCCTCCTGAGTACATCAATAAGGAAGCTATTAGAACCATCATTGAGGCAAATAAAGTTGGAAAATTCATTCGCCTTGACCCCTTCTTTGAAAAAGGCATGGGTGTAAACTATGCCCGTATTTGCATCAATTATGATATTGAGTTGAACTTCCAGAAAGAGAAGGAAGTTCCCATTCCTGATGAAGAGGGAAAAACTAAAATGTTCAAAATCTAGTTCGAAGACTTCTCTAAAGGTTGTGGTTTCTGTGCTAAGAAGGACCATGGCTTTGAGCAGTGCCCTATGAGAATGATAAGTGCTAAGAAAACTAGCTACTCTTTCAGGAATGGGAAAAAATGGGAAACTGGTGCTAGCAGAAAGGGGAAAGAAGATGAGAAAGATGCTGACTGGACACCTGTGATGAACCACAAGAAGAAAAAAAGGACTCCAGTGTTTGTCAGTGGAGTCAAGCCCTATCTCTCGGGGACCACTGGTATCACAATTGCCTTCAATGACATCTCTTCCCAAAGCTCGAAAAGTAGTTCTTTGGGCCCTTGTGAGAGTAAGGAGTCAAAGGCTAGTCCAAGCCCCAATGAGGAAGCAACTGAGGGGCAACCCCCTAAGGATGATAGCAACGAGATCTTTGGCAACGTCCTAGTACAACCCACCTTCCTGGAGCAAGAAAATGACATTCCCCTGCCTGATGATGAGTTGTTTGCTATGAACATGATCAATGATCATGGAATTGGAATGCATCTGAGTTCTACTGAAAATGGCACTGTCTTGGCTAACTTACTACATAAGGTCCCAACACCAATTGATGAAGAAATGTTGATCTCTGAAGGCTCCTTCCACTCCTTCCACACAAACAATACAATGCATAAGCAATTGGAGGAGCTGAAGGTTAAAACCGAGGGGTCTAAGTCTACTTCAAGTAAGAGGAAGGTGAAAGGAGGCACTAGTGACATAGCCACCTCGACTCTGAAGGGGGCAAAGAAAGCCAGAATCTGAACTCCTCAAAATATATTAGAATGATAAATAAATGTTGTCTTTTGAATAGGGTGTGTGAGCCTCCCTTTAAAAAATTGGCCTTACTGACTTTGGTTAGAATAAAGTTGTGCTTGAATTGGCTCTTATGCCTTGGACTTTCTTTTGGAAAGTTTCTCCCTATTAAAAACTTGTATTTGCCCCCTAGAAATAGAACTGTCACTGGTTTTCATTCCTGCACTCTTGTTGACAATCTTTGTGTGATATTCTTCTGGTTTTTGAACATGATGGTTTATTTCTCTCCTTTCGTTTTCCTATGGATTGCTTGTTGCTGTTGTGTTTCTTCTCTGTTGTGTAGGCCCCTGTCGAACAAACTCCATTGGAATCACCTGAAGACTCGATGCCTCTACATTAATAAACAATCTTAGTTCCGGAATCCAATGAATCTCAATCCTACAGGTCTCGATCTGATGAATTACAAGCAATTCAGCTTGGATATTGAACTCGGAAAAGCTTATGGAAACTATGGAATGTTTGCTTTTCGTTTTGGTTTGCATCTCAGAATGTGTAATGATCCAGTATACCCTATGAATAAACTTGAAAATGTTGCAACAAATTTTGGTTTTCGGCTCCTGATTTTTTTGAATTCTATTTGCCAATTTTCCTTGTGTCTCTTGCTAAGAATGAATAGGAATGATGACAGCTCCTATAAACAAAGGATATCCAAAGAAATGGACCGAAAATGCGAAACTAGGGGAACGAAGTCCATCTTTTATTGGAATCTTTATTTTACACACAAAAGACGCATATTTAAAAAAGGACTAAATCTACTAAACTTACTAGACACAAGAGAAAGTTAAGTATACCTCAAGCCCTCGATTTTTTTTGTTTTTGTTTTTTTGATGCACCCAGAACGAGTAAAGGGATTAGTATGTGGTGGATTAAATCTCCGAGTGCCAATTCTGATTGGTCCCCAAGGAAAGATAGAACCCGAGGAACACTTCAGACCTTAAATCCCCATAATGCTAAACTAATCTCTCGGGCCTCGTCTAAGAGGTTCGATCACTGGAAAATGAACCCCTCTGTAGGAAAAAAATCAATAACCATATGCACTACAACCCAAAGGAAGAAAAAAATCAATCGGCTTGGAAAGAACTATGGGCTTTCCACCCAAAAATCTTAGACGGTTTCAACGAAAGTTGCTTTCTGGAATTGTAGAGGTATGAGGAAGAAAAATTTTTAGACGGACCTCAATATAACCTGCAAAAATGACAAAATTCAGATGATCATGCTGGCAGAACTAAAAACGAGCATGGAACCTGATGAAAAATGCTGGAAAGGTGCAGGATTTGATAACATCTGTTTTGTCCCGGCTGACGGTATGTCAGGAGGCCTTTGCCTCCTATGGAAAAGCTACCAAATGACTAACGAGAAAATTGAGATTACCACAAAGGAGAAAAGATTTATAACAATTAATCGCAAGAACCTTACTTCAAACTACAACATAAACATAACGTTTATCTATGCACCTCTGTCTGAGCATCAGAAAGGAGAATTTTGGTAAAAAATGAAAGACCATATTAATGCAAGCAACTTTCCCTCCCTGATGATTGGTGATTTTAATGACTTGTTGCAGCTTTCTGATAAGAAATGAGGAACAGATATCAACCTTAATAGAACCAAGAGGCTTCATGAATTTACCCAGCAATGTAGTATGATTGATCTAACTACGAAAGGAAATGACTTTACCTGGAGGAAACGCAGAGAAGGAGATAATAATACCTTTGAAAAACTTGACAGGGCATTAGCACAACAAGAAGTTATTCAAGCCTATCTGCATATTTTTACTTGGAACCATGCGTTTACCACCTCTGATCATTGCAGGATCTCAGTTAACCTGCAGAATATTAACCAACGATTTAGAAACAAACCGTTTAGGTTTGAAATGATGTGGACGCAAAGAAAATAATGTGAGAATCTCATTAAACAAACATGGAGAACTCAATTTCAGGGATCACGAATGTTCAATGTTGTCAAGAAATTGAGCCTTCTTAAGAATAAACTTAAAATGTGGAGTAGAGTTCACTTTGGAAATATTAATAGACAAGTAAGTGAGGTTGAAAATACAATTGAGAAGCTGCAAAGAGAAATTATCACTACCTATTCTGCACATAAAGAAAACAAGCTAAGAAGGCTAAACAGAAAAAGGGAATGTCTCATTGAATACCAAAATAAATACTGGACTCAACGGGCTAAATCCAACTACCTTAGCCTTGGGGATAGGAACACCAAATTTCACCACAGGCGAGCAACTGGGAGAAGAAATCACAAAAATATAGCAGCAATTGTCAATAGTAATGGGACGGTGCTGGCTTCGGAAGTTGAAATTGAGGAAGAGTTTTGTGCAGAGTACAAAGCTAGATTCAAAGCTTCACATATTAACATAGTGGAACTTCACAAACAACTTGAAATCATGCAGAAGGAAATCACAGAAGATGATAATATAATTCTAACCAGATCGTTCACAAATGAAGACATCAAAAAGGCAATCTTTGAGATCGGGTGTGATAAATCTCCGGGTCCAGATGATTTCCCAGCTGGGTTCTTTCATAAATATTGGCACATCGTAGGCCCCTCAGTTACCTCTGCAGTAAAAAGCTTCTATAGATCCGGGAAGATCCTCAAGCAAATTAATCACACCTTCATTGCACTAATTCCGAAAATGGATAACCCATCGTCAACAACTCACTATAGGCCTATCAGCCTCTGTTCAACGATATATAAGATTATTGCAAAAATCTTAACGAATAGATTAAAGAATCTACTTCCAAAACTAATTCACCCCTTACAAGGAGCTTTTACCCAAAATAGATCAATCCATGATAACATTCTGATAGCTCACGAAATATTTCATGGCTTCAAAACAAAGAAAGGTAAAGAAGGCTATGTGGCAATCAAGCTCGATATGGAAAAAGCATACGATAGGGTTGAATGGCCTTGCATCCTTGCTATTCTCAAAAAACTGGGATTTGCGGAAAAATTCATTGGATGGATTAACGAGTGTATTTCTACTGCTTCCTACTCCATCCTTATCAATGACAAGCCAACTAAGGTCATCCATCCTACTAGAGGGTTGCGACAAGGCGACCCCTTATCCCCACTCCTTTTTAACCTTGTGGCAGAAGTGCTGGCTAGAAATCTCCAAAAAATTAGCAATGAAAATAACAAAAGTATTGGTTTCCCAATTACTAGATCTGGAACTATTATTCCCTTCCTAGCCTTTGCCGATGACATCATTATCTTCGCAAAAGGAACAAACCCACCCTGTGATAAAATTCTCGAGGTACTATCGAAATATTGTCAAGTCTCAGGTCAAAAAGTAAACTATCATAAATTGGCTTTCCAAATTTCTAGAAACTTAGATAACCAAACGAAGAGAATGATACAACAAAATATAGGTATCTCGCCAAGCACAAACCTGGAAAAGTACCTTGGTTGCCCGATAATTAACGGTAGAGTGAACAAATTTGTTTTCAAAGACGTAATTGAGAACGCTAGGAAGCAACTGACAAAATGGAAAGCATTTTCTCTTTCTCAGGAAGGACGCATAGTCCTTATTAAGGCCAATCTGAATGCTAAGCCTAACTATCTAATGTAAAGCTTTATGCTCCCAACTTCCATACAGAACTAGACCAAATTAATAGGCAATTTTATTGGAATAAAGGTCCAAACTACCACCCACTCATTAGTTGGGATAGGATCTGTAAGCCGAAGGAAAAAGGGGGAGTCGGAATTAGGAAAGCTGAAGATATGAATAAGGCTCTACAAATGAAACTTCTATGGAAAATTATGGCAGAACCAGATAATATCTGGGTCAAGGTTGTTGAGGAAAAGTATTTAAAAGGGAACCGGCTATGGAACTACAAAGTGGGCAAAAATACGTCATGGCAATGTAGGAGACTAATGAATCTACGACAAGCTTTGATCAAGGAATCAGATGGAATGTTGGGGATGGAAAAACTATCAGAATCTGGAAGGACAGATGGATTGATGACTGCCCCCTATAGCAATATGCAATTGACAAAGAATTAATAACTAATATTAACGAAACTGTTTGCTCCCTCATCACGAACAAGAAATGGGACCAAGAGAAGTTAAAACTTCTAAAAAACCAACTCACCACTCCCGATATGATTAACCTCATTAAAAACCATCCAATCCCGATCTGTGGCATTCGGGATAGACTTTACTGGGCTCCGAGTACGGATGGCTGGTTCCATACAAAAGATGCTCTCACTCTTCTTCATAAAAATGTTTGCACCCCCAATTTAACAACTCATGGATTTGGAATATCGACACCATGCCAAAAATAAAAAACTTCATCTGGAAATTATCAGTAAATGGACTCCCAACAAAAGAAAACTTGGAAAAACAAAAAATTCCGGTCCCAATGAGTTGTGCACTCTGCCAGCATCCTTTTGAGAGCGCTATTCATATTTTCTTTAAACTAGTCGGGACGCGCGTGCTTCGCACGCGCGCCGTAGATAAGATTGGAAATTGTTTGTCGTAGCTGAAAGTGAAAATCGATAATTTCGTAATAATTTGACACCAATAAAAATTAGAAAAAAATAAAATACAGATAATAATAAAGTATAGGTGCATAGTTCGGGGTCACCAATGTACAACATCAAGCAACTAAAAGAACAAATTTCCCTTGTTATGTTCTAACGAGCAACCACAATCATAAATTCAGCCAGATACAGTAAGTTGTAGCTAACATTACTAAAATATCTTCATTATGTGTCACCACCAATAGGTGTGATACTACTCATGAATCATAAACTGTAGGTTTACCAACAAGCAATATTGCATCAATTTAATCAACCCCTGGTTTGGTGAACCGGGACATCAAATCTCATCGTCATCCTCCATATCAACCTACAACATAGGAATGAAAATAAATTATCAAATGAAATCGCATTAAGATTGCAAAGACGAATCAAAATATAACGTAGAATTGGAAACTAAAGTTACTAAAAGCAAAGGTAAAAAGGTAAAGGTTATAACACATCAACATCATTAAGGAAGACAATCTTTCACCTGCAAAGGTGAGCATGGACTTCAATGTCCATATCCTCAATCGTGGTTCTCTCCAACCAACCATCAGAGCCTCCAAAGCCTTGTTTCTCTATATACCAACAGTGTCATTGAATCCAAAGAAATTGATGAACATGCCATTAACTTGTTGCTCCACCTCAAAGCGAAATGTCAAGTTGTGTTTTGTAGCCTTGTCAGCAAGTTCATATCCTTGTTTACACCACCTTGCTTGAACCAGACCCACTTCATCATTGTCCTACATTAAGATTAGATTTCAGATCAACATCCATAATTAAGATACTCCAATTACTAAATTGTCACAAAATATAACATTTCATTTTTTAAATCCATAAATCAACCAAAGAATACGAAGATCATTTATGAGTTATGCTAGAACCAAGAGATTTTAGATCATTTGTAGCATTTTATATCATGTCCTCATATTATAATTTTATAAATATCAGCACAAAGATTTCCATCATAAATTTATAAATATCAACACATCAAGAAATGGAAAAAAGGAAAATAAAAAAAAAAGAAAAAAGAAGAGGGTTTGGCCATTTGACTTCCTTTTGACAGCAAAGGCAAATGCTTATGAGTTAAAGCTGAAAATAAGTTCATTTCTTGATAATTCAGAAGTAGAAAGTGGGATTTTTCTTGCTCTTCCTATGGTTTGTTTTGAAAGCAGCAACTATACATCCTAGTTGAAAGTTCAAAAGCAGCAGCATGCAGCATCTCCCCAAGTTGTCGACAGGACTTTACTAAAACCATTTACTGTCACATCTCCCTATGATCAGTTAGGGATATACATGACATTAACCACATACGAATCACACCATTAAGAAATCCACAAGCAATGACAAAATCCATAATTCAGTTTCAGGGAATGTGCTAAATATTCAATTCTCATACTAATCGTGGTAACGTCTCTATAAAGCAATTCCAAAAAACCAATCTAGCAAAGATGACTTGGTTCCAGTTAGCCATCAACTTGATCACAAAAAAACCCTAAGATCAGAAAATTGTCCGAAACTGTCAAGTTAACCGCACTAAAAGATCAAATGAAGAGAAAATGACACCAAATAAAGATGAACCAAACATCACATGCGTGTCCCCAAAAATCCAACATTATTACAAGGGGAAAAAAGGTGACTAAAGCCTAGGTTAAAGGCACTTAATTTCCAACTTACTTGACAAAGAAACGCAGATTAGGGATGTCAGGGCCATAGATGTGATTATTCTTTTTGACCTGCAAGTAGCCCACAAGGCCAACATTAGGAGCTTCTTCAAGAGAATCAATCGGTAAAAAAGTAAAAATGCATGATGAAGCTACAAGGAGAGAGAGGTCACAAATCCAGGGATATGAAATACGCATCAGATTAAAAAAATTAAAAAATGCAAACCTGACTTAAAAGTCGTCGACCTGAAGAAGAATCGAGAGCAATTGAATGATAAACACGATGAATAAACGAAAGGGATAAAGTAGGGAAACGTAAAGGCACTGCATTAAACGCAAAATTAAAAAAAAGATGTCTTCAATATATTCAACCCTACAAAGAAGATGAATTACAAGAGTATGGAAAACTGAAAAAAGTTCATATCATAATTTACCTATGATTTGTAGATCTATAACCCTAGCGTGTTCAAAATACACTCTACTCCCTAATATGATGATTCTGTTCAGCATTGTTGATGAATTGCTCTGCTATTTAATCATGTTTATGAAATACCCAAAAGAAGTGTGCGTCAAACATGTGAGGTTGCAAGAGTAGGTTCGTTAAGCTCAGATTTCCATTCGCGTAACATCTGGTACACTTGCTCTTCAAGCACTGCAATATCACCAGAACGGCTCTCTAACCTTGCAGATGGTAGATCCTTAAAAGATTACTTGAAGATCAACAACTCTATTATTTGCTTTGTCCTTGAAAAACTGATGAGACACAGACCTGCAACCACCATGTTTCAAGCCCTTTCTCATTGAAATTCCTCAAACTCGCTACCTAAACAGCTCAAATTACAATAATCATATATTCAGCAATAGAATTTCTGGATAGTTTAGATCATTGATTCATTATTCAAGAGAAAGGTTGACGATTTCAAAGCAACCACCACCAGATCAGAGTTAATAACTAACTCCATAACCATTATCGCTTGTTAAAAACAAGCTTTGCAATAATCAAAGTGAACAAGTATTTTCAATAAAAATCAAAAGGGCTTCCCAGAAGTTTAGAAATAGAAGCGATTGAGTAACAACTCATAAGACTAAAGAAAATTCGATGCAGCCATAAACATATGATGGTAACACAACAAGAATGAATCTGTCAACTAAATTCAATCAAGTTCAATATTAAATGGAAATAATGATGATCACCAACTCAAATCAATCAAACATACCCAAAATTATGCACATATTCACTGCAAAACATCAATCAATCAACAAACCCATGAGAATACACAACTCATTAATCAAGTTTAATTGCAACCAAACAATCTAAATACAAGTGGGTTACCCTTCAATTAAAATGGAATTTTATGCGAGAGAAAGCTCATATAGAGGAGATCAAAACGGAAAATTTGTTCAGACAGTGAAGAGGCACAGATGGAGGAAGAGGACCGAAAATGGAGTCGATATAACATATGTTTAGTACAAACACAACACCACAAAATTTGGTAACTGTAGGAAATACTCACAAACCAAAACCATAAACAAAAAGCTTTAGTGAAAGATGAAAGAAAACTTACCTCAACGTGTGGTTGTAAGTACTAATGTAATTAACGATCCATTGAGAAAGAAGCAACATCGGTCTCAATCAAAAAGGGGTAAGCATGGATGGAGAAGGGAAATGATTTAGAAGTTTGAAAGGAGCGGCGATTGAGTACTGGTTATCGGTGAACACAGTAGACAAAACGGATGTATCCTAGGACTATGCAATCTCCCGATAATTAGGTCAGCTGTTGATATTCCAACAAACCCATTTGGTCAAATTCAAAAATCTCAAAACCTAGATTCAAAATCATTAAAAAAAAGTCAATCCCATGGAATGCAATATAAGCAGATCAATACCGCAAAAGCAACACTGGATCCTAAGTAGATATGAGGGAAATACCTTGGTTTTCCTCCAATATCTGACAAGCACTTATACTGCGAAGAGAATAGGAAATTGAATTGCTAAACTTACAACAAAAATTCATAGATTCACAAGTATACAAAGGGAGAGGGAAATACCTTGGCTAAGTAGATGTGAGGGCCGCGAGAAGCGAGAACCTTTTCTCCTTCGTAGCAAAGGCTATTTTTGGAGCCCCGAAGTCCATAACCGGAGGAGGAGTCGCCGGAGCGGGCACCGCCGCCAGAAGCTTCCTTATCGACGGGCTTAGGGTTGCCATTTCTGCAGCGATTTTGATTCGCTCGCATTGGTTTTCCTCTCTCCTTTTTTGTATTTGAGAGAGTTGTCGGGAAAGAGATGAGAGAAGTCATCAACGATCGAGTAAGAAGGGAGAAGTTGAAGCGGCGGTGGAGGAAGAGGGGAAACGACACATGTCCTTACGCATGAAGTCAACGTGTCTTTACCCATAAAAAGAGTAACGGCCAAGGAAAGAGTAACGGGCTGATAAGGTAATATAAGTACTTTAGTAAGAGCAATTTCGGGAAGTAACAGGTTTAAGGGCAAAGTCGGAAATACCCTATTCATTGGGCAAAGTCCCACTTTTAGTATAGTAAGGATGTTCATTTACAATGGACAACATTACTGACCTCAAAACCCGAGAATGTATACAAAATATGGATATGTCAAATAAAAAATATGGATATGTCAAATAAAGATCTTAGGGAGGCAATCTCCATTATCAGAACAAACCTGAATGACTCGGCAATTATTTTTTTGTTCGTCACCTGGTGGAATATCTGGTTTGTGAGAAACAAGAACATCTTTAACAACGGCAAAATAACAAATGTCTCACATATAGTACAATCCCAGATAAGGGAATGGAAAATTGAGAAGGAAAAGGATAAAGTCATAAAAGCCGTAAAGAAAAGAAAACAAAAGAATATTAAATGGTCGCCCCCTAAATTTGGAACAATTAAACTTAACTTTGACGGTTCAAAGAAAACTAATGGTCAAAGTTCTTTTGGATACATCTTAAGGGATCATAATACCTCAGTGGTCGGCTTTGATTTCGGTAAGTGTGGCCACATCTCCATCCTTCAGACCGAAGCTTATGCTTTGAAAATGGGTCTCATTAAAGCAAAACAATTGGGAATAAGAAATCTCGAAATTGAAGGAGATAACCTCATGATTATTAACTCAGTGAAAACCATTTGGAAACCACCATGGGAAATGGATATCAGTATTACAGACATCTCTCTTCTAATCGCAGAATTTCATCAAGTCCAAATCAACCACATCTACATAGAGATCAACGGTGCGGCCGACAAGCTTGCTAACCTTGGTCACGACGATCCTGCTGCCGCTTCTTCTCGTCAAGATATCTCTGTTAGTTGTCTCTGTATTCCGGCATCCATTGATGCTATCATCCGTAAGGATGCCATAGGTTGGCCAACCAATCGATGTTGACCTTCCTAATTTGCTTACCTTATCGGTCAAAAAAAAAAAAAAGATTTGAATTTTTGTATTATATCTTTGCTACTAAACTAGTGAATATATAGAAGGTTAATGAATAGGAACTAATTCTCCCTTCACAACTATTTAAAATTTTTACGCTAAGAAGGTGTTTTGTAAGACTCGAATAAAAATAAAAATAGATGAAAATAAAATAATTTTTAGATGGGGTTAGTTTATATCTTCATTTAAGGTAAAATATAAATTGAAATAAAGCGAAATTTTACCTTTTCATCATTGTCCTTCAATTTTCTTTAATTAGTTTTATCAATATTTGTAATTAATGAAGAAATCATACCTTTTTCTAATTCATAATTTAATAAAAAAATAATGATTCCTGCTGTTCGTTTCTAGAAAGTAGAAACTAGAAAGTCAGGAGGCAGGTGTAACTCGTATTTACAACCGCCAACCGGACCGGACTATATGTATGCAACGCGTACCTGGAGATACACACAAAATCTACCTGCAAACTATACGCAACCGACATCATACGATTCATACATCCTTTCTCTCCAATTTCACAGAGAAGTCGCCCACAGATATTGTTTGGAAGTGTTTTTCAGTTCATCATCATCTTAATCGGTAAGCTTTCTTCAGGTCAGAAGCCCTAGGTTTCGTCTGTTACTTTACTCGAGCTTGATTTCTTCTGTCGTTGTTCGAATCGAATGATTTTGATTGATGGAGTTGATAACTTTTAATGTCTACTTGATCAATTTTGTACTGTTTTTTTTTACTTGTAGTCGGAATTGCTGTTCTTCCCCTCTGATCATTTATTAGTATGGCTGAAATCAACGGCAATGCAAGTTCGAGCTCTACTAGCTCTAGTTTGAATACAAGTTTTCAAGATACAGAGGATGACCAAACTATTGCCCAAATTTTGGCTGAAGAAGAGCACTCAAATAGGAATGTCAAGCTTGGCAAGAGGCTCTCTCATTTAGATTCAATCCCGGTATGATCCATCCTTTTGCTCCTCGCTATTCTTATTTGGCTCGAAATCTCTTTCTCCTTGGTTTGTCTAGCATGTTTTGGAGAGCAAAGAGGCAAATACTATTTCTGTTTTTTTTTTTTTTGTGCTATATATTTAAGCGAAGTTGAATTTAAAATCTCTTTCTCCTTACTAGACAATGCCTTGCTTCGGTAGCTCTAAGGAATAAACATGGCAGTGTTTTGACTTAATTTGAAAGATCGGCTAATTGTTCTATGGTGATCTTGTACTGATATCTGTGGGTTTAGGATGATGGCTAAAAATGTATGCAAAAGTGCCCTTGCTCAACTTCGAACTTTGCTTTAGGAAGCTAAGGCACGATGAAAATTTTCTGACATCAAAGCAGGAAGCTAAACACTGTCTTGGAATCTTCGATGACTTTTTGTCTTTGAAGAGCCTTACTTTGGGACAAGGACAAATGAGAGATTATAGGAAAACCCAAAATAAGCATTGCAAAAAAATGGAAACAACAAAATTATTATCTCAGGACAATTGCTTGAAATATGATGGTTAAAGCTCTTTATGGAATGCTCAAAAGTATGCTTTCTGTTTTGAGGAAAGACATTTAAAGTTGATCATTCCACTAAACTTTTGTGAGGAAGAAATTCTTCGAACACGTAACTGGTACTGCCTAGTTGAGGATCATGATTGAAAGTTGAAACCTTACTCCCATTTATATTAGTAGGTGGAAATGCTGGTAAAGGCTCTGGCATAATTTTGATTATTACCCTGAACAACTTGCATCAGTTGCATATTACGGTGTACATTTCTTTCGTTGTGTACTAAACTTGGATTCTGGATGTGTTGAAGTCCATAAACTTCGGTCAATTCATGCATTTTTTTCCATAGCTTTATGAAGATGTGTGTGATTACCTCTCAACTGGTTTTCTCATTCATGTTCTGAAGTTCTTTCATATTAGGATTCTATGTTGGCAGTGGCTTGCCTAAGCCTTGATTTTGCCTCTCTTTCGTGTATATATACAGCTGATTTTTATTGCTGTGATCGTTATTCTAACCTTAGAATATATTATACCTTTTTCACATTTCTTAATCTGACTATCTCTTCAGCATACACCACGTATAATTGAAAATATACCAACCACTGACGATGCAAACTTAGACCATGGTCGGCTGTCTACCAGGTTAGAAAATCCTCATGTAAACTTTTTAAAGTTGGTTTTAGATGTGGTTATTTTGGACCTTTGCGATTCTGATTTGAATTCTTATGCTGAGATTGAAATTATCACTCCAATGTTAAAAGATTATTTTGTGAGATTACTACTGTAATTTTCCATCTGCTAAATGGAGAAAGGTTGTCTAATACTGTTCCTAATCTCTTTCACTTCATGTCATGTATAGCATATGAAAAAAATGCGAGTTTTGTATCCTATTTTCAATTCCCAAGCCAAGGTTACTTTTTTTTTTTTTCTACTTTGTGGTAAAGAAGAAGAAGAATATAGATAAACACCTAATTTTCTAAGCAATGATTAATTTTATTTTGTTCAAGTAAACTTACGATATCTGCAAATATATTCGGAGTAAAGCTAGTATAGAATCAGGTGTATGATGGGCTCTTGGCACTTGATCCTATTTGGTATCTGAGTCTCTGCTCTATATTCAGATTGGCAACATATGGTTTGGCTGAACTGCAAATTGAGGGAGACGGCAATTGCCAGGTTAGCCTCCTCAAATATTCACTAATTGGCCAATTTAACTCACTTTTGTGCCTGGAATTAAGGGTGGAAAATACTTGATCAAATACTACCAATTTCAGGTTAAAACAACAATCTTGAGTGTGCCTTATAGGCTAGTCTTTGATTTTGTGTATTCGGTAAATTAGTGTTGCGTCTTGATATGCATAATTTACTCTAAACCAAAATGTACTCTAAACCAATATGTACTAGCAATAAGTAGATACCAATTAGTATTCTTATTATACGGCATTCCTATGTTAAACATAGATATCTCAGTACTACAGAAGTACAAACTACAAACTCATATTGTATCAAGTTTACATTGAACACATGGACTATTGAACTCAATTGTAGTATCTTCTGGTTTATAATTGTGAAGTAATCAATATGGTTACTGTCTTCATACAACCTACAAAACCAAATAGATGAATAACAGGACAAGAGACTGTGGATACTTATGCAGCACACAAATACACGCAGTTTGAGAAACAATGCACCTGTAGCAGTTCAAACTTCAGAGGATGTCATAACTGTTGAAAGGCAGATAACAAAGATTGGAACTAGTGTAACAACCCTAAATTATACCTATTTTATGCAAAATTGCTGTCGGTCTGCTTACTGTATTGAGTCGTTGTACTGAGGTTATTCCTGTCTAGTGCTTGATTTCCCTGCCTCCTTTGCGATTGATGGGATTCTCTATTTCCTGTTATTTTATCCTTCAAGCCCATTCCTGGATTTTCTGTATATGGAACACGAATGTTAACTTCATCTATTGAAGTCTGTTAAGGGTTGTTTTGATGCCAAATAAACATTTAACTATTCATCTATGTAAGCACTATTATGCTCTTTCCATTTCTTAGTCAAAGAGAGAAAATTGTTGAGGCTATATAAATTTCATGGAGGTGCTAGACATATCTTCTATGAGGTTCTGGACAGGCTTGATTTGGGTTGAAGTGTTTTTTAGCATCCCTATAGACAGACACCCATGCTGCAGATTTTTGTAAGGGGGCTAGCTAACTCATCTGCAACGTCACTGTTTTTAGTTTTGTGATAGTAAAGAATGAACAAATGTCTTCTGCTTGTTCGTAGCTTATCTTCTTGTGCAAACAAAGTAAGTTTAGTTAAAAACTAGGCTTGACACAGTTATGCCCACAGTATATAAAACACTTATGTCAATATACCACACAAAACCTTATGTGTGCAACTTATCAGGAAACCATTGTTTTCTCCTGCTTATTCATGGATGTGTGGTGTTTCTATCTAATATAATAGCGACGAGATGGTTTTGTGTTTAGATTGGTAGATCACAAGATCATTTCCTTATACAGTCAATCCTATAACTTTAATTTTTTCAATCAAATTCTTTCCAGTTCCGAGCATTGGCAGATCAGTTGTTTCGCAATCCAGATTACCACAAACATGTAAGGAAAGAGGTTATCAAGCAGGTAGGATGAGCTATATCCTTTCTGGGATGTGTGAAGTTTTGATTTGCAATGGCACAACATTTAGGAATTCGTTTGCTCTATTGTTGATATAACTTAAATATTGCTCATATATTAATTGTACCATAAAAACATAGGAGAAAACCCTATGTTGGTATTGGTGATTCTGTTTACTGATTTTAATTAAAATGAGGATCTTACTGCAAAATTCATTTTAATTTTCCTTGAAAAGGGATTAAATTTAAATTCTATAATATTTTTTTCTTCTAAAAGTCAAGTTTACTATGTTGACATCTCACTTCTGTATCCTATTCCAGTTCATATTCTACATTGGACCCAAAATGCTTCAAATATTTTATCTGTGTATGAGCACCATGCTGTAGCAAGCAAGGCTCACCCAGTGACCAATGCTTTTGTGGTTAATCAGTTCCATGAGGAATGGCTGCCACTTTTTTGTTCGGTTGGATTTGGCCCTTTCCTCTATAAAAGCCTGTAAAGTTCTTGAGTAGATCAAATCTTTTGTTTGCTGCCTCAATGAAATTTTGGTGCGTCGATACCTTTTTTGTCTCCATCAAAGCAAATGGGTGTGAGCATTGATTTCCGAGAAATGCATATTTGACTTGAGAGACTTGAGATATATGTGTGCATATACATGCATTCAAGATTTGCTTCTGCTCTAATGCTTCTAGGAATAATGCTGCATTATTTGGGAAATAAGTTATCAGCCATTCACCACACTACTTTATTGTAGTAATCAATTGCTAAATCATCTACCCACCACAACCAATAGGGTGTATACTGTATAGTGGCTGTCAGTTAGATTTACCAACTGATTCATGCCCAGCCCAACCAGAAATATATAGGCTCTATCAAATAAGTTAGGAAACCTTAACCACCCTATTATCTTTTGTCCTCTTATGAAAATCCATCCTAAAAATCAGAGTGCAAAAGAAGGAAGAAGGATTTTCAGGGATAGGGAGAAACCTGAGAGTCTCTTCATTGTTATCTCTAAAAATGGAGTACAATATGCACCAGTATTTATTTGTCAAACCAATAGTGTATCTGCATGCTATTCACGTTGACTAAATATTGCTACCAGCTGATTAAGGGATGATGTTATATCTTTCTTCCAATGGTGCCAAGAAAAATATGGTATTGTTTATGATAAAAATACAAGTATACAACAATTATATGTATTTGTTAACCAAATCTAGAAAATATTCCCATCCATTGCAAACCGTTCTCTTGTCAGAGGGTAATACTTCCCTTTGGTGTTACTAAAATTCGTAGTCATTCTCTCTGCAGTTAAAACATTTCAGAAAGCTGTACGAAGGTTATATACCAATGAAGTATAGAAGCTACTTGAGGAAGATGAAAAAGTTAGTTTCCTGTCAAAATTGATAATTTCTATAAGATAATACGAATGCGGATCTTGGTTAGAACTATGTTTATATGTTCAAGTATTTAATTTTGGTGTTACCAGGTCTGGGGAATGGGGAGATCATGTTACTCTACAAGCAGCTGCTGACCGAGTAAGTTTTGACCGACATTTTGCCGTTAATGAGTGTTATTTTTAGTGATATCTTAATATGTTGGCTTATCTTCCAAGTAGTTTTGCGCTTCAAAAGGTTTCTATGTGGAATACAAATTTAAAAAGAACGTCCGGAACTAGGGGAGAGGAGATTTGATCCTACTACATTTCAGCTTGGCTTCTTAACCAGGGCTAACTGTGCTATTGCTTACTACAAACACATTTAAGAATAACATTGCACATTACAAGAAAAACAAAGAATAAATTGTAGGGTGCATATGGGCTTGTTTCAACACTATATTCTTTTGTGAAGGATCTTATGCCTCATACATTTTCGGCAGAATAATGTTTCATTTCATGGATTAAAGTCTGAATCATGCTCTTCGTAAATGTCTCGAGTCTAATTGTTAGGCTTAGTATAAATTCTAATTATGATGTTACAACACTATGCTACTACTAAATGCTGTTCCTAATGCATGCAGTTTCGAGCCAAAATTTGCCTGGTCACCTCTTTTCGTGATACTTGCTACATTGAGATCTTGCCACATGACAGGGATGTTCACACAGGTGTGCATTGATATTAAGCAATATATGTATGCTGTTAACCTACTCACCTAGTCACTATTGCCTTGAATTTCACCCTTCTCGTTTGACAACCTGACTTTTGGCATAGCACACCTACTTGCAGGCATTACATCTGATAATCCCTTTTGAAGCATGCAAACCCTTTTGTTCAAGGCTTTCAGATGTTTGATTGATTATAGTGCTTGCAAAGTATTGTGTATTACCCTAATTCCAATTTATGCTTACTTGTAATTGTAAGCAAGGGATGTTCCTGTGTACTTTAATTTTCCCTTTGGCATTACCTGTTTTACTAACAGTTCTCTTCCTTGTATCTTAGAATTATGGTTGAGTTTCTGGAGCGAAGTGCACTACAACTCTCTGTATACGGCCGGAGGTTGTGACCATACCTATTTATTCATTAAGCTGTCAGGTGCTTTTTGTTTTGCATTGTTTCACTCTGTCCCGTTGATCACTGTGCAGATGTTCCGACAAGAATGCCGAAGAAGAAGCATTGGCTCTTCTAGGATGGTTACTGGTGTAGTGATACGCATCAATGTGGCTTGGTGGCAGATCAATATTTACAGGAGGCAGAGTAGCAATGCATCATAGTTCATTCCCTTGTATCTTTCATCTTGTATTCTTGGTGCTTTTTTGGCAATTGTCACCTTGTGTATTAGTGCTGTAATTTATACGATAGTAGTTGAAGCACAGCTGATGAGCGCATAGGCTTATAGGCAAAGAGATATATGTAACTAATGATATCTATTTTACCTGTCTTCTTTTGTATATAATGCGACGGCTCAACAATTTTACTGTTAAAACAGGAGAAGGTTATTAACTGTACAACCAGAATAGTTTGATGTATATGTGACAGTAAGAAAGTAACACCATTTAACATTATCAATATGAGTCGAGCATTTACACGCTCAAGCTCCCCTTGTTTATAAAGAGCCTAAATTTTATACGAGCTTTAAAATGTGTTTACATTCGGCTCGTTATTAAATTCTATATGAGCTTTAAAATGTGTTCATATTCGGCTTGTTTAGAAAGTGAATGAACTCGAGCTAAACTATTGACGAACTAGATTTAAGTAGTTCGGCTAAAATAATGCCCCTATAAGCTGTGTTTGGCATAAACACAAAAACACTAGTGATTGGTGTTTACTAGTGTTTTTGGAAGTGTTTTCAAAAAACAATAGTGTTTAGTATTTTTAAACGTAACGAGTGTTTGGTTGGATTTTATAATTTACACTAGTGTTTATGTTAAGAAACCATGTGAAGAGGTTGTTCAAGTACATTACACATTGTTCAAGCTCATTAGACAAAAATATAAGATGAACCAACATTTCTACAGTTGAATTATTACATTCTAAAAATTCATTTTACCGCCAAATAAAATGCTTCCATATTCATTGGTTCTAAACCAACAATGTTGATCCAATACAATTACTGCCAAATAAAATGCTTCCATACACACCAATTCTTGGTCGTCTTTGCACATTTCGTGGTCATTGCTGCCAGGAGAATTGGTCGTCTTTGCACATTTCATATAGTTGCTTCCCGTAGGAACAATCCAATACTTCATCTGAAGTTCCCTGTAGATGAATCACCAGTTTCATCACATACACACCAATTCTTGCAATATTGTCTTCTCCAAAACAAAAGATAATTTTGAATTAATACTCACATGAATGACTAATACAGGATGGTTCACAAGGAAAAATTTGTCAATGTTCTGTAAACAAGGCTCATACAATGTATTGGTTAACAAATACCCAAATCATTCAACTCGTATACAAACCGAGACCGAAATTAGATGAACAAATTAACTGAAACAAAAGGCGAAGGAGGGATCAACAACTTACATCACCCAGAATGATCCCTCAACTTCTATGATCCCACATCTCCAAATCTTTAAAGCAGATAATACAAATTCTCAAACTTAAAGATTAGAGAGATACTACCTAAAATTAATGTGATCTATATTTCAATTTTCAAATTCTATAAGCGTGATATTAAACCTCTATAGTAAACTCCTATGAAGAACAGTTCTATTGTGAACAAATAATCCATCTGGAACCAAACTATTGCATCAAAAACACATATATGTAAGCAGCTCTTTGTTATTCACAATCTAGGCAAACCATTGAATAACACATTTATGTAAGCGAGACGAGCCCGAATAGTTTGTCTCATATTACAAACCTATATATGAAAATCACCGAGACGCAGTGAGATTAACGATGGTTGAGGGTTTAAGAAATCGTTCTTATTCATCCATATTTTTTTTTAAAAAAAATTCTACCAGGAAATTAAAGATTCATCATTATTTCAATTGCTTATCATTTGGAAATCCCCATCATCTAATGTTCCCGTTTCTCAGATTTCACATTCACAAGCTCACTTGAGCTGATCATATAATAATTTGTTATGTTCTTAAAATAATTGCGTATTCACATATATAATTTTTGTTAATTTATGTACATAATTAGTAATTACTTGTTTTAGTTTTTTTTTCAATAAATTTATGTACATGATTATTGATTAGGATTTAGCGGTTGAAACAAATAGTTCAATTCTTCAAATATTTACTTAGACTTTTTTTTTGGTAGTTATCATGCACCTAAGAATGAAGAATGGGGGAGGTTTGAATGCGGCTTAGTTATGGAAAAAGGAAAAGGAAAAATACATATCATGGAGGAGGAATGTATCGTCGTCAGAACGGAGGAAGGAGTGCAAAAACACATAAGGTAGTTAGTGTCTTCTGTTCTTATAGGGATGATGCTTACTCAAAGGCATTTTAACTCTATGCCTTGAAGGCCACCATGGAAAGGGGCTTGGAGGCTAGCCCAAGGCTTCGTATTCCGGGAATTGAAGCAAAACCTATTCATCTTTCAATTCGCCACGGTTGAGGATAAGGACAAGGTTATGTAGGGAGGTCCGTGGACTTTTGATAAAGCACTGCTCGCACTAAGGGAGTCCGGAACTACTCAACCATCAAAGATGAAGTTCACACGTGCCATTTTGGACTAGGGTTAAAGACCTTCCCCTAAGGATTGCCTCAGAATCATTGGCCAAGGACATTGGAGAGTCGATGGGTGGATACTTGAACAAAAATGAAGATAATTCTCAAGGAACTAGCAGTGAAATGTGAATGGTCTCTTTGGATATTCAGAAGTCGTTACATAGATGACTCTTACCGGCTGTCCAAGAGCAATGTATATGGTACCAATGAAGTACGAGAAATTTTCGAAGTATTGCTATACATGTGGAAGGTTAAGACAGGTAGAGGGTGAATGTAACGATGAATAGGCAAAAGAATTCCAAAATGATATAGAGGAGATTTAAGAGCACCTCCTCTACGTACCATAAAAAACAAATTAGTAAACGAGTAGGGCCAGAATGGTAAGCAAGGACCATGGAAAGAAGATGTCTATACACAACAGACCCACGTAACAAGAGTTGGGGAGGATAGATCGAGTAGAGTACTGGAAAACCTTCTGGAAGACAAATAGGAGGAAGATATCCAAGTAATGTTGGGAGAGGAAGAGACATAACTATTGAGAGAAGTTATTACGTGAAAAGTAAAGATGTTGAGGATGACTCAGGGCGGGATATATCAAGTACTAAAAAATATGACCTGGACAAGAGTAGTGATCAATTAAGGAAGAAATGGAAGAAGGTGGCTAGGGACCCGACGTTAGAATTTTCTAATTTAAGAGGTCAACAAGTACAGAAAGGAAAGAGGAAGGAGATGGACTCACATGACATATTAGAGACCCAACATGAAGGAGTAACAAAGAGAAACAAGGAGGAGGCTGCAAACTCAGTATCCGTGGGAGAGAATAAAGATCTCTGACGGGGACTAGGCAAAGGCCTAACAGTTACGAGATGCAACATAAGGGAATGTGTGGAGAGACGACGAAAACAACCGGAATCCGAAGAGAAAGGGTTAATGGACAAAGAAGAAAGCATCAGGTATCAATCTTTCCTTACAGAGGAGATGCTCAACCCAAGATACGCTACACTACACTTGAATCTTATAGCTATCCGATCTCTGCCAATTCTTTCTTCCATCAATGGCTTTAGTTTTTCCTACGCCAAAACTTGATAGAAACAACACAACGTGTAAAGCAAAATAACAGAATGAGATGAATACGGAAATGTACAGCAAAACTTAAAGCACATAACTTGCTACTTTCTTTTCCTCTTCTCTCTTTGCTTTCTTTTAACATCCACAGGCAACATCTGCAGTAGGACCATATGGTGCTCTTGAATTTCTACACAAATCGCAAAAAGGGGAATAGAGCTTCATTTAGACTACTACATTCTTGGGGGTATAGGGAGATTTAGACAGCCAGCAACCTCTCTGCACCAAAAAAGATCAGGAGGAGGCCTCGGAACACCGTTTGACAGCATTGGCTGCTGCCTTGTACCAGGCAGCTGCTGCCATTGCTCCTGGATCCGGAACTGATGCGAGGATCTCTGTTGGGACATATGTTGATCGCCCGGCCTATGCACATCAAATCAAACTTCTTAAGTTGCATACTTCCAACATCAATTCAAAACTATCGAGTTACTAACAAACTTGCAACATCATCACACTCATTTCTCACTTACTTCCCTCCTTTTCCTAAAAAATCGGAATTTAAACCAAGCACGTTATGACATTAAACTGCATTTTGTGAAAAGCGCCAATTAGGCTTTCAGGTATAAAGAACTGCATCGAAACCCTAAACTTCTACATAAATTCAGGTAAGTTTTTGGGTGTGGTCTTTAACAAGTCTATCTAGAAGCAAGCAATATGAAAAATGAAACAGAGCACTGATTCGCAGAATATACAAAATATCCACAGGAATGGTTGACAAATGTATAGAGTAATTGATCTGGCACATATCTAGGATTAGTCAAGTGGAACCCTTTAAATCAATCATATCAAGTGTCTTTTACACTTGTTACAGTACAAACTAAAACCTCTTCTCCCTGAGCAATAAATATTTGCACAGAGGAATTCCTCATTTTGTAGTATGCAAAGGTTTTCCCAGACACCGAAGCGAGGACAACAATCATTTGATGACAGAGCACTAAGAGTTCTAATGGTGCAAAGCAGAATTTACCAGGATGTAAGATAAAATGTAAACATCATGCATTACCTCTATAAAAGAGAAGAATACAGCAGAAACACCCAAAGAGAAATAAAGACAGACGTAATAATAAACTTTATCTATAATATACCTGTGCTTGCATTTCTTTAGTAGATTCAGCACCGGCCGATGCCGCATGAGAAGAGAGAACAAATGCATCCACAGGATTATCCCCGGCCTCCAGTCTCTGCATTTTATTATAAAAGGATATCAATAATTCTGCCACAAAAATCAATAGTGGAACAAACATATGCATAATGTAAGTATCGACCTCTTGAAGAACTGACAATGCTGGGATAAGGGCATCTAACATTGTACGGTAACCAGCTTTTGCCCCTCCATATTTACTGACTGCACTGATACCAGCTTCAAGAGCACAAGCCCCTGAAAGAAACATGTTCTACGGTCAAGGTCAAGATTTTATGACGAAAGGGGATAAAAAATAGCCAGATGGAAAATCACGACAACAAAACACATTGATGATATGCTTACAGTGCTTTGGTGTAAGTTCACCGTTTGTCTTTAGCTCTTGACATGCTGCATTGCTAAGTATCTCATATCTGTACAAAGAACAATTTTTCATAATAAATGAGGACATGGGGGGAGTTCCCAGGAAGATGGGACAAATCAATAACTTAATTACTAGCTTTAACTGAGGAAAAATAGAGCTCAATTTGGACATACATTATCCCACTTGTTCCTCCCATTACTCTTCGAAGAGAATTTCCTATCTCCTTCACTGTTCCAGCTGCATCATTCAAGGGATAGCTGGGAAACATTTTAACAAAATTAGTAAAGGAAATGTTCAATGAAGTAAAGCCAAAAATGTAACAATATCTTATCAATGACAAGCAGAAAGACAAAACTTTAACAATGTACATATAGATTAAATGTCCAGACAAATTTGAGAGTTTCCAGTATGAAATGCAGCTACAACCAATTGCATGTCCAGACAGATGGTTTAGGCAAGCCTGGTTAGTTTGCTCTTCCAGATTAAGATATAACGCAGAACATATTATCATGCAAAGCTGCAACACTCTGGTTACAGAAGCAAGTGTGACGCAATTAAATGTTTAACTACATTATTCCAAAGCAAGCAACCCAGATTCTAGTAAATATTCCAAAATAACAGGGAGATGTAATGGAAATAATGTTCAAAGAATTAAACTGTTAACAATTATAACTTATAAGTTGTAGATATCAATAGAACAAACAATAGATGAGCTCCCAATATCTGAGATCCAGCATATTACCTCATAAAATACACAAATCAAATCCAAGCTGAAGAGTATCAACTATCAATATAAATTAAGAAGCATTGTAAAGCACGATATCAGTTAGGGAGAGGACAAACATATTTGGGGACTGCATACAAAATTCACCCCTACTCAAACCTCTTTGACAATTTACATTATCTGCTTAGAGCATTTTACCGCCAAATGTTAGCAAGGCTTAAACTTCTGCAAAGTACAAATTATTTAGTTTTGAGTACATAACCTAGACAAGCTCCCAATATCTGACATCCAGCATACTACCTCATAACGAGAACTCGCCATTCTTATACACATAGCAAAACGAAAAACACAGTAAGATGGTGGTTGTTCTTAGAGAGAGACATAAAACAAGCCATACCAGAAACTCACCAAATACTGACTTGTCAATCACTCATTCATATTCAATTGTTTTACACCTAACGAGAACTCACCATTTTTGCAAGTCCTCCATTACAGCTGATGCTCCACGGTACATCTGCACCATTCAGATATAAATCACACATATAGAATGATCCGCTATATGTAGTACACAAACAGTTCAGAGTAACGTACTGTTGAACCACAATCACCATCACCAACTTTTCCATCCCATTCATTTAAAGAATCTTTAAGCTCCAAAATTTCTTTAGCAGCAGCTTCAATAGCAACTTCAAGAACATGCCCTTGCTCACTTACAACCTCTGGCCGAGTTGATGCCTGGAAAACCATAATAAAGAAATCAGTTGTTTTCAGGAAGCACTGGTGCAAGGCATCTATACAAATAATTTAAAAAAGAATTGCTGCAGTGAAGTTCACAGATCTCCTTCTATTATCTCTTTCCATATCTGCTTTTCTGTATACAAATTAAGCTTTGAAAATAATATTGATGATGGCCGCTTGATTTTCATTTTTTTTGTATCTTATATGATATTCTAAAAAGGAGGGTGTCTGCTGGGATCTAGTCCATGAAAAGGATATATTTATATTTCTATTTGTATAGGTGTTTTGGGCTTGCAATGGGAACAAAGTAAAGCCCTGGTGTGCAAACCTACAAATGGCCTGTATGGCATATTAATATAAGGGTTAGTTTGGGAGCACAATAGCACATAGCTTATCAAGCCGGAGATTATTGCATAGCTGAAATAGGTAACTGATTGAACTTACTTATTGTTTTTGATGAACTTGATGAGTATTTGGGAGAACAAAGCTTATTGGATAGTATACAAGTGTAGATTTACCAAATGGGGCATGGTTTCATTGAGAAATTTTGATAAATTTGAGATTAAATTGGACCCTAATAATGATAGCTTCCATTAGCTCCATTATAAAATTTCCAACATATAAGCTACCTAAAGTTTTGTAAGCTTAGCTCCCAAACAACCTAAACTAGCTTATGAAGATGATGGAAAGGGGAATAAGGTAGATATTAGCTAGATAAGCTTTCATAAGCTTGCCAAAAAATTCCTCCCAAACAGACCCTAACTGGGTAGGTTGTAATTTAAACCATGTCTATAATATTCTGAACATGCATGATTATAGCTTACTTTATTCATTAACACATCCACATCTTGTATGGTTGAAGCTACTTAATTTTAAGATTCGAGTTCAGTCATCAATTTGTCTATAATATTCTGAACATGCATGTTTTTAGCTTACTTCATTCATTAACATATTCACATCTTGTATTGTTGAAGCTACTTAAAATAGCAATTTTAGCTTGATTTGAATTCAAATATCAGTTTGTCACGTAGCCAAGTCCGTAAGAAAGGGAGAGCAGCACAAGTGACACGAGAGGCCGAAGGACAGATGGCAAGCAAGTCGTGTCATTGGTTACTTTGTACAGTTTTAGTAGGATTAGTGGAGTCAAGCATTAACATAGTACCTAAGAACCATATCAAAATTACTCTCTGCAACATTAACAAGAACAATAAAAACATAATATTTAGTATTTAACATATGGGAATAAGACTTTAGTCAAAACAGTACAAGAGCACTAGCGATTTACCTTATCAGACTTGTCAGAGAGTGATTGAGGAACTGGGATTGGGATCTTAGCAGGGGGGCGCCTACCTGAAGATAAGCATTGAGCTTGCAGTTAAGATTTAAGACAATGAAAGTTCAAGGCAGTTCCATCACCATGATATGAACCATTGTCCATGATCTATAGATTATCCAATCAACAAAAAAGAAAGAGAACAAAAATGATAGGATAGCACAAATCTTCTATTAAAATGAAAAGTTGTTTTAGAGGAATACACTTCAAGGAAAGGACTACATTTCTAGTGACCTTAAGAGAATGGAGAAGAATAAGCAACAGCCACTAAAATAAACATACACACCTTGAGCACCAACTGGCCACCCTGGAGCTTTAGTGGGAGCATCTAGACATTGCAAAACTGCCTCGTCCACCTTCATAACAGATATTGAAAAGCCTACAGAGGTGGAAGGCTGAGAAAATCAAACATATCTAATGGGAAAATTGCACTTAGCAGTACTGAGGTTTGGGGAAATTCCACACAGGAGTTGTGGTTAGGGACACTGAATAACATAGTTTATTTTCTTGTCTTTTTATTTCTTTCTTATCACAGTTACCAATGTCACAATCACCAATATGGTTTCTCATACTTGTCTCTCCTTCCTCTCACCTTTGTTTGACTGTATTATCATCAACAATGAGACAACACAAACTTAGGTTTTGTTCCATTATCCTTTAACAATCACTAATTTAGGGTTCTTCACTACAGGCAAGAATGTAGGGGGAGAAAAAGATGAGTCATTTGATTTATAAAAAAAACACAAATCCACAAATTTTATCCTATTCACTGTTCATTAGGTGCGAAAAAGTTTGAAAACACAAGGTAAGGGAACCCAAACAACTTTACCCTGTTTGGAATTTCCCGAATTCTCAATAGCTTTATGTGGAATTCTTCCTGTCATATAATTAATAATTTGATTCCAAATCTGACCTACCTGCCATATCAAGTGAAGTCATAAATGAGCCTACATATACTCTGTCAACTGCTAGTCCATGTTCCAGCTGCAATCTGGGAACAACTTTTCCAGCTGCGATCATCAGTTCCATGATAGGGGTAGCACCAAGTCTGTGATTGAAGTACTAAAGGTCAAGCTTTACCAATACCACCATATTCAACGTTTTTGCTATAAAAAAAAAACAAGTAACAAAACAAACAAGGCACCTCGACATGATTGCAAAAAGGTAGAATAAATCTTGCTATAAAGTTCCCATCACGTGAATGCGTATGGATGGAAATCATATTTTCCACTACAGTGGAACATAATCTTGAACACAAAGATGGCATGAAGGAACCATATAAGCAAGGATGAAGAAACAAAATCCCTCCACCTATAAACTTTTCTCTTGACTATTTAACCTATGAGAAACTCTATTTCCCATAAGCACAATAAAGAAAACACAACCTTGTGATGATGGCCAGCTAGTACAATATAGATATAGTTTTACATAATTATGCTCCATGCATGGTCTATAGATATAGGGTCCGTTTGGTAACGTAAGATTATCAAGATGAAGAATTAAGGAGATGAAATTGTTTTTTAGAGATGAAAATAAGTTAAAATGAGTGTTTGGTAAAATGAATATGATTGTAAGTAAAATTACGAAAAAGTATGTGTTAAGTTTCTTGTAGATGAAAGAGATGAAAAAAGGGAAGGGGTAAAAATGAGATTTTAGCCTCAATAATCCTTATAATCCTTATAATCAAAGTTCAATAGGATGACACAATTCTCATAATCTCCATAATCTAATCCCTTCACCCCCTTCATTCCTTTACCAAACGAGATTAAGAGAATGATTCCCCCTCTTAATTCTTATAATCTTAATCTCCTTCACTTTACACTCAACTCAACCAAACGCAGCCATAATGTATTTTTTGGGGGGAAAGTCCAACAGATATTATAAATTTTTTGCTTATAAGTTAGCTATAAATGTCAAATGATAATTACAAAACCTTTAAATATATAGCCCAATTATTGTTCAAAGCCAAAAACTTATATTCCCAGAACAATTTGAACAAAGGTTAATATATACTACTCAAAAAGGAAAAGATTTAACTAAGCGCTGACAAAACTCTTGCAATGCAAACTTCAAAAGAGAAGTAGATCCAACAGTACTATAACGAGTTAGCTTTTACACTAAAGAATGTAAATTGTGCCATAGAAAGAAATTCAAAACTTTGAAGTTAATTATAAAGACAGGGATTCACATTTTCCTAATATAATTAAGAAATAAGAATGCATAAGCTTAAGAGATGATAGAATCAAATAAACCCAAGGCCCAAGAAAGAACCCAACTCAGTAATGCATGTGCAAAAGATTACAGAGCACATTTTTCATCATTGGACAAAGTGACAGTATGATGAACAAAGAGTCTGTTCTCGTACCCATTAATCATGACAGCAACATTGTTACCACGTGTTATTGGCACATAACCAGTTTCCTGTGAATGATCATAAAGTATATTAAGTAGCCAGTTTAAATATGGTAACGAAAACAAAGGCAGTTAGTTATGATGTAAAACATAAGACATCTCCAAATGATGCTATTTTAACAATTTTCATCATTGACCAAAGGTAACCGGGTAATCGATTTGTGAGAGTACAATAAATAAACTATCCAATAAGCAAGAATAAACATAAGAGAAAAGGCACATCTGAGCACCTGATAACGGCCCACTGAGATTTGTGGTACCAAAGATCTAAATTCCTTTTTACATTCACAATCTGAACTTTTACTACGATACATTATGAAGAGAGGGGAAACAGGAAAGGGAGAGCTAAAGTCCCAAATTTTTCCAATGCAATAAACATATAAACAGATGTAATGACCCAACCACCATCCCAGCGATAAAAACATTACATTATGCAAACAGTAGAGGAGTGATTTTTTACCAAATAGAAAATTACCATCAAAGATGAAACATCTTGCTGTACCTACCGAAGAAAGTATCTGCTGAAGAACATGAGAAACAATGACATCCACAGGCTGAAAGTCGGCTACAGCAGCACCAGGTTCCCCATGCTGAAAAATTAATGCTGAATAGGTGAGCCATTCAGGGAAAATCATCACCATACAGAATGACCATGCAGACAAAGAAGTTTTTTGTTTGCATGGTCATTCTGTATGGTTATGTTTTTTTCTTTTGTTGCTTTATGTTCAAGGTGCTGCTTCTTCTTTGAAAGAAGCAGCAGCGTTCTCTGCCTGTGAAACTGGTCACATGAGGCTTCTTAATAAATAAAAAACAAATGAGATGATAAATTGCTCATTGCAGAAGAAAGCTGGTGAAAATAACAACTTAGGGTATAAATGCGTAATTAAAAGCAGCTCTGGGTATTATACGAGTTTAATTATTTGGACTATTTCACTATCAAATCTGACCTATCGATAACATAGTTAGCCAAGTAACCCTCATGCATTTCATCAGAACGTGAACATAAAGCAACAAAAGACGAAAGACACTTGTAAAGATATAATAATATGCTTACAATTCCTAGGCCAAGCTCCATTTTTCCAGGGCCCAGACGATCAGGTGCAACTTGACCAGGAAGTGTACAGAGAGATAATGCAACACCCATTGTCCCAACCATTTCAGATGCACGTCTGGCTTCAGCTGAGACTTCAGCAAGGGAAAGACCAGCAGCAGCAGAAGCCCCAGCAATCTAGATGAAACAACATTAAGAACATGGGTTGGAAAAGTATCAACGAATAAAGGCATTAGGTAAAAATGGAGGGTTCTGCAACCTGAGTACATCATATCCCAAACTCAAAACTCAAAAGGTATACACATCTTCTAATTTCTTTTGTAGCACAATTAGAAGAAATGAAAAACATAAGAAGAGGGAGAGAACTCTCAATTACTTGGTTCATCCTCGTATCATAGTATCAAAGTAAGAAAATAACTAATTAAAATTTGAGTATGCTACTATAGACCAAACAATCACGGTTACGGATGATTTCAAGAAAGAATCAGGAAAAAGTGGAAAGAAAAACGCCACCTTTCCCTACGCTCTAAGTACGGGTGACAACCAAGGAAATAAAATCACCCAAATCTAACTGAAGGGCGAGAAACATAAGGAATGCACAAGAGTGGTTCATACATCCCTAGGGGCACAAAGGAATTGGGGTTCCGTCAATGGGTCGATCAAGAAATTGGTTGAAGACTCACCTAAGATAGACAAGTGAATTTCATGATTGTTTCATGGATTTTAAACATAATACAGACTGGATTGCAGACTACAATCTCGTATAGAGAAGAGGCGGAAGCCTTGTGGGATGATATCAAGGAATAATTCTCCATTGTTAATGGTCCACGAACTCAACAACTAGAAAGTGATATTGGCGAATACTAACAAAAACGAATACCTACGGTTACATACTATGGATGACCGGAGGGACTTTGGGACGAGAACATCCAATATGATACGGCCACGATGATCCAAAGATACATCACAGACTCTTGGAGCCTCCACGAGAACATCCGAATATGTTTCTTTCCTCAGCCTTCATCCACTTTCAAAGGGATATTATTGTCAATGTAGATCTTCTTGGAGCCCCCATGGATACATCACAGACTCTTCCGACCTCGATGATCCAAAGAGGTATCATTGTGTTGCCTAGTTGGTAGATTGATCTATTTGTTCTAGGATGGACTTAGCTTATTCCATGCATATTTTATCTTAATTACGCATTGGCCTACTCTTGAATGGTGGCACGCAACTCTTCATGAGATCCATTATATGAAGAGCAATCTTGGCCAAGAATCCTTCTTTGCACCTTAATTAAAAAATTGTCTAGTTGCAGGAGGCGCGAGGCACAAAGGATTGCGCCTCCACGTACCTAGACGCAACGCGAAGCACTCGCCGTGGTGCGCACCCATCGAGGTGTTTTCTTTTAATGTTTTCTTTTAATCTTTTCTTTTAATGTTTTCTTTTTAATGTTTTCTTTTTAACGTCTCTTGTTTTCAGGCTCTAGAGACCTTTGCGCTTCGCGCCCTTTAAAACTAAGCTCCACACAAATCTTCGTGTGGTCCATTATCTGAAGAACAATTTGGGCCAAAGAATCCTTATCCGCACAAATGGCAGATTGCAACTCTACTTGGTGCGGGCTAGCTGTAATCTCAGAATCTCACTGGACAATCTTGTACCGGTTATCTAGTCTTTCTTGGGCATTCTCTTGTTTATTGGTAACTCTCCGCTTGGTGCGACTCGGATTACGCTAGTTTGTCCCTCTCATCCGTAGAAGTTGAGTACCGGATTATGGCTCAATTGTGAGATCAAATGGCCCAAGGCTTGTTGCAAGATTTCCATTTGTCTTCTTGCATTCCAGTTCCTCTTTCTCGTGGCAATCCGCTTCACACATTGCTAATAAATTTACAAGATTTATTCTCTTTTCAGTGTTTAGAGAAGGAAAATGATTCAAAATACTAAACATGCTTGGTAGATCGGGGCAACAAGAGAAACTAGGTGACCCGTCTACAAACATAAAAGCAAGAACATCCTATGAAAGAAGAAACAGACAAGTTGTTCCAGAAGACTTGGGGAATGTTAAGAAGGTTCACTTGCCTAATCATCAAATCCAAGGATGGTTCCAAATTGAAATATAAAATATATATTGGTTGTCAACCAAAGGCCAACTACATTTTCCTACTTGCTAAAAGGAAGGGCCAAATTTATGCATTTAACTCGATAAACTAACAAGTGCACCAACATGTTGAATGCTGATGGATCAGAATGTTAGAAACGATCATACAAGTGCACAAAAAAATATGAACTAATTCCCCTTTTCCTTACTTCCTTACTTCCTAACTTCTGGAGGGGGACGTATGTATTTTAGAGAGAGAGAGAACCTTGTGTACAAAGATAGCACCTGCCAATCCTCTGCGTCCAGCTATCCCTCTAGGTGGTGGTAAAGCACAATCATCCCCAACAATAACTGTCTGCAAGATTTAAGAGCGCCTGATTAGTTTTAGTTTTAGTGCCAAATAACACATCCAGAAAAAGAAAAATTCTGAATACCTCAACATTATAACCTTCAGATTTTGCTCGCTCAGCAGCCAACCCAAAGTTTAGTCTGTCACCAGTATAATTCTGTAAAGACAAGTTAAAAAATGCACAGATTACAAAAGACTATTAAAAAAACTAAGTGCCTTGGTTAGTTAACAATATTTCAAAATATTCAAAAGACATTCAGCTTCAATAGCATATTACTAACGTATAGATGTTTGACGCAAAACCCAAACAGAACAGAATCAGATGGTTCGCTTCAGGTTTATGAAATTGAAATGCAACTGCAATCACTCCAACAACTTGAAACCAGATACCTTGACGATCAGAAGGCATCCCATTGTTCCAGTAACTGCTCTTATAGCCTGCAGATGCACATGACAAGCTACTTGTCAGGAAGCGTTCATGAAATTATATTATAAATATGAACTATAGTAAATAGGCATACAGCTAAAATTGAATTGACAGGTGGTGAGGCAAAAACATCTCCACAGACTGCAGCTGTCAGCATTCCCTCACCCACAAATCCAGCATGTGCCGGTTCATGTCCACTTCCACCTCCTGCACAAGTGCATCCGACAAAATCGAGCTCAACTAGAGTATAGTATACTAAAGACATCAGTTTCCTTTTTCCATAATGACGGAAAAAATACCTATTGACAGACTAATATATCAATGATCAGCATCAGCAGAAATAAAATCAAGCTGGTCAATTGTTAAGTCATATGACTCAACTGCAATATCTTCATGTCTCCATGGTTGTGACATTACCATGATTAATGATATAGAATTCAATGACATCAGAAATCTAAGAGATTATAATGTTCTCTACTTATTTCTCTTTTACATGGTAAGAAATCATGTAGAATAAGAATCATACATAAAAAGTATACATGATTGGCAATAGTATTAGCACTAGACTGGATATCATAGACAATCCAAAACGCAGGGAACAAATCATCTTATAATAGTCCAGTAGCCCACTGAATTCAAAACAATTAATTGCAACTCAGTCACAACTCACAATAAAACCTTCCTCACCATGACAGCAGCTGGGGCATTTTCTTTACAAAAAAATATGTATCAAAGCTTTCAATACATGTATAATCCCCAACAATAACTAGATTATTTGGTAGATGGGCTATTATCACAGCAACCATATATTATGATGCCAACTTTTTGAAATATAAAAAAGTTCTACTTCTACAAAGGCATACAAGAATACACAAGTGAACTCTTAGTCTTTATCCTCAAAGACTTTAGATGCCCCAAACCTGATATGACAGCAACTTTATCATAGGTTGAGCTTGAAACATCAGCACGCAACACAACCTTAACCTGCAAAATTAAAAAGTTTCTGGTAAGTTCAAGAAGCTATATGAAATGCTGAATACACTGCATGCACATAAAACATACAACCTCGGGAAAACCATCCAAGTATTGCATCCCAGGATATGTTTCAACCAGACCTTCTATAAATTCTGTCACCACATCTGCAGAACAATGACCTTCTCAATCCCTTCTTAAGATAACATAATAGCATAGTGTAACTAACAGAATGAATATAGTTACCACAAACATATATGAACTGGCTTCTAATTGGGATATTTTTGGTTTCAAACCTCAAATTGAAAAAAATCATGATGGATAAGGTGCTTGAAGTAATGTTTTATAAGATAGTAGGTAGTATAAGTGAAAGAACAAAACCTAAAGTGTAAGCAACTAAATATGAGAATCAGAAACTGACGTTATCCAGTTATCCTGACAAATGATATCGCACCATGTTACCGTATGTGTATATGCAAACAATATCGAAAGTGCTGCTATCCTTATAAACAGTTTCACATTGTAAAACAAGAACATGCATATCCCTTCCAAAGTAATTATGATACTGAATTTCCAAGCTAGATTCAAACCAAACATTCCTTCGCTCTAGCATCAGCTGAGATCACATACAGCTCCAAAGATTGTAAGAACTTCAAAATTCTGGACAATTTCTTACAAGCAGATAGTGTCTGTAGCAAAATCATGCAATGCGCGTCAACTTTACCAAATCGACGCTAATGAGTAATGAAAATCTTTCATCACTCTTGATGTCAAATGTGTTCCATATTTCTTCTCGACGATTGATAATTTTCTGCCACAATTGTAAGAGCCCCTCCGCGTCTGCTGCTTTTATCGAACATTTTGTCGACAGATAATAGGCAAAATTCAACTAAAATATCAATCAAACGCCGTTTATTGCAAATGCGAGACAGATACAAAATTTCCAAAAGCGCGTAATTAGGTAAACAATGTGAAATAGTAAGAGCTCCGAAAAACTTGAAAGCAAACTGAAAAAGCAAGATCCACTCCAAAAAGGAGATAAAGCAGGGCGATGGGAGGAAAAGAAATACACACCGTTAGGATCATTGATGAGTTTTTTGGCTTGTAAAGCCATAGTTTCAGCTCTTTATCAACTGATATCGCTGCGATTCACCAAATCAAACTATGAAACTGAACTGCAAGAAGATGATCCTAGCAGATTTAAAAAGCAGAGAACGAGATTGACCAGCGAGAGACTGAAGGAAACTACCTCTAACTGCGATTGTGAGAAGAACGAGACGAGAGAGAGGAGTGTCCGACCTTCTCCCGTTGGTACTGGGCCACCTTTATAGGGTCCATCTAGATACTCGGGATTTATCAAATAAACTAGTTTTGTGGATAACTGGATATTTGGTGTGTTTTTGCGTGTTTTCGAAATTAAGATCGTTAACAAATGTTCACAATGGGGCCTCCAGGCTCCAACGAACAAATGAAGAATAACTGAGAAGAAGGCCCGTTGATAATATCAGCCCACTAACCTAAATTCGGCCCAGCTTACAAGAAATTCCAGCTGACTTCACAAGTCTGCAAGGTGAACGAAAAGGGAAATCTATTATACTTACTAAAACAAAACACGGGTTGATGACGTGACGCGTTGTGGACGCAGGATTAGATTAAAGAAGTATACAAAACAAAAGCACGAAAAAAAAAAACTTATTTCACAATATTCTTTCTCATTTTTTTCAAAACCCGCACAAGGTGCGGGTATTATACTAGTCCACCCTATCATTCAGCTCGCAAAGCAAAGATACAATTCAAATCTCATGTCCACATGTCACCGGCGATTCATCGTTTCCTCATTCTCCCACTCCCGCCTTAAAGAACCTTCGGTGGAGAAATCTGCTAGAGTTTGAGGCAACGATCTCTTATAGTGACGATCTTGTTTGCGCTGGTTGTCAAGAGGATCGGTGGTCTTGGCGGAGTACATAACAACATCGACGAATGCAATCACCACAGCTCGGCAGATCCTTGAGAAGATCCCTGGAACTGCCGATACTCACATCTCTTACTCTTAGGATCGTCATATTTTTCATGTGAAACGCACCGATGGCTTCACTGTTCTTTGTATGGCTGAAGACGACGGCGGACGTAATCACATCTTTCCGTTACATTATATCAATTGATCGGAACTCGTTTTGTTGCTCTCCTAATTTTGGAACTTTTCGAATTGATTCATTGCTTGATTATAATGTGCTTTCTTGACTTGATTTTAGCTTCAAATGATAATATGAATTTATTCTCATGTAGAATTCCATTTGCATTTCTTGACGATATACATCAAAGATCTGTGTAAACGGACGGTCGGTATGGATGCAGCGATCATCCTGCTTCTACATATGGTATGAATGATGATAGGCACGAAATGTGATGATTGAGAACATTAATAAAGTTTACGGGAGTGAGTTGGCTAAGTATAGTTTTTTTTGCTCCTATCCAAAATAGGAATGTTCTAGTCAGTGAGTATCGAACTCTGAGCGACAACTTTCCCTCTCACCCTTATATTAGTTGGGTTAATTGAGTTTGTGTATTATTTAGTTGATACATAGTATTAATACACAATTTTCAATTACACAATGTTAATACACGTACTTTGTGTATTCTTTTGAATACACACAATACTAATACACAATTTCAATTACACAATATTTATACATAATTTCAAATACACAATATTAATAAATAAAAGACTTGTGTAACCAAAAACTTGTGTAAGAAATACCTTTCACTGAATTTCTTTCCTGAATAATATGTATGTACATTATGTATGTTCGGGCCATTTTATATCGCTCGAGTATTTCGTACACAAGGTCTTTGGTTACACAAATATTTTATTTATTAACATTGTGTATTTGAAATTATGTATTAATAGTGTGTAATTGAAATTGTGTATTAATATTGTGTATCATCAAAAAAATACACAAAGTTTAATTAGTCCAACTAGTATAAGGTGGGTGGGTCAATTCATCCAGAGTTCGAATCCTACCTTATTTCTTTCCTATTATAACGATTTAGCATATCCGATTATATCATTAATTAGGAAAACAATTAATTTGATATAGGAGATAATATCTCCAAAATAGGTAATATCTCTTATTGTTTTCTATTAAATCGTTTTCTTCGTAATATAGGGTGCATACTTTGTCTACACATAACAAAAGGTGTCTACTATGTACAAAATTACATTATGTACCTACTTAACCAACTCATCCATACACATTTCTAATTACACAATGCTAATACAAAATTTCAATTATAATGTCAAATTATGTAGTTAATAAAATCGGACAATTTCAAATTACACAAGTTTGGTGTTGAGTAAATGTAATATCCGGAATTTTTATTCCGTCTATTTCCGTAGCCTACCAGTTTCCGATCCCTTGACTTCACATAAAATAATAAGTTTAGCCCCAAACCCTAATTTAGAATATGACTCGTCGTTGACAAGTCATGACATCCTAGTGACGAGGTCGAGACGAGACCAAGACGAGTTAAGACGAGACCAAGATAAACTCGGGACAAGTACATGCATGGGCCAGACAAGTCTGTGACGAAGCTGTGACAAGGCCCAGACAAGTCTGTGACGAAGCTGTGACAAGCCCAGACAATCTGTGACGAAGCTGTGACAAGACCATACAAGGCTGTGACAAATCTGTGACAAGCCCAGACAAGCTGTTGACAGCCCAGTCGTGACCATAAGCGCCAACCCCAGCCCAGATTGCCAGCAGCGTCCGCTTCATCCCATCTTCAGCGTGCCCAACGCCATCTTCAGCCCAGCATGCCATCGCCCATCTTTAGCCATCTTCAGCGTGCCAGCGCCATCTGCAGCCCAGCATGCCAGCGCCCTTCTTCAGCCCATCTTCAGCACGCCAACGCAACCCAGTCCAGCATGGAGAAGGAGAAGCTGGCCATTCCTTTCGCAAGCCCAGGAGCACGCCAACCCAAGGGAGAGCAGCTGTTGTGACGTCTTGGATTTGCTGAGTTGGAACAATGCAATCTTCTGTATGTAACTGCTCCTTGATTTACGCAGAACATTTATCTCCTTCTGAATGCAGCCCACGTTCCCAACTTTCTGTCTATATTCAGAATCCTCTCTTCTTCATCCTTCCTTCTGCAGTAGACGACTCATCTCAATCGATCTCTTCTGCACACGGCTCTTCTGCACACAACTCTTCTACACAACGAGTACACAAATCCGGTAGAGTTTACTTCCCTTACCTTCTGATCTATAGCCGTTTGATTGCATCTCTAATAAGAGACTTTCAGTGCAGCGAATTCTCTTCTGGCTAGAAGGAAATACACTCGACCTTGTTCAATACAACCGGGTAAAAATCTATTTGCATTTCTATCTCTTCTATCATCTCCTTACTAGTTAAATCCGTGTCTTATACCTCCCTTTTGTGCTGGACTGCCTCCCCATTGATGCAGCAGTGTGTTAGGCTGTAGTTGCTCCTTGGATCGTCAATAAAAACGAGTCAAGGCCCCAGTCCAGTGAGAGGTCAATTTTTCTCTCTCACTTCTGCTTATGAAATAGATGTAGTGAATTCCATGAGAATAGAACCTAGGATGTGCGAGTTCAAGTGTTTAAACCAGTGTACTCGGGGAGAGTCGAATAGAGAATCCTAAGAAGATTAGACTGCTGTAAAATAGGAATGAGAGGCAAGAGAAAGAGAAGTGAAATACATTGTTTTAATTTCATTGTTGTAAGATGGAAACGGGCATAGTTGGAGACCAATGTTAGAGAGTTTGGATGATGATCCACCGTTGAAATTTTAATAGGTGATAGGTAGATGTATGTAGTTTACTATATTAAAATTTGAGAAGAAATGAACGGTCGGATTAGAAGTTATAAGCTTCCAAAGTAGGGTAGTTAAGCAGTTTTTGTAAACATTGGAATTTTGGTTAAGTATAGAAAATGTAAGTGTTGTAGCCAACTTTGAGAATTTTTATAAAAATAATGGATGAACAGTTTTGAGAAATTCTTGCTCCTAAGGGTAGATGGAACATCATAGATGATCTAGAGAATTATTTCGGAATTTTTATAAGCTTCTACAAATTTTATATTTGAAACCGAAGTTGGACCTTTACGATCTTTCGGAAAATAGGAAAATAAGAAAAGTGCCAGTTTGTAACCAAACTAAACTTTAGGACTTAGAATATGACTTTATAGTCTCAAATAAGAGTTTAGACAAGAATTTTGGAAATTCTGGGAGTTTCGGGACCAAGGGTAAAATAGTCATTTTACCATAAATTAGTACTGTAATCAGTTCTGTCCTATTACGATCTTCTATCTTAGAAGTCTTAGACTTCTAAATACTTTGGAGTGTGCTAATGCACATATCTCCTTTGGCAGGCAACTGAGTTGCTACAGTTACAGAGCGAGTTTGGTTTACAGAGAATCGAGATTTATAACAGGTAAGTCCTTTGGACTTACTTAGCTGACTTCTGAATATGAGCATGAATGATGATAGTGGTGTGCGATTGAAATGTTTAGAGTTATAGGTTGTGATAGATATTTACCGACCTATACTTGGCCTAAGAGTAACGGGCAGTGGCATTCTGCTCAGTTAGCTTGAGGGCGTTGGGGGTTTCTTTAGGGACTAGTCCATACTCGGTTTGTAGTGATGCTACCGGCGGAGGTCAGCTAGACCTACACCCAGTTGAATAAGGAACGGAGGCGAGAACTGTTAAGAGTTCTCGTGCCACAACTGTAAAATTGAATAAGATGAATCACCTAAGTAATAGATAATAAACGGTTGTGTGCCAGCATGATGTTTGTTTATATTATTCTGCGTGTGTTTGTGCTGTTATTATTCTACTTATATTTGGATAGTTAGCTAACAGTTGTTATGTTGTGTAGACGTACCACAGGTTAGAGCAGATGCCGAGTGATCCGGATGGTAGTGGTCAGCCGGAGTGTCGTACTTTTAGGACGTGTTGCAGTTTCTTTATTTGTGGGATTTCCAGTTGGACCTTGGTTCTTTTCTTTCTATCTGTAGTTGTTATCTTATGTTTTCCGGCTGTCGGTTGTTCTGGTCACATTCATACGTTGTTAAGACTTAATTTATGATTTTCGGTTTTTCCTTATCTGTGCCTTGTTGTAAGATCTTGTTAAGTTGTTGTCAAACTAAGGTCGGGACCCACTGTGAGGTCCTAACCAGTAACTCTCCAAGTTGAAAAAATTGGGGTGTTACAGTAAAAATGTACACAAATTTACAAAACACATTTTATTTATTATTTTATTTAAGTTCGACCTTCTCTTTTTGACCTTTCAATTCTAAGTGATACAAATACCGATATTTGGTTGGTTTTGGTGATTTGAGTTGCACTTGTTTTTGGACGGGTTGCCTACGTACCTCTTTAAAAATAATCAAGTCTCACGTAGTTTAGTGTACGTAGTGTTTTTAAACATCACAGAATCAAATTCCAAACCCACATTCTAGGAAGGGTTGCCTAAACGATGATTCAATTATCATGCATCGCATTTATATCTCGATCATGCATCAAAATAATAAATTAAACCCACCTTCTAGGAAGGGTTGCTCAGTTTATCCTGCTATCATGCGCATGATCAAGAAAAATGTTAGGTTATTTATTTTATTGTATTTAAAGCTTGCGACTGAATTCGGTTCTTAATATACCAAATTTCCTACTTATCCTTTTATTATGAATCAAGTCATACGTAGTTCTTAATGGAATATTTGAAGTTTAGTTTTATAATTTTCATTCATATAAAAGTCAAATATATATTTGTGATTGAATTTAATACGTGTTTATTTTGTATCAAATTTCCTACGTATCCGTAAAAGAAAACATAATCAAATCATACGTAGTTCTTTAATGATTGGATTTTTTGTGGTTAAACTCGACAAGCGGATGCTTTATATCGAGTATATAAATATTTGAGAATTTTGGTTTAACTCCAGGATTTATTTTGGAGTTGATTTTATTTAGATAGAGCGACTAAATCCAATATTGAATTTCCTACGTAACTCGGAAAGAGTATCAAGTCATAACGTAGTTTTGGATAAAGATATTTGGTTTGGATTTGGTATGATTAAAATCGATAAGCGGATGCTTCGTATCGAGCCTGAAATTTTTGGCATTTTGATTTTAAGTCCAAGATTTTACTTAAATTATCCATTACTTTGACGAGGCGACTGAATCCAATTGTACACTGGATTTCATACGTAGCTCAAATTGAGCATCATGCCATGATGTAGTTCTATATAAAAAGATATTTAATTACGATTTTTAACCATAAATTTATGAGCATATTTGTAAGATTTTCTCTTAATGGGTCAATTTTACAAATATTTGCTTTTATGGGTCTGTTGTAAAATTAACCTTGAATTGTCAACTTTAACATAACATGATCCACTGATGAGCACCTCACATTTTTTGCTTTTACTTTGATTTTTTTTTGCTTTTCTTTTATCTTTTACAAGAGGAGTTATTACGTGATTTCCTACTTCAAAATTAAAAGTGGGTTCTAGGTGTAAGCTATGTAGTGTGTAGTTGTAGTTTCTCATTTCTTTTGTTTTTATTATATTTTTAAACTTCTCCTTTCTTCTTCTTCCTTTCGCTGACTCTTTTCCCAACTTTCTTTTCTTTTTGGTTTTTTCAAGCGGAGATGAGCAGCTTCAAGTCTTCAAACATGGAGGTAGCAAGCACTTGTTCTCAACCTCAACAACATCAAAAGAAACACAAGGTTCGATTGATGACCTCGGAGACAAGAACCACAAAAGAAGATCAAGCCACCAATATCCCCGTGAGTTGGAGTTTCAATTTTGTTTTAATTTCCCCCTTTTATGAACCTTGCTCACAAACCCTATTTCTCATATTCTTCTTTATAAGTTCGAATTCAGTCTCAATTTTAAAATTGCGAACATCATATGACTTGATTTGGTATTTCAATGTGTTGGCCCAAATCGGTTTAATTTGTTCTTTACTATCAAATATGATTCTCTTAATCTTGCCAACTTCAATTATTTCTTTCTTCCAAATTTATTTTAGCCTTTTGATTTCCAAAAGCACCATTATTTTTCTCTTCACTAATTTAGGATAGTCTTATGTCTTGTGCATTCTTTTGTAGGTTTGCCTTTATGGAAGAAAAACATCCATTTTGCTATCATATTGTGAAACTGAAATCGAACAGAAGTTGTTCTTGATCTACGAGTGATTTCAGGGGTGAACGAATTCTCTTTCATACCCACTTCGATCTCAATGGCAATAGTAGAGCCATTTGGCTTCAAACGAATTTGCCCTTTGAATTTGGAGAGATACAAGAGTGTTTATAAGAGATTGAATTTAACCACGATCGAAACCTTCACTGGAGTTACTAAGTTTCCTTCCTTTTTCTTGTTTTGGGGAATATCCAAGTTGGTGAAAAGCTGAAAAGAAGTTGTTGATCTTCTTGTCGAAGTCTTCAAAGCAATGAAGCACACTTCAATCATGGAGAAAGAATGCTTTTAATTTTTTTGTAGAAAGATTCATTGACTTGCTACTCTTCCCATTTGTGTTATAATAGATTGTAAGGGATATAAGACTCTTGTTCTGTTTTTTTTTGTGGAATTGAACTTAGAATCCTCCCTCTTTTGTGTTGTATTCTCCAGAGTTTTTATGAACAACTTTAGGGCTGGGTTCGGTACATTACCAACTTATTTTTGCCCTTACCACCTACCAACCAACTATAATTGGTAATGAAAAATCTTGTACCATTACCAACCACCTAAACCCATTTACCAACTCTTAGGTATACCAACTTTTTCGGTTGGTTCGGTTGGTAATGACATTTTACCAACTTATATGTTTGCTAAAATTAAATTTAAATAAGACAAGAACTTCATCAATTCAACAATCCGCAAATTCGAGTACAATATTTAAAACAAGACGAACTTCATCAATTCAACAATCCGCAAATTAGACTACAGTATGTTTAACAAGTTCATAGAACTTCATTACAAACCAAACAAAAATAATTAAATATATAATCATCATCTCAAGTTATAGGCTAGAGAGTTCAATAATCCAATCTCGACTTGTGCTTCACATTACTTCATATTTGAATCGAGTTAGAGCTTGTTGCATTCCTTCATGCCTCATAGCATTGATTGAAAGCATTCTCTATCAAAAGAATGAAGATTAGATGATAGAACAGGAGTTGTAACAGTAAAAAAATTAATACAGAACATATGGTGTTACGATAACAAGCTAAAGTTTAGGTTAGTATGTTGACTACAACAGAAACAACAAATACATGTGTTATATTAGAGATGTTATGACAATAACAAACTAAAATTAATACAAAAATAATACAGAACAGAACACTAGTTTTAACAGTAACAACTAACAAGCAAAAGTTAATACAAAACAAATTAGATAAATAAGTTAAATAAAGGCTAGATGACTAAATCAGTAAACGAAGAAAGCACTTCAATGGACGGATGAGATTAAAGCATTACTTTATATTACATCTAATGGTACTACAAACAAATTGAATATATAATTATATATGACGTATTATATCAAGATTAGAATGTATATATTATTTTATTTTTTAAAAAAAAAACTCGGTTGGTACGGTAATCCCGTAGTACGCAGATATTGTTACCACTTACCAACCAACTCTTTGTAGTTGGTTCGGTAGTACCGTACCAATTAAATTGGTAACCAACGTGTTGGTAACCAATTTAATTGGTTCGGTTGGTAAGCTTCGGTTCGGTTTCATTTGGCTCATTTTACCCCGCCCTAAACAACTTTGTCCATCAAACAAAGCAAAGGTTTAAATAAGTTTAAAAGAAGTTTAGATGAGTTATTTTCTAACTTCCTCTTGAACCACTAATCCACTTTCTATTTTACTTATTTGCTTTTAATCTTCTCTATTTAATTTTATTTTTAAAATGTGTTTTAGAGAAACGGATGTTTGTTGTTATTTGGTTAATAACATGAGACGATTCTAACTTCCAACTCATGACTTGATTAAACTAATTAATTAAGTCATTAATGAAAATATAAATTTGTTTAGCTTAATTAACTACAAAATCTCATTAACTAAAAAGTTAAACTTTGGGCAAAAACTCAAGAAATTAATTACTTTCTTGATTTTTAATTTCTTTGTAATTAACAAAATCATAAATTTTTGAAAATTTACCCCAAACAGTTGCCCCCGAACTTTATACGTGTAAGGTCGAACACGTTTAAAGTTCGTATCGAGGTAAATTTATTTTTGCATTGTCTATTGTTTTCATGCACCACCAAAATAATCTGAATCCACCTTTTATGAAAGGTTGCTCGAATAATTGTAACTATCATTTGCATACAAAGGACAACTCGTTGAACTTTAAACTAATGATAATTTTATCATAAGAATAAAGAAAATCGGTTGATATTATTTAGCACATCAACGATATTAATTAAACTAGTAAATAATTTAAGGCATTGTTTTTTTAGCCTAAATTATTTTGAATTTGAGAAGGATATTGTTGACTACGATCTTATCTAAAATTTTCTTAAAAAGATCTTTTGGTTAAATATCAAATACGTTGTATATATACCTGGTTTAAACCTAAAGCTTTTACTTGCTTTCTTCATGTACCGCCGTTTACAATTCTTCGGTCGAAGTACATGAAACAAAGAAAGAGTTCATCCACACGTATTTTTGCTTTACTTTACATACTAATACTTTATTGTCTTTTTTCAGTCATAGGGGTAGGCAATTGGTTTTTTGCTTTTGATTTCAAGGTGACTTTTACTTTGCCTTTACATTTCTTATTAGTTTTTTTGTCTCCATTTTGTAAAGAAAAAGAAGTCATCAATGTATCTCTGACCTTACATTCTGCAACTTTTTGATTTGCATTTTGCATTTTTTTTGGTGTCTTTGACCCAATATACACTGCATTAGCATCAACTTTTTTGAAATCTTTACTTGTTTCAAGGTCACGATGTTGATTGGTCACAAGTTGGAACTCAAGTTAACTATACAACTTTTTTAAATTTCAAATTATTAAATATATTAAATCAGTCATAGGGGTAGGCAATTGGTTTTATGCTTTTGATTTCAAGGTAACTTTTACTTTGCCTTTACATTTTTTATTAGTTTTTTTATCTCTATTTTGCAAAGAAAAATAAGTCATCAATGTATCTCTAACCTTACATTCTGCAACTTTTTTATTTGCATTTTGCTTTTTTTTTTGTGTGTCTTTGACCCAATATACACTGCATTAGCATCGACTTTTTTGAAATCCTTACTTGTTTCAAGGTCACGATGTTGATTGGTCACAAGTTGGAACTCAAGTTAACTATACAACTTTTTTTAAGTTTCAAATTATTAAATATATTAAATCAAATATTTTTTAAAATTTGAGTGTGATGAAGTAGTAGCCCGATTCGTTTGACCAATTTTCTTGACAATCTCTTACAAAGTCAAGATTTGCAGGCAAATTTCACCAAAAGATGAAAGAGAATGTATACGAAATTTATTTCTTTTTTCGTTCCTCGTCTTGATTTATATAACTTTATTTTGATAGTTTCGTGGCGTAGAGGAAAGCAAATGCTTTCTAACATGCCATAATTTGCAGTGAGTAACATATATCTACCTTATTGGAATATAAGTTTAGAGTAGAACACATAATATTGTTAGTCTTCTTCCCTTTTTTTGAACCAAATTTATATTTAGATTTTTTTATCTAAAATTTTATTTCGTAAAAATGGTCAATGTTTTAAAATTTTGTACTCAAAACCCCCTTTGTATGTATGTTTTTAAAGCGCAATCTGAATAATAAAAAAAATATAAACCATATATTTTTCTAAATTTCAAAACTGACGATATAGGTGAAAGTAAACGCTTTCAATCCCATCATGAATTTGGGGTAGTGACAAAAGTAAATACTTTCAATCTACTACAAAAGTTTTAGAAATCAATTAAAGACTTGATGTTTCATACTTACTTAAGTATGCTTTCTTTAACCGATAAGTTTTACAATCAAAAGGATTATATTTTTTAGCATTAAAATCCTACCAACTTATGGTATTGTGGTTTGTGTTATTTTATCCCAATATTTTTAAGTTGTACGACCTTAATATTTGAGACAACCCATGCATACTAAAGCATACATTACATGCTTTTATGTTGCTTCTCTTTTTTGGAACTCTTGAACCATATCGAATATTGAAACTGTATGGTTTCTTTACTAACATAATTGCAAATGTAGTGGTTAAAAGCATATGTTTTCAAACCAACTATGTTCACGCTAAAGATGTGTAGCACAAAAAGCTTTACATTTATAAACTCGATCTAATCTCCTAAGCTACCTAGCGAAACCCGCAGTGTACGGATCGTTTTGTAGGAAGGAAAGTATTTCGAGGCCGAACACAAGGACTGAGGTGAAATCAAGTCATTCAATGATCAAAGATAGTGAAAATCTAAACTAAGATGAGATGAGGAATAAAGAAAATGCAAAACACAATATTTTTGGTTGGTTTTGGGTGATCAAACAAGGATCACGAAATATGCAACACAAACAAGCAAGCAAACACACAAATACTAAGATGAGAGATAAGAGGTAAGAAATGCGGTAACTAGAGATTTGGAATTCCGATTATGACAATGGACTTATGCTTCTAAAGATTAAAGGAAAGTTGTGGTTGTTCGTAGTTGGGTGTTTCTCTAATGGGAGCAATTACCGGGTAAGTCTCATGCTCCACTAGTCTCGAGCCTAAGGTCCTATTACTGGGTAAGTCTCAAGGAACCTAAGGATGAGAATTCTACACAAACCGGCCACTACCTAAGGGTCAAACCCCTCCTTACCGGGTAAGTCTCGGAAAAGGTAAGTCTTAGGCAACGATCCTAGCACACTCAATCCAATAGCGGCTTTTTTTGGCTCACTACTACCTAGAGTTCATCATCTTATGTATCTAAGAGAGGAAATTTCCAGGTAAGTCTCATTCCTCAAAAATGTTGCTAACATTAGGTCACCCTAACCTAGGTTAGGCTCATCAAACACTAGGATTTCAACACATCTTCATCCTAACATTCAGATTCATCAATACAAGTACAACAGAGAAAACCACGGCCAAAACCACGGTCTAGATTTTGGATGAGCAGGCCGTGGTTCTATCAGGGGTTAGGTTTCGAACACAAATCCTTCTTAAGCTAACATGGAAGTCTATACAATCATAGTCCAAAGCATAAACATCATTCCTTCACCCTAGAATCACATCTATTCAGCCAACAATATGCATTTCAAGATCAAACTTCATAAATAGAGCATGCTTGCAAGTCATATCTAGATAATGAAGAATGAACCAAAGAAAAGACATTATAAAGCTAGAATAGAAATTACCAAGTCTTACAAAGGGTCCAAGATGCAGCTCCAAGGTGTCAATAATGGAAACCTCACTCAAAACCACTCAAATCTCACCATAAAACTAAAATCTACACTAATCTCTTCCAAGAAGAGAAGCTACAATGGAAGAGTGTTGGGGAAGATGCTAGAGGAGAAGGGTCCAAAAAGGGAAGAATCTCCTCAAATCAGCCTGCAGGACCACTTAAATACTCCACCAAGAGGCAAGGGTCGGACAAAGAGATCGTGGGACACGTGTCAAGGTTGTCCAGACAAAACCACGGCCAAAACCACAGTCGAGATTTTGGTCTCTGGGTCGTGGTTCCTACAGCTCAGCCATCTTTGGATCACAAAGTCATGAGTTGGTGCAAGACATGCACCAACAAGGTCTTTAGTGTTCTCCTTTGCTCCTATTGCTCCTTAAAGAGTCCGGAAGTGTACCACCACAAGGAATGATCCTCGAATGTGTCGATTAAGTCCAAAAGCTCCCCAAAATACCTACAAAACCGACAAAAGTTCGTGTAGACGTCTATTTCGACAATATGCATGAATTGAGCGTAAACGTCATGAACTAATGCGGAAACATGCATGAATGGAAATGAAAACTATCTAAAAGAGTGCCTAAACTAGTATCATAAATCATGTCATCAAACTACAATCTCCATTGAGGAAAAAGGGATGTGTTTATACAAACCTTGAGTTTATTTGTTATGCAAATTTTATGACACAATCACCACATAAAACTTTCTCCTTTTTTCTTTTCTTTTTTAGAAGCTTCCTATGAAGATTTTGTAACACCCGGAAATTTAATTTTCCGTTTTATTTCGATATAAAACCGGAACTCAATCGGTTTGGAAGTTTGCGTCATCTCCGTCATTTTCTGTGGCACCGAGTTCTTCAATCCTCTTTACTTTTATTTTTACGAGATTTCTATTCATATAAAATATGTGGAATCAATATACCTTTTTATTCTTTATTTAAGCCATTCGGGCCCATTAACGACTTACCATTCGGGCCCATTAAGCTTGTCTTCCCCTCCTTACCTCTTACGTGAAACCTAACCCTAGCAGCCTCATTCTACCTTACGTGAAAGAAGATGACCCCTTCCCAAACCCTAATGTCCTTCCTCCCCCTTCACGTGACAGCAACCTCATCTCCCCTACCTACCACCATCGATGACAATGTGCCGATGAGCCTCGCCGACCTTTCCTCGCCCTGTCCTCCCGAACGCAACAACACCTTCACCCCGCCGCCAAGAGACCGCCTCCCTTCTTCTCCACTAGGTCGACAACACCTTCGCCGCGCCGCCAGGAGACACATCAGGCCGCCTCCCTTCTTTTGCACTAGGCCGACAACAGCAGCGGAGGGATGTCCCAGAGCCTCTTCGATCGGAGCCTAGGATCCGAGCAAGCACGCTAGACCTTCCAGACCCACGTGCGGCAGCGTCGAGGCGCAAGGACGGCAACAAGAACGCAAGCACGACGTCCCTAGACTGCAGGTGCGAGTGACATCTGATCCGCTGGTGCGCCTTCCTCTGACTGCGAGTATGTCCCAACGACAGTAAGATCGTTCCGTTCGTCTTCCTCGTATGTGCGAGCACGTTGAGCCGACTAGTTAAGTAAGGCATCACCCTCTTCTCTTCCGTACCCTCTCTATATATATGTGCTGATTAGAATCCCGTTGGGATCTTGAACAGTTCACAACAACCCTAGAGAGTGCTTGATGAGCTGATGCGTTTTTTTGAATTTTCGGAAGTGACAATCAGTCAACTTCGGGTCAAGATTTGGGTAAGTTAGACTTCTCCTTTCTTGCTGATTTTCGGGTATATTGTAGTCAGTGTTGCATAGTATATCATACTAAAATTTGGGAACAATCGGAGTTACGGTGTGAGAGTTATAGTATCCCAAGTTGGCTATTCATGCAGTTTTATTTTTGTGCTGAGTTTGAGGAAATTTGCTTGAGATGCAGTTTTGTGGAATAAATTTGGAGGGGTTATTGACTTCTGTTAGACTTGAATTTCTGACAAGTTATAGTTGATATAGTATAGTAGATCATACTAAAATTTTAGAGGAATCCATGCTACGGTTTGAGAGTTATGGTGTCTCAAAGTTGACTCTTCACACAGTTTTTATAACTGTGCTGAGTGTTGGGAAAAACAACATGTGATGTTGTTTTGAGAGATAGTTTTGAATAAGAGTTTGATCTCTGTTTGACTTGAATTTTGGATATGATATAGTTGGCATATTGTGGTGGAACATATTAAAATTTGGGATAAATCCAACAAGTGGTTTAGGAGTTATGAATTTTTGAAGTTGAGACCTTAAACAGTTTTCTGGATGTTGCTGAAATCGTTGAGTGCTGGAATTATCTGGGTTGGGCAGTCATGTTTGAGCTTAAGTTTGGATACCTTAGAAATATAATCCACCGTTCAGTTTTTAATATGTTATAGAGTGTCATGCATAGTGTGGTGTATCAAAAGTTGGGGTTGATCCAACGGTTGGATTTAGATCTATGAAGGTCCAAAGTGGACTGGCTGAGCAGTTAAGAAATACTCAGTTTTGGCTAAGTCTGAATTTCTGGTTTAGGAACTGACTTTGAGAATTTGTGTAGAAGTGATTGTTATGTATTTTTGGGAAATTCTGACTACTATGGATAGAGTGCATAGCATAAAAGACTTTGAGATTTTTGTTAGACTTTTTATATTTTTATTCGGTTCTCATATCTTAAGCCAAAGTCGGACCTTGACGGCTTTTTATGAAAGTCAAGAATGTAGTTAACTCTTCTAAATCTTTAGCAAACTTTCCTTTGAGAGTTTGAGTGTGGTTTTTAGTTCCAAAGAATAGTTTGGAACTTTGTTATGGAATTTTATAAAGTTTCGGGACCAGGGGTAAAACAGTCATTTATCCGTATAAGGGTATTTTGGTAATTTAGCTGATGATAGAGTTAAATATCTTAGAAGTCGGAGACTTCTAATTAAGTGGGATATATTATTGATCCACTTGCCTTTTATAACAGGAGGTTGAGTTCCTGCGGTTACAAACCGAGTCGAGATAACGAGATTATGTTTGAATTCAGGTAAGTCCTTTGGCCTTACTTAGTTGACTTCTAGATATGAGTATGAATAATGGTAGTGGTGTGTGAATGAGATGCTTATAGTTATATTTTAGTAATATTTATAAACCGACCTATACCTTGGCCTAAGAGTAACGGACGGTGGCATTCTGCTCAGTTAGCTTGAGGGCGTTGGGGGTTTCTTTAGGGACTAGTCCACACTCGGTTTGTAGTGATGCTACCGGCGGAGGTAAGCTAGACCTACACCCAGCTGGATAAGGAACGGAGGCGAGAACTCTTAAGATTCTCGTGCCACAACTGTAAAATGGAATAAGGTGAATCACTTAACTACTAGATAATAACCGGTTTGTGTGCCAGCATGATGATTGTTTATGTTACCTTGTTTGTGTTTGTGCTATCCTTATTCTGCTTATATTTGGATTGTTAGCTAACGGTTTATCCGTGTTGTAGATCTGTAGAGATAGACAGCTGCAGAGAGATCCGGAACGGATGGTCAGCCGGGTCCACGTATTCATTAGACGGGGACGGGGGAATCTTCCATACGACATGCATGTTATGTATTTATATATATGTTTGTAAGGGTGTCACATGTATACATTCATACCATCAAAATATTATGTTTTAAAATTGTTTTAAATACATTTGTGCCTTGTTGTAAGATCCTAGTAAAGTTGTTGTTAAACCAAGGTCGGGACCCATTGTGAGGTCCTAACCAGTAGCTCCCCGAGTTCCAAGAACTTGGGGTGTTACAGATTTCTGGTGAAATCGGATCACAAAGAGCACCCAAGGATAAGGACATAGATGTTTCATTTGGCCCCTTTCATAAAAGGACACTATCTATGAAAAGTATTAAGGTGCATCCTCAAGTCAATGATGTGGTCACATTGGTGAAGAAGGACGAGGTTTCAGAAGGAGGATTCAATTTTTTTTATGTATACTGACAAAGGGTGTATATTGCCTACAAAAGGTCTTGGTCCTTGATTTAAGGTCACACTTCTTGAAAAGGTCAGCCTTGACGATGACTTTTCTGAAGTTAAGACGGAATTTTATCCTATCATCAAAAGACTTATGGATGTTCCTATAAATTGGGGTGTAGAGTTTACTTTTCGGGGTTAATCTACTTTCGTTCCTTATCTTATGGAATGGACAAGATGCATTTAAGACCGTTATGAGCAAACATTGGAGGAAGCTGATATTTATGCTCTTGTTGGGATCTCACAATTTCCATACTATCACAAGGATGTATGGAAGGCTTTTTGTGAGCAATGAGGTCCTTTCACCGACATACTTCATCACGGGGGCGGGCCAATAGACATTTCGTTAATTGATTTAAAACAAATCGGCGGTCTACCGAATTTAGGTGAACCTTATGAGGAGTATTTACCGCCGAATGAGCAACTTTGCAGTGATAAGTACCCGTTCACCGTAATTGAACTTTTGAAGATTCATGCTGAGATTTGCCGATATGAGGGGACCCAAGAGGTATCATGGTATAAGTGAATTATACATTTTTACAGAGGTAATCAAGAGTTTACTGTTCATGGAGAAACTCCTCCTTCTTCTAGAAAAAGAAAGTCTACTCTTGCTTCAAGCTCAAAAGAGATTACCAACAAACCATTGTCCCTACACATGTCAAATGAAGGAGAGCTCGCAACCTTTTTCGCCCTTTTGCTCAGTCGATTTGTTTTACCATATGGCTCAAATTCTATTAGACCGGAAACATTTGTGATGGCTTCCATTATGTCTCAGGGAAGAAAGGTTTCACTTGCTCTTACCGTCTTAGGACACATATATCATGGACTAGGAAAAGTAGCAACATATTCGGGTAATCCGGGTAGCGTTAAACCCAATTTCGGCACTTACTTTGTTATTGGTTGATTAGTAGGTACTTTCCTTGTTTATATTCAAGTCGTCCATATAGTGATTTTCGAGATAACTTCCCTTTGTTAGCAAAGTATGTTGGGGTAAATGGCCATGCCATTTCTTTATACCAAGCCATACTTATACTCAGAGGTATAAGAGCACATCTCTTATCAACCTATAAGCTTTGGAACAACAATTGGTGGTGTTGATTGTATTGACTCAGACGAGTTATCGGATCTACATATAGAACACTTGTTGAGTATTCATTTTGTAGTGCTACTTATTCGTTTTAGGCATACTTTGATGTTAGGGTCCTATTATTTGTACAGATTTGCTCGACAATTTGGTTTTGATCAAGGTGTTCCTGCAAATGAGTTAAAGTTTGATTTCTCTAAAAGAAGTAGAAGATCCTTGGAGGATATTGCTAATGCATATAGCCGACTTTTCAAGAAGAACACTAGAATACTTTTCCACGTTCCTCTTGATTATCACCAGGGTACCTATGTAACACCCCAATTCTGGGAACTCAAAGCGTTACGGGCTAGAACCTCACAATGGGTCCCGACCCTCAGAGTAACAACGACAACATCGGATCTTACAACAAGACACAAATAATTAAAAACCAAAACTTACATAAAACCAAAGGTTATAACAAGGGAAATCGTAAAAGACTCGCAGCCGAGTTCAAAACAAACTGAAAGAACGATAACTAAAATATAAACCCGATCCCGTCCTATAATATACGGGAACCCGGATGACCACACCGTAAGGTAATATAAACATATAGAATGCTCACACTGAACCGGTTATTATCTTTCATTAAGGTTAATCCCTTTACTAATTCAACTTATGTTGTAACACGAGAATCGCTACGATCTTGCCTTTGTCCCCTTTCACCAACAACAATAAAACGTATGCATCCTTCTGTCATCTACTAGACTGGTTGCAAGAGCACCTCCCAATTTCCTCATCTTGAATTGGACAAGCGGTCACCGCCCGATTATAAACACTTGGGCCAATTACGGTTATAAAGGTCAATCCTAGTCCGGTTATCAGTTATCATAATAAAGAACAACACAAGCAAACCAAAACAATCAAACTAATATACGGAACGCAGCTAAGTAAGTCCAACGGACTTACCTTACTCGAAGGTAACTCAAAGGTAAACAAACAACTCAGTTTCCCGAAGGAAAGCAAATAATGTTTGTTCAAACAAGGAATAACAAACCAGGAATGAAACGATTGCTAGAAGTCTATAACTTCTACTCTCCATGATCTTTAAGAGATCTCCACAAGCTAGGGTCATAAACCCTAGTCTTACAGATTACCAAGGGTCAACATGATCCAACCTAACTCAAGGAAGGAATGAGGGAAGCAAGGAAGGAAGCAACTCACCAAAGATGGGAGCAACTGCAGGAAAACCGCGGGGGCAGCCCGACAACACCGCAGGGGCGGCACTGGGCATATTTTGTGGGGGCGGCTGGACAGGGCGCGGGGGCGGTTATGTGACAGAAAGCGATTGCCGACCCCTTCTGTAATACCCGAAAAATTTAAACTCCGTTTAATACCGGATGAAACCGGATTCCGATCCGCCAACCTTAATTCTTTTAAATAAAAGAAAACGATATTAAATTCTATCATTTTGTGTGATCTTGATTCACATAAAATGATAATTTATGTAATCCGTAAATAATTCCGTAAATCATTCCGTACTTAAAATGATAATCCTCCGACCATTCCTTTTTCTTATTTTGGTGAGCAGGCCCAAATTTCTGGCCCAACAGTCTTCAGCCGGCCCACTCTTAACCTCTCTTAATCCTCCACTAATTTTATTTTAACCTAATCTTAACCCTAATCTACTCAGCAACCTACGCTCTCTTCACAAGAGACATCTTTAGCGTTGCACGCCTCCTTCGCAAGTGACCTCCATAGCAGCAGCAAGCGTTCGGCGCCGGAACCGAATCGGAGACGCTCGGATCTGCTTCGTCTTCACGGACAGCGCGACGCATCACTCCCCTATCGACCCTTGCAACCGGCGTCTTCCACGAGTCTGCACAGAGGGGATTTCTACAGCTCCAGCCGTTGCATACAGAAGAGGTAAGCCGGTTCCGTCGTTCCGTTGCATACAGATGAGCAAGGGATCGCTCATATGATGGAACATGTTGTATTTCTTGGAAGTAAAAAGCGTGAGAAACTACTTGAGACTGGAGCACGTTCTAATGCATATACAGATTTCCATCACACAATTTTCACATCCACTCGCCAACTCGTACAAAGGTTTAGTTTATACCTGTTTATGTATTTGGTGTCAAATGTCATTTTTTTTAGATAATTATGTATCTAATTGCATCTATGGTGCCTATCTTCTTAACGAATACACTGCATTCCTTGATCAAATATTTGGATAAACATTTGACTTATTTTGTCTCCTTGCGTAACATACTATCTTTCACATATAGCACTCTACCTATCATAGTTTACAAAACTAGCAGCAAATAATCTAAACTCCACTTACTAAACAGTTGTGAAAATGAGTGCTTTCATGTGGTTTTATCATGAGTCATGACAATGATACATGAATTTTGTTTTACTTCTTTCACTAACCAGTGCAGCGTAGCTGTGTACATACAAAGGTATAAGAATGGAGGATATATAGGTGTATATGTATAGGTATAAGGGTAATGTGTGTGTGTGTGTATATATATATATATATATATATGTTTAAGAGTAGAGTGGTGAAGATAGGAGCCACGGATTGTCAATTTTAGAATCGTAACCGGGAAGGGCTAGAGTAGTGCGACCGGGTAGTGTGCACTAGATATGAAGGTTGCGGTGGTTCCGAGGAGTGGTCAAAGGCTATTATTGTTAACGAGTCCACTTACGAGAATATTATAAGGATTCGCTATGTTAACTTAAGCTAAGCTCGTTTAAGTTCTTGATCTCTTACCTAGAATAATTGTGAGATTTTATCTAAACTTGGGAAGGGAATGACGTTGTTCTCTTTGACGAGTATGTTTAGGATTCGATCTTAGACCTAGTACCTAAGTGTAAAGGTCGGACCTTAGCAACCCCTTTGAAATTCTAAAACCTTGTTAACTTTATAATCTCTAGTAAACTATCCTTGAGAACCAGATTATAGAAATAATTCTAAAAGAAAATATGAGGATTTAATGATAGACTTTTGGGAGTTTTCGGGATCAGGGGTAAAATAGTCTTTTACCTTAAGAGAGTTGTATTTCTTCATAATTTCTCCTCATGAGATTGTACCTCTTAGAAGTTTATAACTTCTAAGAGTATGGGATGTGATTTTGATCCACATGCCTTGTTTGACAGGCGTTTGAGTTACCACGAGTACGGACCGAGTTGAGATTGATAGAGTGTGATTTGATTCAGGTAAGTCCTTGCGACTTACTTAGCTGGTTTCTGGATATTAGTTGAGTGATAATAGTGGTGTGTGTACCATGTGTGTTATAATAACAACTTGTTAGGACGACCGTCGTTATTATGTGATAAGGCCCAAGTTTATGTATAACGGGCCGTGACATCACTGTCCAGCTCTGCCAGGAGACTGGGAGGTTCTCTATACCCAGACCATACAGGTACACGGTGAGATGCATCGGATCCACTCCGGATGGGTACACGGGGGCGGAGGCGAGGTTTGGGAATACCTCGTGTCACAAAATAAGTATCATTAGAGTGAATGACTTAAACAAAGATAATAAATGGATTGTTTGAAAGCATGATGAGTGTTTATTATTTTATGTGTGTGTGTGTGCTATTATTATTCTCCTAATGTTTAGATAACTAGCTAATGGTTTCTCTTGTTGTGTTTTTAGTTTTACGCAGGTTAGAACAGCAGCTGAGTGATCCGGAAGTAGTGGTCAGCCGGGTCTCCGTACTCCTTAGAGTGGGGGTTTGGGTTGTTGCTTTGTTGTCTTTCCCTTTTGTTAAGACAGTTAGTCTTTTTCGTTGTTTAAGTACGATAGGCTGTTAGACTTTGTTGCATTCATCCATTTACAAATACATTTTTATGAATTTCGGTTTTTCTTATTTGTGTCTTGTTGCAAGATCCTAGTGAGATTGTTGTCAAACTGAGGTCGGGACCTATTGTGAGGTCCTAACCAGTAATGTCCCGAGTTCTGAGAATTCGGAGTGTTACAACATGGTATCAGAGCTCTAGGTTGGCAACAATGGCACTTGAAATCTTCTGAAAGACCGAATAAGTAATTAAGCGGAACCCGAAAAGGGATCTGAGTTTTAAAAAGGACTTTTGGTTTTCAAATGCATGCATAGTCTGGTTGGAAATAAAAAGTACGGTTGACCACCACTACTACCGCGGATCTCAGTATGCTTAGTATGGACTTTAGGTTTTTACTCTCGTTGGACTTATTAGCTTGATTATAAAGATATGTGATATAGATAAGTATATGCCGAAGATTAGTAGAAATGATAGTTATATTATGTCCTTAACGGAGATAGTATAATGAGTTTCTCACCCCATTGACACATCTAAGTAGATTTTGAAGGGTGTCAACGTGAGGATTAGTATGCACATCTTATGTGCATTAGAGTAGACGAACGACGGACAACCCATTCGAGTTTGTTGAGGAACGTCGAGACGGAAAAGTGAAGCCTAAAAGACAACACCAACTACGATGACAGGAAGGGAATCCCGAGTCAACTCAATAGGATCAAATGAAGAATATACATGAGAATAGTTCCAGCAACGCGTTGGATGACCGGCAAGTATAAAAATTGGGAGAGACAACTCATAGGTTCTTGCAAGATGGTGTAAAGCAACGTTGCAAACAAAAGGGGATGCCTTCAGAAACACACATAGGCATGAAGGTCAAGGTGAAATATAATAGCGATCCAGACAAGAGGCGTTGAATCTAAGCTTACTGACGGAACAGAAGGTGAAAGTTTGAGGTTAGAAGCAGAGTGGAATATGATCACTCTTGACAAGTTACTTGCCGTCACAATCAAGATGGGAAACCGAGACAATCATAAGTGTAGGAATCAAAATAAGATACATTGTTCATCCCGATACAAAGAATTAAAGAGCCGCAAAAATGAAAGCTTATAGGTTGCTAGAAAGGGGAAGACCAATTTCACCAACATGGAAGTGGTGTGACCTCCTAGAACACACAAGAATTTCAACAAGGATCGGGATGCAACAAAGACCGGATTTCTATAAAGGCGGAAGTACAAGCAACACCCCAAGGAAAAAGGGTGTAGGAGAACGGTCTTGGAAAATTGTCATCCCGCATCATTTGAATGGGGATTTGTGATTGACTTATAAGGATGGGTTGTTATCCATGTCAACAAGAATTCTTCTTTTCCAGTGGTAGAGTGAGGACAAATAACTCTAGAGTTAAGCGTGCTCGTGCGGGAGAAATTTCGGGATGGGTGACCTCTTGGGAAGTTTCTGCGCGAGCATGGTTGGCATGGGGACAGCGTCCCTAAGACCTCGGAAAAAAAAGATAAAAATAAGAAAATAAAAAAAAATAAAAAAGAGGATCTCTAATAACTTCTCATTCACGAAGGGATTTAAGTTAATAACACTAGCGGGTCATAACAGAGAACCGCAATTGGACGATAACTCGGGTAAAAAGAATCATGGGAAATACCTACAAGTTACCGTAGAAGCATTTACAAGTCCGTTGACAGAAGATGAAGATACAACTAGACTCGTAAGAGTATAGTGCTCTTATAGGAGTGTAGTTTGTAGAAGGAGCTAAAGGAGTATAAATGGAAGAGATGTATTTTCACTGGTATCTCAAACCTCAAAAGAGATAGAAGAAAAGTAAGTCTACGATCTTACAGCACGTCAACTACAGACTAATTGGTTACAACAGAGAATTTACACGTGTTGGCCAACTAGTGATGGTTGGTTGATAGATAAGAAGAATAACCACAAGGTTATAAAGGAATTTTACCGACATCTGGTGAATTTCTTCCAGAGATCAACAACGACATGGGTGAAGTTAAATCAATACAAGTACTAGTAGTCTTGATGGTAACATTGAATGAGTCCAATATGATAACTCTAATTAAGAAATTTAAGAGCAGCTCTTGACGGTCGGTAATGACCATTGATGATAGTAATGGTGTAAAGGGAATTGTTGGGAGTAGTTACTTACTACTGACTAAGAAAGATACATATCAAAGTTAGTATGAATGGATTCCTGTAAGAAGAACTAGAAGACTAAGAAGAAGTAGATGATTGTGAACATGTCCTATGTCTTGGCATTCCACACAAGTAGGACTGATGGTGCTCCTCCGAGAAAAGGTGGTGTCAAACTGTCTAGATTGGCAGGGGAAACCCTTGTGATTAAAGATGTGACACAGAATAATTGGAATTTCAGAGGCAACACAAACATAGAGAGTATGATTTAAAGCCTTGGTGAAATGTGTGGTCGAGTTGTGAGGTGACAGCAGATGGAATCTACAGGTTGGCTAGAACAGACATGAGAAGAAGTAAAGTTGAATGACTAAAGGTTGTTATATGGATCCGGTATTACCCCAATAAGATGATTACCGAAAGGTGTATATATAAAAGTTTAATGAGAAATGGAGGTACTCCATTGAAAATTCAAGCGGGACTGATGACATAAGAGTTGATGAAAGTAATAAGACCAACCAACGTGGTTCGTAAAGCGAGTACGAGAAAACTCAAAGGGGTAACTATCCTACTAGGGGTAAAAATTTAAAGAAGGTAAAACGACACGAGCATAAGGACAACATAATAAATGCGAGCCAAGAACTTTGATTTTTGAGAAAATCATATACAACTGAGGTTTCTTATGCAAATGGTACCGATAAGTGTTTAACAAAAGTCATACACATCGGACCGATAACGCTAGGATGGGTAAATTGTAAACCAAAAGAATAACTTAACTAGTAACAAGGAAAGTCATGTATCAAAAGGCGGGTCTGGCTAAATTGGAATAAAGTGTTGAGATGAGGATGCCTTGGTAGAATCTATGCAAGAGTACAACATAACTGAGGTTCCAACATGAAATGGGCAGTAATGATCAACTGAAAGTTGAGATCGATTCAGGGGAGGAAATTGTTATAAGACGAGTTACCTAGTAGAAGAGTTCACAAGACAAGCTTGAGAGACCAAATGAGATAAAATGTTGACCCGGATATGAGGGTCTAAGGTACATGGAAGGGATACCTACAATGGAGTGTAGAAGCAAAATGTAGACTTTACAAGTGTGGAGAGGTTTTGACCTCCTAAAAGATATAGGAATTTGAAAGAAATTACAATGCCGGTACCAAAGATTTGAAACTTTGTAGCGGAAACAACGGAGTTGCATGAAGCAATATTGCCGGTAACACCAGCGAAGGAATGTATATATGAAAACGGCCTTGGTGGACTCGAAAGTCCAAGGTGACCCCAATTATCACGAGACCTAAGTCGTCGACACCGACGGTCCATGCAAGGGGAACTGCAAGGGGATGATAACAAAAGTCATCAGAACTACAAAGACATTTACCAGCTATCGTGGAAGACTTGGAATGACTATTTATGTCAAGATGAATGACCTAGTTGAGCTCGAGAAGTAGAGTTAGCCTAAGAAAACAGAAGTGTGGAAGATAAAACGAATTAACAAAGCATGAAAGGATTAATCGAGCAGATGATGCTCACCAAGAATTTAACGCCAGTATAGGTATGAGAAGAGTAAGTCCGGGAGATTGAGATAAGTCAATTATAGACTGACCGACGTCAATTGAGGACGTGTAAGTGTTGGTTGGTATTGACGAGTAGGTACCGTTAAGAAGAGACATTAGTGACTGCGGATTTAAGAGGTAACTTTACCGATGCCTTGGAGGATTCCCCAAGTAGGCAACGACAACCTTCTGGGATGATCTGAGGATATGGAGAGAATCGGGTTAGAGGTTGCTTACTGGTTGGTTAAGAACAGACTACGGTTGAGTAAGATAGTAAGGGTCTGTTTGAAGAGGATCATGCTAGTATTAGAAGGGAAGTATAGGCGGAAGTTGGGTAAATCATGTTGACCCTCAGAAAGACGCCATTGTGACTAATGGGTGTTACAACAGAAGCGTGGTAGGCCCATAACCCACAGAAGAAGAAAATCAATGTTAGGTTAACTATGATTTCAAGTTAAGGAATTAGATATCTATATGAAAAGATCCACTTGGGTGTGTGATTTGTTTTGAGTTATATAGATTTGAAAGCTTGACAAGAAGTAGGTGAAAACCCATTAATTAAGGAACGATCCGATTAGGTCACATTGAGGAAACCGGGCCAAGCGGTTTGTATTACAAAGAGCATTAGGCACTTAGTAAAGTGCCGACAGAAGTTTAAGATCATTATTTCAGAATCGATAGTCGGGAACTTTCGAAAGAAAAAAAAACAAGTGGGCCCAGGGGAAGGAAAAAAAATTTTTCTTCATGGTTTGGTAGAGTCATCAAAAGAGTTGGAGGTAATTTTAGAAAACCAATCCGTTGAGAGAGTACCTACCGAATCCGAGACACGTCATCAGCTATGAAGATCAGAAAATTTAGCCGGTTCATGCTTTTGTAGTGTTCCAGTGGTCTAGACGAGGAATTGATGAGGCTACTTAGGAAACGGAGGAGAGCATTAGAAATGGTTATCCGGAGTACCTTGCAGAGTTAGCCGCTACTTCTGTACCGACGAGTTAGTACTCGGATGCTGTGTTGTTTGACTTTTCATGTTTTTACCTTGGATTGAGTGATTGTGTTTTCTTTGATGTGTGCGGGATTATGATGTTTGGGTATCTGCATGGTAGAAAACAATATTATTCCAAGTTTCGGGACGAAACTTATTTTAAGAGGGCACTGATGTAATACCCGAAAAATTTAAACTCCGTTTAATACCGGATGAAACCGGATTCCGATCCGCCAACCTTAATTCTTTTAAATAAAAGAAAACGATATTAAATTCTATCATTTTGTGTGATCTTGATTCACATAAAATGATAATTTATGTAATCCGTAAATAATTCCGTAAATAATTCCGTACTTAAAATGATAATCCTCCGACCATTCCTTTTTCTTATTTTGGTGAGCAGGCCCAAATTTCTGGCCCAACAGTCTTCAGCCGGCCCACTCTTAATCTCTCTTAATCCTCCACTAATTTTATTTTAACCTAATCTTAACCCTAATCTACTCAGCAACCTACGCTCTCTTCACAAGAGACATCTTTAGCGTTGCACGCCTCCTTCGCAAGTGACCTCCATAGCAGCAGCAAGCGTTCGGCGCCGGAACCGAATCGGAGACGCTCGGATCTGCTTCGTCTTCACGGACAGCGCGACGCATCACTCCCCTATCGACCCTTGCAACCGGCGTCTTCCATGAGTCTGCACAGAGGGGATTTCTACAGCTCCAGCCGTTGCATACAAAAGAGGTAAGCCGGTTCCGTCGTTCCGTTGCATACAGATGAGCAAGGGATCGCTCATATGATGGAACATGTTGTATTTCTTGGAAGTAAAAAGCGTGAGAAACTACTTGGGACTGGAGCACGTTCTAATGCATATACAGATTTCCATCACACAATTTTCACATCCACTCGCCAACTCGTACAAAGGTTTAGTTTATACCTGTTTATGTATTTGGTGTCAAATGTCATTTTTTTTAGATAATTATGTATCTAATTGTATCTATGGTGCCTATCTTCTTAACGAATACACTGCATTCCTTGATCAAATATTTGGATAAACATTTGACTTATTTTGTCTCCTTGCGTAACATACTATCTTTCACATATAGCACTCTACCTATCATAGTTTACAAAACTAGCAGCAAATAATCTAAACTCCACTTACTAAACAGTTGTGAAAATGAGTGCTTTCATGTGGTTTTATCATGAGTCATGACAATGATACATGAATTTTGTTTTACTTCTTTCACTAACCAGTGCAGCGTAGCTGTGTACATACAAAGGTATAAGAATGGAGGATATATAGGTGTATATATATAGGTATAAGGGTAATGTGTGTGTGTGTGTATATATATATATATATATATATGTTTAAGAGTAGAGTGGTGAAGATAGGAGCCACGGAGACGGGTGGTAGAATCGTAACCGGGAAGGGCTAGAGTAGTGCGACCGGGTAGTGTGCACTAGATATGAAGGTTGCGGTGGTTCCGAGGAGGGGTCAAAGGCTATCGTTGTTAACGAGTCCACTTACGAGAATATTATAAGGATTCGCTATGTTAACTTAAGCTAAGCTCGTTTAAGTTCTTGATCTCTTACCTAGAATAATTGTGAGATTTTATCTAAACTTGGGAAGGGAATGACGTTGTTCTCTTTGACGAGTATGTTTAGGATTCGATCTTAGACCTAGTACCTAAGTGTAAAGGTCGGACCTTAGCAACCCCTTTGAAATTCTAAAACCTTGTTAACTTTATAATCTCTAGTAAACTATCCTTGAGAACCAGATTATAGAAATAATTCTAAAAGAAAATATGAGGATTTAATGATAGACTTTTGGGAGTTTTCGGGATCAGGGGTAAAATAGTCTTTTACCTTAAGAGAGTTGTATTTCTTCATAATTTCTCCTCATGAGATTGTACCTCTTAGAAGTTTATAACTTCTAAGAGTATGGGATGTGATTTTGATCCACATGCCTTGTTTGACATGCGTTTGAGTTACCACGAGTACGGACCGAGTTGAGATTGATAGAGTGTGATTTGATTCAGGTAAGTCCTTGCGACTTACTTAGCTGGTTTCTGGATATTAGTTGAGTGATAATAGTGGTGTGTGTACCATGTGTGTTATAATAACAACTTGTTAGGACGACCGTCGTTATTATGTGTTAAGGCCCAAGTGTATGTATAACGGGCCGTGACATCACTGCGCAGCTCTGCCAGGAGACTGGGAGGTTCTCTATACCCAGACCATACAGGTACACGGTGAGATGCATCGGATCCACTCCTGATGGGTACACGGGGGCGGAGGCGAGGTTTGGGAATCCCTCGTGTCACAAAATAAGTATCATTAGAGTGAATGACTTAAACAAAGATAATAAATGGATTGTTTGATAGCATGATGAGTGTTTATTATTTTATGTGTGTGTGTGTGCTATTATTATTCTCCTAATATTTAGATAACTAGCTAATGGTTTCTCTTGTTGTGTTTTTAGTTTTACGCAGGTTAGAATAGCAGCTGAGTGGTCCGGAAGTAGTGGTCAGCCGGATCTCCGTACTCCTTAGAGTGGGGGTTTGGGTTGTTGCTTTGTTGTCTTTCCCTTTTGTTAAGACAGTTAGTCTTTTTCGTTGTTTAAGTACGATAGGTTGTTAGACTTTGTTGCATTCATCCTTTTACAAATACATTTTTATGAATTTCGGTTTTTCTTATTTGTGTCTTGTTGCAAGATCCTAGTGAGATTGTTGTCAAACTGAGGTCGGGACCCATTGTGAGGTCCTAACCAGTAATGTCCCGAGTTCTGAGAATTCGGGGTGTTACACCTTCGACAACAAGGAACTCATCAAGGGCCAAAACTTACTTCTCTCAAACCACACACACACACATCACAACTCAACCAAGGGAGTCTGTGAACATCAACGAATCAACAACGGGAATACCAACAAGAATCAAGGCTCAAGCTTGATTTTTGTGAAGAAAAAAAGGAAGAATGAAAGAAGAAAGCGAAACAGAAGGAAAAGACATGCATCGCTCATGAATGTGAAGGATAAACAAAGAAGAAAGAGACTTATATGTTTGGCAAGATATCACAAGGAAGCAAGGCTGCAGCTTTCGAGGTTGAAGAAGAACGTATGCAAGAAACGGAAAAAGGAAGAGAAAGAGGGAATTTATAGGAATGAGGGGGAAAGATAGAAGGAAAGGCATTTTCGGGTTTATAAGATCATAGGAAAACCGGCCCATTAGATAGAAGACTGAATCTTCTATATATGGAAAGAAATAAAATGAACGCAAAATCAGATCGGCGCGATCTGTGGCGAGACCGCAGGGGCGGCTCCCTTCACCGCGGGAGCAGTGAAGGTAAAAACTAGGTCTTACAACTTATAATTATGCTTACTGTAGTTGGTGGGTGAGAGTTTCTACACCTTATCTTGCCCAATCATGTAACAAGGTCAAATCCATTTTGCTCCAAAAGAATTATGTTGAAAGGGGGCCTATTTTTGTGATTGAAAGTTCGAGGATTGTTACCACCGGGTTACAAGGAGTTGTGAGAGTTTCTCATTTTAGTGACTCTCGTGTAGATTCACCTACTTTAACTGAATCTTCACCTCAGTTTAATATAGGTACTTCCAACATCAAGCAAACTAGTACTTGAATAGAACCAACTATTCAGGTGGAAGATTTTCTGAGTAGAGTATCTCTTTAGTGAAGATATCAACCCGAAAGGGTTCGTCACAAAAAACTTGAAAAATCTGGCACCTCTAATTCTGTTGGATTTCAAAATTTGTTGATCTATGACAACTCCGCTAATGTTGACGATGTTGATTATGGAGAAGAAGCACCAACCTCTACTCATGTGACAAATCTTGATTGCACCGTCATTGTAGCAATGACCGAGTTATTATCTTTAGTCTCAAGACAAGAGTATTAAGAAATACTTCCTCTTTGAAGCATTCTTGCCACCTTGCAAGACTTACTTTCGTTAATGCAATAAGTTTGGATACGCCAGAGCATTTCTAACAGCGTGTCTTCGGTCATAAACTCTATCTCTGTATTGAACTCTCCACAAGAACCATTGACCGAACGATCTCATATCCTCCAGGATCTTAAAACCATAGAGGCAATTGTAGCGGTCAACTTTATTAACCTTAGTTGGTTGGTTTTATAAGTTCAAGACTTGTTTAATGATGTTGAGGCAACAACCAATCTAGCAAGTGGTATGGACTTTGAATGTGTAGAAACATTGACAGTTCAACACTCATCCGAACTTGCGGCCAAGCAAACTCAATTTCCCTTTCTATTTGAAAAGTCTCTTGCCTTAGCAGAAAGGGAAAAGGAGCTTTTAACTTGAAAGAGAGAGTTCGTGAAAAGGAACTCAATCTTGAGGCTGACAAAGTCAAGTTAAAAACTGAGAACATTGAACTTCAAGACTCCATACTTGAGAAAGAAAACAAAATACATTAACTCCGGGATGAACTTGATCAAGCAAGACATGCCAGAATTGAAGAAGCTGAGTTGAAGAAACAACACATTCATATTTTAGTTAATGAAATAAAAGCTTTTTTACTTCCTCTCATTGAACTTTATATTTTAGGTAGTTTCAACTTTGTTTGGCTTTGTCGAAAAGATTCTTATTTATTTCATTATCATTAATAAAATTTTGTTTTCTTTTATATTGGTGTTACTAATGCGCTGTATCATACTACCAATGAATTAACAAATGACACAATTCATCCCGCACTGATAAGATGACTTAATAACAAAATATTATGCGTTTCATTTTCTTCTAATTAAATAGAATGACATTTGTATTTGTATAACTACGAGATGGAAATAAAGAAAATGTCCCACTAGGCGTGCCAAAATATGTTGAGTATAAATGTTCACAAATTTACAAATCACATTTTATTTAAGTTCGACCTTCTCTTTTTGACCTTTTGATTCTAAGTGATACAAATACCGATATTTGGTTGGTTTTGGTTATTTGGGTTGCATCTGTTTTTGGACGGGTTGCCTACGTACACCTTTAAAGAGGATCAAATCTTACGTAGTTTAGTGTAGTGTTTGATGCATCCCTGAATCAAAGTCCAAACCCGCCTTCTAGGAAGGTTTGCCTAGACGATGATTAAACTATCATTTGCAAGATATTTATATCTCGATCATGCATCAAAAGAATAAATTAAACTCACCTTCTAGGAATGGTTGCTCAATTTATCCCGCTATCATGCGCATGATAAAAAAAAGTGTTAAATTATTTATTTTATTGTATTTTAAAGCTTGTGACTAAATTCGGTTCGTAATTTACCAAATTTCGTACGTATCCTTTTTTTAGGAATCAAGTCGTACGTAGTTCTTAATGAAATATTTGAAGCTTAATTTTATGACTTTCATTCATATAAAAGTCAAATATATATATTTGTGATTGAATTTAATACGGTTTGTTTTGATCAAATTTCTACGTATCTGTAAAAGAAAACGGAATCAAATCATACCTAGTTCTTTAATGATTGGATTTTTTATGGTTAAACTCGAAGAGTGGATGCTTTATGTCGAGTATATAAATATTTGAAAATTTTGGTTTAACTCCAAGATTTATTTTGGAGTTGATTTTATTTAGACGGTGCGACTGAATCCAATATTGAATTTCCTACGTAACTCCGAAAGAGCATCAAGGCATAACGTAGTTCTGGATAAATGATATTTGATTTGGATTTTTGTGTGATTAAACTCAATAAGCGGATGCTTCATATCGAGTCCAAAAATTTTGGCATTTTGATTTTAAGTCCAAGATTTGACTTAAATTATCCGTTACTTGGACGAGGCGACTGGATCCAATTGTACACTGGATTCCCTACCTAGCTCAAATTGAGCATCAAGTCATGACATAGTTCTATATAAAAAGATATTTAATTATGATTTTTAACCATAAATTTACGACCGTATTTGTAAGACGTTCTCTTAATGGGTCAATTTTGCAAATATTTTCTTTTATGGGTCTATTGTAACAATAACCTCAAATTTGAATTGTCAACTTCAACGTGATATGATCCATTGATGAGCACCTCATATTTTTTTTGCTTTTACTTTGATTTCTTTTTTCTTTTCTTTTGTCTTTTGCAAGAGGAGTTATCACGTGATTTCCTACTTCAAATTGAAAGTGGGTTATAGGTGTAGGCTATGTAATGTGTAGTTGTAGTTTATCTTTTGTCTTTTTTTTATTATATTTTTAAACTTCTCATTTGTTCTTCTTTCTTTCGCGGACTCTTTTCTCAACTTTCTGGTTTTTTCAAACGAAAATGAGCAGCTTCAAGTCTTCAAACATGGAGGTAGCAAGCGCTCGTTCTCGACCTCAAAAGAAACGCAAGGTTCGATGATAGTTCGATTGATGACCTCGGATACAAGAACCAAAGAAGAAGATGCCACCAATATCCCCGTGAGTTGGAGATTCAATTTTGTTTTATTTTCCCCATTTTATGAACCTTGCTCACAAATCCTATTTCTCAGATTCTTCTTTACAAGTTCGATTTCAATCTCAATTTTGAAATTGAGAACATCCTATGACTTGATTTAGTATTTCATTGTGTTGGCCCAAATCGATTTGATTTACTCTTTTCTATCAAATATGATTCTCTTAATCTTGTGAAATTCAATTTTCTTTCTCTCAAATTTATTTTAGCCTTTTGATTTCTAATAGCATCATTGTTCTTCTCTTCAGTAATTCAAAATAGCCTTATGTCTTGTGCATTCTTTTGTAGGTTTGACCTATGAGTAATGCAGGGGTGAAAGAATTCTCTTTCACACCCACTTCGATCCTAGTGGAAATAGTGAAACAATTTGGCTTCAAACGAATTTGCTCTTTGAATTTGGAGAGACACAAGAGTGTTGAGAGGAGATAGAATTTAACCCCGATCGAAACCTTCACTCGAGATACTACGTTTCCTTTCTTTTTCTTGTTTAGGGGCATTTCCAAGTTGGTGAAAAGCTGAGAAGAAGTTGTTGCTCTCCTTAGTGCTCTTCCCATTTGTGTTATAGTAGATTGTAAGAGATATAAGACTCTTATTCATGTTGGAATTTCGGTGTCCGGTTTTAGACCAAAAGGTCGTAGTCTCACTTATGTGAGTAGATGGTTCTCCCAATTGTCAATCAAATTAATATAATTATCGTGAACTGAAAACAATTTTATTAACCAAGAGTTTGTAATCTCCACAAAGGAGTAGACAAAACCCAACCAAGAGTTTGTAATCTCCACAACGGAGTAGACAAAACTCAACCAAGAGTTTGTAGTCTCCGAAGGAGTAGAGAAAACTCAATCAAGAGTTTGTACTCTCCAAAGGAGTAGACAAAACTCAACCAAGAGTTTGTAATCTCCGAAACGGAGTAGACAAAACTCTAATAGAAGTTAAGTTCAATTGCACGTCTTATAAACCGGTTGTTGTATGTTAAAATCTTTGACTTGGATAATGTAATGAGTCATTCATAAATGAATTTTCCTTCTAAGTGTATTCTCCCCTACACCGAGAATATCCAAATACCCTTACACGTTACAAAGACGGGTGTAGAATATCCAAATACCTTAGTGGGATAAAACGTTACACGTTACAAAGACTAAGTAAGAGACTTACTTGTCTTACTTTGTACAAATGATATTCCTAGGTTTTGTCAATAAAAAAGCAAACTAAGATGGATGCCTATCCTTTGTCAATACAAAGGAACTATACTGGTCTTTCGAGTTTTGCAAACAAGCTTATAAGAAGGCCTATCCAATGTCAATACAATGGAACTAAAAGCTTTATTGTTGCAAAAACGAATGTAAAATTAAGTGCAAATGGCTCTCCCTTTTATAGGCATAGGAGGCCACGGTTTTGGGGAGTTAAAAGCGGTTAAAATCGGTTATGGAAGTTACGTGGAAGTTACTTGGAAGATGGGCCTTGAAGCCCTATAAAGCCCGAGGCCCAAGGCCCACATAAGGAGTCCAAAACCGCTCCCCGGAGCTAGCTTATTTTTCTTGGTCCAAACACTTCCAATGAGCTTCATTCACTTTAATATAGCTAAGGTAAGCTCCAAGATCCACAAATACTCAATATCTTAGCTCAAGCTAGTGTAGCTCCTAAAGACGTTCACTAGCTACTTCATTGACATTCACTAAGCATTTGAGCTTGGATTGCTCCCAATTTTTAACCACATATTCTTTAGCCAATATAAGGCCTAAGAACCAAAGGTGTTCCGATAAAATTTGGCTAAAAAGCCCCAACATCGGCCTTCTAAAATTTAGCACAAGTTGACCTTGTCGTGAATCACCTTTCTTTGATTCGACTCCCCTTATAATACTAGTTGTTCTTAGTGCCGGTCACTTGGCTTGCCTCCCGCAACCCGGATCATAGTGACACACATGTGAACAACTCATTGCACCTTGTCTCAAGACAAACTCAACGGTTACAATGAAGACTTAGCCCAAATCTCCAACAGTCTTGTCTTTTTTTTTGTGGAATTGAACTTAGAAGCCTCCCTCTTTTGTGTTGTATTCTCCAGAGTTTTTATGAACAACTTCATCCATCAAACAAAGTAGAAGTTTAAAGAAGTTTATAGGAGTTATTTTGCTAATTTTCTCCTGATCTACTAATTCACTTTTTGTATTACTTGTTTCCTTTTAATCTTCTCTACTTAATTTTATTTTAAAACTATCTTAGAGAAATGGATGTTTGTTGTTATTTGATTAATAACATGGAATGATTCTAACTTCCAACTCATGACTTGATTAAACTAATTAATTAATCCATTAATAAAAATATAGATTTTTTTAACTTAATTAACTACAAAATCCCATTAACTTAAAAGTTAACTTTGCGCAAAAACTCAAGAAATTAATTATTTTCTTGATTTTTTTTAATTTCATTGAAATCTATAAACAATATCATACAATTTATATTTATGAAAATTTACCCCCCTCCCAACATGCGGTTGTTTACAAAAAGTTGAGCTACACAAACTCAAACGAGTTGAACAAATCCAAAAGTCCGTCATTTACACAAGGTCGAGTTACACAAGTCCAAGGCCATCGAGTTACACAAGTTCTAGCACATTGAGTTACACAAGTCCTAACCCATCGAGTTACACAAGCTCATTTATAATTATAAAAAAATATCCTGTATTTATAAAATTGGGTGAAATTCTATAATTAATCAAATTGGACAATTTGTGAACTTTTAAAACTCTGGGTCTTTCCTGCAATCATAAAACTTGGGTCAAAATTTGTAACTAACTTTGCAAGGGCATATTTGTAGATTTACAAAAATTAGGGTCATAAAGACAATAATGAAATATGGATAGTTATTTGTAATTTACCCTAATTTCATCTTAACCCGTTAGGGTTTCATGTGCTTCTTGGCGAGGCGATTCTCCAGTAGATAAGGCCATAAGCAGCGAGGTGGCTTCTCCCGGCAGGCAAGGCGACGACTCTCTTGGCGGCGACCCCCTTGGTGGCCGAAGTGAGGGTTGGTGAGGGCGGCAAGCAGACCGACATATCTGCTGTTGCAAATCCACATATCTGCACAACGTTAAGGATTACGTTGATGCTGGAGGTAACGTGCAACAAGGTGGTTGCTCCCGGTTGCAAGCGACGGTGGTGGCTCTTTGACTGTGGTAGATGCATCTGAGCGGCGAGATCCCTCGTTTTTTCCATCGTCCGCTGTCAACAACCTCTACAGCAACTTCGCAATTGAGAATCGCCGAAGTAGAGAAACCACCGCCGCAGGATCTGGAACTGCTTTGTCAGATCTGGAAAACCTAATTCGTGGCAGACGACTGACAACCTATTGTAATGTTGTAGGTTTTTGTTTTTAATTTATATTTGTTCCCTTTTAATTAATTAATTTTAGAATTAAAATCTATATAATTTACTAAAACAAAGGACACTAAGACCACATGTCAATCAACGAGGACGCTACATCAGTTTTTTTGTAAAATATTTCCTAAAATGTCATTTCTATTAATCTTTAGAATAACTACTAAATTGTTATTGTTATTAATTATTTTTAATTATAATTTTTATAAGGGGATCCTTGCGCCAGATTCTAACAACCATAGTTTGGATTGAAATATTCGTTCAAATTTTTTTATTAAAATCCCGTATTTTATAAATATATTTTTGTAACTTCATATATAGTTTTTTTTAAATTAAATTACTAATTCAATTATAATATTTTTAAAATAATATGATATAATCTCACAAATAGGTTTGGATTATATCATACAAACATACATGATCAATCATTTTTAATGATATAAAATTATTCAATATCATTAAAATTTGTACACGTATCTCACCCATATGTTATATTATGATATTTTCGTTATTTAAAATTCAATTTTTCATATATACTTTTTTGTAAATTTGGCTAACTTAAATTAGCCGATGAAATCTAGATATTAAAATTAAAATATTAATAATTATCTTTTTTTTTTACTTTTAGTATAAATAAATTTTCTAAAAACACCTAAACCAATTCAATATACTTTTTAAAAAATATTTCTTGAAGCCATAACTTTTTGTCCCATAAAGCATTTCAAATTTAAAAGCAATATCAAAAATGTTCCAAAATTAAAAAATAATCT
>BSUD01000004.1:126753754-126906677 GCA_033239045.1 Fagopyrum esculentum
TTTGTTAACAAGATCATTAACTAACCTAATTAGTTTCATACTATTTTTAAAATTTTCATCAAAAGAAATATCTTTAAAAATGAAGCCACGATTTTGTTAACAAAGATTCATAAATTATTTTAGTTACTTATTTTAATATAAAAACATTATAATTAAAATTATAATAATTCTGTCTATATTTTGTTTAGCTTTAGTGTAAATAATTTTTCAAATTTAAAAGCAATATCAAAAAAGTTTCAAAATTAAAAGCAATCTTTCAAAATTAAATACAATATCCGAAATTATCCAAAATTAAGTCATGATTTTTGTTAACAAGATCTTTAACTAACCTATTTAATCCTAACTTTCTATATTTTATGTTGAATTTCAAATCTATTATTATCGTCTAAATAAAAAAAATTAAAAGCAAAAACATTATTAATCATTTTAACAAAGAGTACGTCTACAAGAAGAAGATAGATGTAATTCATTAGTTATACGTTATTTGTCAGCTCATCACATTTGCATTAACTTTTTTAATTATAACTTTGCATTAGATGCTTATAATCAATTATTAGTGTCTCTTTGTTAATATATTTTCTTTTACGTAAAATTGTACATTATATTAGATAAATCTAAATATATTGGTTTCTTTTTACAATTCAGTCACTCTACTAAATCAAATCTTCAACCGATCTAATTGTTATCGATAAAACAAAATACTTGAAAAGATAAAATCAAAAACTAAACTTCTTGGATACACTTCTGAGATAAAGCTTGCAAGGGATGCAATTCGTACCACTATATATATGGAACACCTAACTACTATATTCATCAATTTTACTCTATGATGCACGGACACGGACACGGGTACGGGAAACGGATACGGCGAGAAACGGGGAAGCGGCAATCCTCAAAAGTATAGGAAACGGGGACACGACGAGTAAAACAAATAATAAATCATTTTGAAGATAATGAAATATAGAATTCTTATATCATAATGAAATACATATATGGTAAAAAAAAACAAGGGCTAATTAGGTAAGTAGGCTTTTTTTAATTTATGAGTAGTAACTAGCCTTTTTTTATTTTTTGTGAAGTAACTAGGCCCCTATTTTTTTTTTAACTGTTCAACTCCTTCGTAAACCTAATCTCCTCTCCACTCTTCCCTCTGGTAGCCGCAAGTTGCTGGGAGAATCTAGGGAGCCATCCCCAAACTTCATCTCTAATTCCCCTATCATCCCCAAACTTCATCCTCTAATTCCCCTCTTTGGTATTCAGCACAAAAATTCAAGTCTAATGATCTTGCAATTTCAATCTGTCAACCCCTTCCATTATTTCATCAGACAAATGCACTCCAATTGAGGAGTCCAATTCGAACTACTCTTTCCTCTAGATCTTCTGTTTATTTTTCGCATGGACTTCGATTTGTTATTCTCTTCGACAACAACCACACCGGCGAAGGATTGACCGACTTTGTTGCTATCGATATTCGATAGGCTGAGGAAGTAGATGCTTCCTCTTTTGAGTTCGGAATCTGAAGAAACGATTACCATCCGGCAAACGTCGACTCCGTGAACGGACGGCTTGCTCAAGACGTGGTTAAGATTTAATTTGAGGATCTCACCGATTGTGACCGGTCAAGTGATCTCGTCAACATGGCCGCCGAGATGAACGATTCGGATCAAATCGAGTGCTCCGCAAGGAAGAACACACCCTAAGCAGTATCTTAGACTGTTTTTCATTGATTTCGGCTCCAAAAATTATTATTTTGCTTGATTTTTGTTTCAAATTTCAATCTCGACGACTCTATTTCGAGTGCGATGGTAATTAAAATTTTGCAGAGAATTTGGATTTTGGAGTCCATTACTCCTTACCAAATCTTCCCTTTGAATGTTGATTGTTTGCTTTTTTGTGATTGGTTCCCAGAACTTGGTATTCATGACCCATGATTCCCAGTACTGGAACATTGCTGCACCACAGCTGAAATAAATGCCACAGTTCTTATACCAGGTAGCATTGTTAGAAGCAAAGAATGTAAATTTCATGTAAAGCAAAGTAAGAACTGCAATCAAATGAAGGGATTTCTCAGGTTTGCTGCTAGTATACGTGCAAGTGAGGCCTGGGTAAGTAGGATCATTTTGGTGGGTATCCTGATGCAGAAGATGGCCGTCGAGGAAAGCGACGCTCCATTTTTTGTCACAGTTTTTTATATTTTTTAACTTTTGGTATGAGTAAATTCCGGTATGTAAAATCTAGTATGTAAATTCCGGTATGTAAATTCCGGTATGTAAAATCGATATGTAAATTAAAAAAAATATAAAAAGACAGGAAAAAAAATGGTATGAGTTTTTTGGTATGAAACTCATACCAGAAAATTATAAAAAATAAAAAAGAACAAAAAAAACCAAAATAAAATTCTTGTATAAAAATTTTCTGGTAAGAAAAAAATTTCTGGTTTGAACTTCTGGTATGAGAAATTCTGGTATGAAATAAATCTGGTTTGAACTTCTGGTATGAAATAAATCTGGTTTGAACTTCTGGTATGAGAAGTTCTGGTATGAGAAATTCTGGTATGAAAAAATTATGGTATTATAAATTCTGGTATAAAAAAATTATGGTATGAGAAATTCTGGTATGAAGAAATTCCGGTATGTAAAAATTTCTGGTATGAGAACTTTTATGGTATGATAAATAAAAAAATAAAAAAAAAATAAAGAAAATAAAAAAAATAAAAAAAACAAATTCAGTAATTAAAAATTAAAGCTAACACTTATATAACAAATAACAAACAAGAATTATTCTTTTTTATAAAATGGGGGGTTAATTATTTTTACCTACCATTAAATGAAAGTGGTAAAAAACTATGGGGTACATTTACTAAATCATATTCTCAAAAAAGCCTAGTATGTCAAATTCTCCCAAAAAACAATGATATATGAGTAGATAAAAGTATTAACATGATAACAAAATGAACCATTCATTTATTTCCAGCAGCCACAATCTCGCAGGTGTCCATGTGGGGCTAGATTAGTCGGAAAAAAATGGAAGAGAAGAAAAATATTACTGTAAATCAGTTTTTCTTTATGTTTTTTCAAAAAAAAAATTTTTCTAGCCTTAAAAAATAGGGTAAACTTTCGTTGACCGTGTCTTGACCGGACACAATCCGTGTCCTCTCCGTATCCTAGGCGTGTCCTATCTCGGAAACGTGTCTTGACCGTGTCCGAGCCGTGTCCTGTTGTGTCCGCGTGTCCGACACTGCAGGACACGGGACACGCCGTCTTCTAGAAGTGTCCGTGCATCATAGATTTTACTCATGCATTCATTGATCTCACCCTTCTTATAAGCAAGAAAACATATTATTTATTCTAGGTAAATTTATATTTTACGATATGCTCTAATTTTACTATTGTGTTTTGATCATTTCTTTTGATAGTCCAGAGTTATTTACGTATTTTCACTGTTTTGTTTTGATCGGCATACAAATCAGATTTTTGATTGTTTCTTTTGATCCAATGCTTAACGAGTATTTTTTCTTCCATTTTCAGTTCCCAATTTTTGTACGTATTGTGATTGAATGCCTAATAAGTTATTTTTTCGTCGTTATTTTCTATTCATCTTCTTTGATCGTCTTTCTTTTACAATTTATTCCAATCTTTTGATTGAATCCTGTCCAACCACTCATCTGCACGGAATTCTTCAAATGTTGATCTTCTTTGATCGTTCTTTAGATTTGTGTACGTATTTTATTCGATTTATCAAAACAATTACCAACAATTATTTGTTATATAATTTTTCCTTTTTATTTTAAAATCTAGCATTTAGAACCACTATGACTTACTCGACTATGTGATAGTTGATTTTTTCTTAAGCTAATTGTTTATGCCATTTATGCTTAGGAGAATTTGGCCTACTAGGCCTTTTTGAGTTTTTGTTTAAGAAAATGTACCCCAAATTTTTTACCACTTTCATTTAATAGTAGGTAAAAATTGTTAACCCTTCTATTTAGAAAGAAAGAATAAATGATGTTTATTATTTGTTATATAAGTATAATTTTTAATTTTTAATTATTGAATTTGTTTTTTTTTATTATTTTCTTGCCTTTTATTTTTATTTTTTATATTCTTTTTTATTTTCTGGACTGAATTTCTCATATCGAAATTTCTCATACCAGGATTTTCATACCAGAAATTATCATATGAAAAGTTCATACCAGAAATTTCATACCAGAATTTTTTTCATACTAAATTTTTTTTCATTCCAGAATTTATTCATACTAGAATTTCTCATACCAAAAATTTTACACCAGAAATTATCATACGAAAAGTTCATACCAGAAATTATCATACGAAAAGTTCATACCAGAATTTTGTCATACCAGAATTTTATAATACCAGAATTTTGCCATACCAGAAATTATCATACCAGATTTTCATACCATAAAATTACATACCATAAATTTCATAACAAAAAATGGCATAAATTTCATACCAGATTCATATGAATTTTGATCTCATCGAATCACAAAAGAAGATAAAAAGCAACATACCAGCATTTTTTATACAAATCTAGAATTCTAATACCATAATTTTATCCTTATCAAAGTTGTTGGTTGTACCCTCTAATTCTTCAGTTGTGAAAATATGAAAAGCATTTTGTGCTTGCTCTACTTGGGATAAGTTATCCTGCAACCTTAAGATGAATGGATCCCTTTGTGCACATTTGAAAAGGAATCAATAATAACAAGGTAGCTCTATGTTGTACAAAGTGAATGTGTAGTTCAAAGTAGCTGTATGCTGTACAAAGTGAATGTGCAAAGTGAAATGATTACTATGGCCCATTTGACGACCCATTTGAAAAAGAATCACTTTCAAAGTAGTTGTATGTTGTACAAAGTGAATGTGCAGTTCATAGTCATCAGACTATCCAATGGTAATGCTTGATTCAAAATAAAAACGATAGCTACTTTGAAGTGATTCAGATAAATTGAGGGGGATTTGCTTCAAAGTAGTTGTATGTTGTACAAAGTGAATGTGCATTTCATTTCACTCTCATAAGGTGAATGGATCCATTCATGCAGTTTATACAGTAAAAAGTGTATATACCTTTGTTTGTATCTAAATGAGCTGCACATTCAGCAAAGAAGCAAGTCTAAAGAAGTGAGTCAACCCAAAATGGCCATTCGATTACTTCTGAATGTATTATCTGCAGAGAAATGTACATGGTAAGACTATGAATCTATGATGCCAATACCATACACTGATATCATCTTCACACCAATATCATACCAATACCAAACAACATCATACTGGAATTATTATCATACTAGAAATACCAGAAGTTAAGTTATCATACCAGAAAATTGAGGATAAAGTTGTCGATCTGTGCAACCCTTCCTGTCGTTGGTGGTTTGGAAGAGAAGCAGCAGCCACTCGGACTCTCTCTATAGTGCGAGAAGATGATGTGGACTTCGAAACCCTCTTGCCTCAACCTTCTTTTTTTTTTTCAACAACTTTGCCTCAACCCTACGATGAGCCCTTGCTTTAACCCTCTTTCTTCGCAGGAACTGTAACACCCCGAATCCGCGGGATATCGGAATGCTATGGGTGAGACCTCACAATTGGTCCCGACCCCTAGCTTGACAACATTTTCACCGGACCTTTCCAACATGGCACAAATAAAGGCAAACTCGTAAATCAATTTTAATGCAAAAGATAAGAAACCCGAAAGAAAGCAACAACAACTTCAGCCGAGGTACAACTTAAACCAAACGCCAAACAAGCGGCACACGAAACGTAATAGCCGAAAGACCAAAAAACAAGACAACCCCAACTCAAAACCCTTCCTAAAAATGTACGGACCCCGGCTGCCCACCCTTACGGATCTCTCGGAGCATGCCTAACCTGCAAGGCAAACTACAATATTCGGTATAAAACCGTTAGCTCACATTCGAAGCATTAGAATTAAAGGGAAAGGCACAAACACAATTAATACAACATAGTCAACATACTCAAAGCACACAAATCCGGTTTATTATCTTTATTTATTAAGTTATATCCCGTTCTAATTCAACTTCTTTTGTGACACGAGAATCCTCCGAAACTCACCTTGGTCCCTTCTTCCGGCAATGGAACGGTCGGATGCCTCCGACCATCTAACCAGTACGGGCCAGTCGCCGAGATCCCCCTAGCTCTCACGGGGAGCCAGGCAGTGATGTCACCGCCCGTTATCATACACTTGGGCCAAAAAATATAAAGGTCGGTAATCCTATTTCCGGTTTAGTTGTTATAAACAGTAAAATAATAAACACACACCACCCAACACACAATAATGCTAATACAAAGAATACGAGCTAAGTAAGTCCGAAGACTTACCTCGTCATCACACTCATCTCACAACACTCTCGCTTCCTTAGGGGAGGAAAACCATAACCTGCTCACAAGAAGATAACTATATCAAAACAACACTCTCACAATAGAAGCCTAAGACTTCTATACAAATGGTCAAAGCAAGACCATTTGACTCTCAATTCTAGGACCGCATCCTAGAATCTCTCATGCTCATATCACACTCAACAAGCTAGAAGTCCTAAGACTTCTAAGCCCTCGGATCTCGCAAGATCAAAACTCACAACACCACTAGGATAGCATACCTAGTCGTCAATATCACAAAGATAGTACTCTAAGTTAGGATAAGCATACCCTAGCCCACAACCTCACAAGAACAACCTACACTCATCCCAAGGGTCAACTCAGAACAAACATCAACCAACCTTAGAACATAACAAGATCCTCGAACACTCACCTAAGGTGCAAGCTACTAATTGGCATTCTCATCAATCCTAGGTCCAATCCTAGCATGATACGATCATCAACACTCTCCAAGATCATCTAAGAATACATACACAAGGCAGGGGACTCACCAAGAAAAGGCACGGGGTCAGAAGGAAGAAGAACAGCCGCGAAAAGGGAAGGAAGACCGCAAGGGGAGGCCGACAGAGGCTGCAGCCGTCCCTGCGGCTCAGGCTGGCCGCCCCCGCGGTCGAACTGCAGTTGTCGATTCCTCCATGGTTTCTTCGGTGGATCCTTGATGTGTTGATGCCTCCTAGCTTCCTTGCTCCACCATAGATGTTCTCCACACACAATACCATCACACAAGGCATCCCAAACTCGATCCCAAACACATGCAAGCCAAAGGAACGAAAACAAGATGAAGCTAAGGCTTCCACCATTGAAGCTTGAGGAAGAAGATGAAGAAGATGAAGGGGAAGAAGAAGCTTACTATTGGACTCGGATTGCACACCACCTCCTTGATGGACACTTACAAAAGAAGAGGAGAAGGAAAGATCATCAAGAGCTCCTCCAAGGTCAAGTATGGAAGAAGAGAGCAAAAGAGGGAAGTGGGAGAAGAGTTTCACGTGAATGAGAAAGGGAGAGAGAGAAGTGCCATGGCTGCCACAAAAGAGGGAACCCAAAGGTCAGCTGACCCTTCCTCTAATTTACGCTAGGAACTGAGGGGTCCAAAAGCAAGAGGGTCAAACAAGAGGTTGGAACAAGATTTTGGGATAATCCCGATACCCAACGCCTCGTGCCTGCGGGAAGACTGAGGCGCGCCTGCGGGAAGACTGAGGCGCGCCTGCGGGAAGGTCGGTAACTCGCTAACAATCCGGAATAAAATTCTGGATGTTACAACTAATCCCCCTAAAAACAAGTTTTGTCCCGAAACTTTGATAACGTAAAACTTTCGGTAAGAACTCGGCAACCGCTCAAAACCGTAACGTGCAACTCCCTAATCGATAACCATCACCCACTCGTGTAGCCATGTCAAGACCTCACAAGACCTCATACACACTCGTGTGAACCGCGTAGCGCCTAAAAGCCAAAAGCTAACCAATCATACACACATTTCCGCTCGGGGCACCAAACATATAGAAACACACAAGCACCTAATATCTACCCCAACGGTCAACATGATGTAACTAGGTCAACGTAAACTCCTACGAAGATACTATCTCACATCCTCTCGGTAGTCTCATCGGCTCTTCGTCTAACACTGGTTCAACATGACTAAAAACATAACTTCAGTCATACATGTATTCTCTCGCCTTCACACCTGAAACTTGGTGAACATCCTCCACTCTCGGTGGTCTTGGCGACCGGTAAACCGCTTCCTACTTGCGTCAGTAGCTCCCAAAAAGTCCGATATATTGGAACCCAACTCTTTTCTAACGACCAACACGTATGACGCCTCGCGTCCGTGACACTCTTATCTCGACTCATTCCGTATCCGAACCAAGGGGTCCATACCTCTTTTCGGTGCATACTTCCTCGTGACTTAGCTTGTCTACCGTCTGTCCTTGGACCGCCGCTACCCAAGTGAGGTCATCACGTATCTGTTTTGCTAAACTTACCTATGCTCAACAATTCTAACATTAAAGGGTACTACACTTCCGTCCGCAACTTGCTTCGAACAATGCCTTCATAACTGTCATAACAATCCCTAGGTTATGGTCCACCTTGGAACCGCCTAAAACAACACAATTGTGCGACTATTGTAACTCGATCAAGTAACTGATGGGCACTCATTTGTGGAAACTCCACTCATCAATCGCACTTGCGATCTCAAATGGCTTCACTACACTTGTAGTAACCACATTGGCCCTAAATGCTGCCTTACAAAGGTCCTTTCTTAGCTTCATCCAAAACTGGTGACTTCTCAACCCCAAGTCAATCTAGTTAAATGTCGCAATCGCATGCAACTAGTCTTAATGAGCCATCCACTACAAAGAAGATACTCTTCCTCGCCGTTCGCCATACACATCTCTTGGAAGTCAAAGTGCGACTTTTTCGACTTGTACATTCACTCAAACTCGTACCAGAATGCCTTGAGGGAAAGACCGGAAGAATTCTCCATTCCTACCACAAAACTTCTTACTCATGATCTCCCAGTTACTACCACCTTAAGACTTGTTGCATGCGATATAAACTAGTTATTAAATAAATAGAAGGCCTAATTTGTATCAAGACAACTCAATACCATATTTTTTCGGTTTAGAAGACAAGCTCATCTTTAGGCTTTATGTAAGTTACCAAGACAACTCAATACCATATTTATGTTATGTGTTTGCACATTTTTTGGGTCATTATTTGCGTAACCACCAAATTGTTATCTGCAGATCTGCAGTGATTGTGATTCTCTTGGTAATTAGATACATTGTGCTTGCCGTTGTTTGCAACGGACCCTTGTTGCCTTCATGTATATGACACCATTGCTGTCTACATTGCACAAAGAATTTCATTTGTTGTACAACTCACATATGCTTCCTCTAGGTTTATTGTCGATCTGTTCGCTTTTCTCGGCCACTCAATTTAATAGGTGATTTAGCCTAACATTTTTAAATCTCTTAACCATTATTAGCTACCATAATCATGGCAGTGTAATCATATAATAATGAGTTTGATTTGACGTTAAGAATCTCAACCGGGTCTTGTTGAACCGCATAAGAGAAACCCTAAAACAAAGAAATGATGATTTGCCACTCAGTGAGCCCCGCCGCAGTCCCCGCTAGAGCCGCACGCTTCCTCCCCAGACGCCTCTTCGCTGCCGCCTCCCGTGTCAAGATGTCATCGTCTTCTCAGAAGTATGTGGAGCACGTGGTTCTATTCAACGTGAAGCCCGGCACCGAGGCTTCCCAGTTGGAAACAATGACCAACTCGCTCTCCTCCCTTCGTTCCCTTGACGTCGTCCTCCACCTCACCGCCGGTCCCATCCAGCGTTACCGATCTTCTCCACCGCCGATCTTCACCCACCTCCTCCATAGCCGCTACCGTACCAAGGAAGATCTCGCCACTTACTCCGCCCACCCTGATCATCTCTCATGCGTCCGTCAAAATGTCCTCCCTATCTGCGACGACATCATGGCCGTCGATTGGATCTCCCCTGACCTCTCTGGTGATGTATCGCCTTCGCCGGGGTCCGCGTTCAGGCTCCAGCTCGTGAAGCTCAAGGAGGGGGCTGGTGAGAGTGAGAAAGAGCAAGTGGTGAGCGTTATTGGTGGATTGAAGGATAAGATTGGAGCAGGGATTGATGAGATCACGTTTGGGGAAAACTTCTCCCCTGCAAGAGCCAAAGGGTTTTCGATTTGCTCGATTGGGTTTTTCCCCAATTTGGCTGAATTGGAGAAGCTGGAAGGGAATGAGGAGATTGAAAAGGAAAAGGCCAAGGTTAAGGATTACGTTGATGGCCTGATTGTGGCTGACTATGTACTTCCCCCTCTTCAATCTGCTAGTCTCTGAATTTTCTGTCTCCAATCTTCCTACCTGCCCGTGTTGAGTCTTTTGTCAAGTTTCTATGAATAAATGTTAAGAGTTCGGTATGAAATGCAATTTGCTGCTAAATTTTTTACTTGAATGCCAGATTTCATTCTTGTCTGCTGATTCATTGCTTTGACTGTGAAATGACTGGCAACGCACCTTACTGTGTTGTTAGTAAAGGTGTTCTTAAATTTACAGAAAATGTGATTCATCTTGATGCTGCTGATGAGAATGAGAACATTGATATCAAATGTATTACTTCCAAATCTTCTGGTGCTCATCATGAATTTACATCATGCTTTTCATCTTAAGCGTGAGAGGAGGTATGTAATTTTAGCAGTTTGCTGGGTGCCTATTATAGTTGTTTTTGTTTGTGGCATTATGTAATTGATGCCTGTATATCTTGGCGCATACAAGTTGGAGAGCATGCAATGCACTGCTAAAAAATTTGAGTTGGACCTCGAGTGTGGTACCTCAGAAAGTGCCTTGTGCATTACATTCTGCTGACATTGTTCATCTTGATTCCATCGATATTTACTTTCTTATGATGAATTGATAATATGGAATCTGATGGATCAAAATGGAGAACTCCAGAGTAAACAACTGCTCAATTGTTATTTAAGCAAAAGGATATAATTCCCCTGTTGAAAGTAGGAAAAGCTGTACCAGATGAGAGGGATTCTCACTAGCCTAATGGCAATGCCAAATTACAAAATGTCAGAATATTCTCTCCTACTACCATAACGATATATTTATACTAGATAGGACAGTTAGGGCACTACATGTGCATACACCCATTCCTCTAACGGCCTTGTAGGTCCCCCACACCTGCCTTTCCTGGAAGGTGCCTATACTTTCTACGAGAATATACCAGTAAAGGTTTATCAATTCACCCTGGCCCAAACAAACCTTGTCCACAAGGTTAGAGAACGGAAACTGTTGTTTGAAATCAGAGCACGTCATCCAAGCAGCCTCCTCTTTGTTCCTTGCTTGCCACATAACCAAGACCTTGTGACAGCCACGAGTCTTGTCAGTTGTGGGGATTACCTCTAGGATATCTTGGGGAATGAATTCTTCTTCTTCTAATTCAAGTTCAGCCGGCAAATCTGTCACCACTGGATGCTTTCCATTGACCTTTTTTATAAGTGAAACGTGAAAGACAGGATGGAGCTTGCAAGTAGCTGACAACTCCAATTTATAAACTAGTTTGTTGATCTTCTTGATCACCTTAAAGGGCCCATAGTACCTCGCAGCCAGTTTCTGATTAACTCTTCTAAGTAGACTTTGTTGCCGGTGAGGCCGAAATTTAAGCAACACCAGATCATCTTCTTCAAACTCAACCTCCCTCCTCTTCTTGTTTGCATAAACAACCATCCTTTTCTGAGCCCTCTGCAGATTGTACTTGAGTTGTCTCAATATTTCATCCCGGTTCCAAAATGTATCGGCAACCGCTAGAATCAAGAACTCTCTTGGTAGATATTGCTGCAAGGTCGGTGGTAGTCTTCCATAAACACATTCGAAAGGTGTTTTCCCTGCTGCCCCTTGATAAGTGGTGTTATACCAATATTCTGCCCAGGGAAGCCAACCGCCCCACATCTTGGGCTGATCAGAAACAAAGCATCGCAGGTAAGTCTCCAAGCATCGATTGAGGACTTCTATCTGCCCATCAGTTTCAGGGTGATAAGCACTGCTCATCTTCAAGAGAGTTCCTTGCTTAGTGAATAATTCTTGCCAAAAACAGCTCATAAATATGGGGTCCCTGTCGCTTACTATCGATCGAGGGATTCCATGAAGCCTGACTATCTCCTTCACAAATAACTCAGCCACTGACTTTGCCGTATAAGGATGTTTCAGCCCCATAAAATGCCCATACTTTGACAGTCTATCAACCACCACTAGAACACAATCAAACCCTTGTGATTTCGGGAGGCCTCCTATGAAGTCTAACGAGATGTCTTCTCAAATTTGTTGAGGTATTGGCAAGGGCTGCAATAAACCAGCTGGAGCCATGGAGTCATACTTGTGTTTCTGGCATACTAAGCATTCAGCTACAAATTTTTGAACGTGCTTCAACATTCCCGTCCAATGTAAGCTAGCGGAGATCCTTTTATACGTCCTCAAAGCCCCTGAATGGCCACTAGTGGACGTTGTATGAAACTCCTTCATCAACTTAGGAATCCACTTAGATTGACCAGAAATAACTACCCTTCCTTTATAATACAACCTTCCATTGACTAGTTGATAATGATCAGCTTTGCCGAGTTGCACTTTCTTTTTAATTTCCTGCAGCTTTTGATCCAAATCTACCTCCTTTTGTAACTCATCCCAACTAACCCAGTAAGGTATAGACATGGCTCCGTATTCCACCCCTTCCAGGTTCCTTGAAAGCGCATCTGCTGCCTTGTTTAATTTTCCCGTTTTGTACTCGATCTCAAAATCATATCCTATCAATTTAGTGATCCAATTCTGTTGAGCAGGAGTGGTGATGGGCTGCTTAAGTAAATGTCGTAAGCTGCTATGATCTGTTCGAACAATAAACCTCCTGCCTAGTAGGTATGGGTGCCAATGCTGAATTGCTCGTATGAGGGCCAAGAGTTCTTTTTCATAGGCTGATCTGGACAAGGTTGATGCAACCAACCCTTTGCTAAAATAAGCAAGTGGTCTTCCTTCTTGCATGAGAATATCTCCCCCTCCAACCCCTGATGCATCACATTCTACAATGAATGTCTTTTGAAATTTGGAAGAGCTAATACTGGGGCAGTTGTAATTGCAGTTTGCAAACTTTGAAATGCTTCTTGTGCTTCAGCACTCACACAATCTTTTTACTATAGTATCCAGTTATCGCTAAAAATCCCCTCACTCCTTTCAAAGAAGTTGGGAGTGGCCAGGATAAAATGACAGCCACTTTCCCGGGATCCATGGACACACCATACTCAGAGACCAAGTGCCCCAAGTACTCGACAGTTTTCTGCGCAAACATGCACTTCTTCCCATTAAGAAAGAATCGTTGCTCTTTAAGAATCTTCAACACTGTTGTAAGATGCTGCACATGCTCAAACTCACTCTTACTGTATACTAAAATGTCGTCAAAGAAGACTAATACATACTTCCTCAAGAAAGGCCTGAATATATCATTCATCGCTGCTTGGAATGTAGCCGGCGCGCTCATGAGCCCAAACGGCATTACTAAGAATTGGTAATGTCCTGAATGTGTCCTGAAAGCAGTTTTAGGCACATCACTTTCGGCTACTCGGATCTGGTGATAACCTGAGCGAGGGTCCAGCTTAGAGAAGACTTTGGCTCCTTCTAATTCATCTAACATCTCCTGGATTACTGGAATTGGATATTTGTTATGGATGGTTGCCTCATTGAGGGCCCTGTAATCCACACAAAATCGCCAACTACCGTCCTTCTTCTTTACCAAGAGCACTGGGCTAGAGAATGGACTTTGACTGGGGTGAATAACCCCTGCTCGCAACATTTCCGAGACCAACCGTTCAATATTATCCTTCTGATAATACCCGTAACGGTAAGGCTTGACGCTGACTGCTTGTACGTCTGGCTTCAACAGAATTTGGTGATCGACTGTTCTCTTTGAGGTAGACTCTTGGGCTCCTCAAACAGTGCTGCAAATTGTTCAAGCAAACCCTTCATTTTGGCAGGAACAACACAATCTCCGTTTTGAAACAGTTGTATCTCACCATTCTGCAATTCCCACAACATAACCCCAAGTTCAATGCCTTGAGTTCGCTGGATGGCTCGAGCAGTCATATGGGTGATCGTCAGCGAAGGATCTCCCAACAGCTTCACCATCGTATCATCTTGAGAGAACTCCAGTGACATCTTAAACCAATTCACCTTGCAATCCCCCAAAGTCGCTAGCCAAGAGACGCCTAAAATCAAATCGATTCCTCCCAAATGAAATGGGTAACAATCGACTTTAACCTCATAAGTCCCTAGTTTTAGCGGTACATCCAGACAAATTCCACTGGCTTGCAACCTCTGCCCATCTCCTAATTTCACGCCAAACATAGGCGTTGGTGATACCTTGATTATGTCTTCTTCCACCAGACGATGAGAAATGAAATTGTGGCTTGCCCCGCTGTCAATTAGAACCACTATATCTCTTGTCCCCAGTTGTGCTCGAGCTTCATTGTTTTAGGGTTATTGATTCCCCTCATAGAGCAACGAGACAGTTCAAGCCACTTCAGTTGAATGTCATCACATATGGCATCTTCTCCGCAGCTATCTCTACTAGATCCATGGCATCTAATCCATATTCCTCTTCAAGATTATTTTCACCTTCATTCTCCATGGCACGTAGAGTCCTTTCAGAGCATTTATGGAGTGGGTGGTAAGGCTGCCGGCATCGGAAACACAATCCCTTTGCCCTCAGTTCATTGACGTCTTTTAGAGGAAGAAACCTCTGGCCTCTGGGTCTGTTGATTTCATTCGTGGGTCTGAGTGGTGGTGGAACATAAGGCCCACTACTGTTGCTGGACTTGTTTTGCAGGTCACCCGATTTAGGCCCGTTTTGGTGTTGATAGCCAGAATTCTTTTGGGTTGATGAATTGGGCCCAAACTTTGACCCAAATCTCCATCCCTGTCCTACCCTTGCAGAAGATCGTTCCTGACCTTTAGCAAACGCAATCTTCCTCTCAATTCTCTTAGCAGCTTCAACTGCTTTGTTGAACGTGGATTCCTCCGTCGCCAACGTAAACTCCACCCGGATCTCTTCTTTCAACCCGGTCAGAAAGTATCCTAACATTAATTCAGGGTTCAATCCATTGACGTGAGTTGCAACAGCCAATAGATTTTCCACAAATTCCCCCACTGATTCGTTCTGCTTAATCATTCCCAAATTCTCATATGAGTTAGACGAAAGGGAACCCCCAAAATGCCCTATCAACTCATTTTTTAGCACTTCCCAAGACAGATCCTCCTGATTCTGACTTAGCCATCTCATCCAATGGAGCGCCGGTCCTTTCATACAGACAAAAGCCACAGGAAATCGGTCGTTGGCGCGACATTTTTGCACCGAGAAGTACTGCTCAACCCTTGCAATCCATCCCCAAGGATCTTCCCCCTCGAAATCAGGAAGCTCCACCTTCTTGGCTGCGAGTTGAACCTCATCAAGCGACACAATCCGAGTTGATGAACTGGAAAACCCCTTTGAATGTGGAGTGTCATCTACCAAAGACTGCCGGATCCCGATCCAGATCCTCCGTTCAGCCCACCACCTTCTTCAGTCAACTTCTGTCGAAGTATCAACTCTTTCAATTGACGTAACATCTCGCTCGTATCTGCTCCCATCTTCTTCAGATCTGCTGTAAGACCATCCATCCTCTGGTTTGTTTCCTCTCCCTGTTTTCTCAAATCACTGATGTTCTTCTCCATCTTCTCCATCTCAGCGTTAGTCATCGTGACAAAGGCTCTCAACAAGAGCACCAAATTGATGGATCAAAATGGAGAACTCCAGAGTAAACAACTGCTCAATTGTTATTTAAGCAAAAGGATATAATTCCCCTGCTGAAAGTAGGAAAAGCTGTACCAGATGAGAGGGATTCTCACTGGCCTAATGGCAATGCCAAATTACAAAATGTCAGAATATTCTCTCCTACTACCATAACGATATATTTATACTAGATAGGACAGCTAGGGCACTACATGTGCATACACCCATTCCTCTAACGGCCTTGTAGGTCCCCCACACCTGCCTTTCCTGGAAGGTGCCTATACTTTCTACGAGAATATACCAGTAAAGGTTTATCAGAATCATAAAAGAATGCAACACGTATGGTTGGTAAATAGAAGATCTTGAAAGCTTAGTGTAAGCCTAAATTTTTGTGACTGTGTTGCATTCCAATGAAATTGATATCGACTTGGGTAGAGGGCATTTGTGACACGTCCATGTGAGATAGGCTTTATAGGATTGTAGTTAATGAAATTGATATCGACTTGTGTAGAGGACCATATAACAACAAAGTTGTCGATATCTTACTTCCATTCCTTGGGGGAGTGGCCCAAAAATCTGGTTACATCTTGACCTATTATTTGTGTTGATTACTACCTATCAGCTTATGAAATATGTCATTTAGTTCGTTTTTTCATATGCAGATACATCCATGGAAGCCTTGCATATGTGAGAAAAATTGTCACATTGTATTAGGATATTATACTAAAACCATGATCTTGGCGAGCTTAGCTCCGGTTCTTATTATTGCTAAGCAGCTGAATACGTGGTTGCCTATATGTATTTTTCTGGGGATTGTCTATTCATATTATTTCTAAGCAGCTGAATACGTCCTTGTGAGATACGCTATGGTTCTTATTATTTCCGAGAAAGATACGTTCTTGACTTCTTGAAGTGTATGGGTGAGGTGTTTTCTCGAGGATTATCTATTCATATGTTGTAGTTTGTATGTCAAATATGAAAGTATAAAATTTCTATAAATGTGACAGGCAAACTATGTGTGGTAATCTTCTTCCCTACCTCCTTTCCGTTCAATTTTGTGCAAATATGTTATTCTCTGCATTGGTAACTGTGATGAAGCAAGGTTGCTTTGGTAGGATGATGCTTAGAGCTGATTATTTGGCTTTAGTTTAGTTATAGAGCAAATTACACAAAACCACCATTTATATTACTCATTTTTCAAAAAATCACCCGTTATATCTCACTTTTCACAAAACCACTCATTATATATGATTCATTTCAATTAACCACACACTCCTCATTTTTATACTTAATTGATATAAAAAAAAATAGTTTTAACTTTCTTTTCATAAAAATACAACTTACGATAAGTTAATTAATCTAAAATATAAAACAATTATAATGCTAACTTAATATTTTTTAAAATGTATATTAAGTATTAATGATGTGTGGGTGGTTGATTGAAAGATAAACCTATATAATGGGTGGTTTAATGAAAAGTAAAATATAAGGGGTGGTTTTGTGAAAACTAAGGAGGTAGGGAAGAAGATTACCACACATGTTATTCTCTGCATTGTTGGTAGGATGAGGGGTACCAACCGAACTAATACTTAATTTTGTGAAAATATGTTATTCTCTGCATTGTTAGAATTTAAAATGTATATTAAGTTTAACCGGTTTTTTAATGGTTTGACAAATTTTGAAAAAATGTAAAAACTGAGGGTACCTACCGAACTATGAAAAAGTCATGGGCAAAATCCGGAATACCCCATACCACAGGGGTACCAACCGGAATTTCCCATAAATAAATACATAACTAAAAAGAAATTTTATGTATTAAAAGTATCACAACAAATACCATTGTAGTTTCTCACTCTTGACAATTAAATAAATTGATTCACGTTCAACCAACAGGTCATCGAAGCTAAGAAACTTACTCTTGTTAAATGAGTATAAAAGTGTACACTCCATCATGATATCCCTTTCCGATGGAGTCTATCAACATAACATTTGTGACAAAATGACGTAGCAATGATAAGTCACTTATGAAAACAAAAAAAATCATGAATGGAATGAGATTTCAGTAAACAAAAAACAAATCCAACAACGGCCACATACAAGATTAAAATTAGTACAAAACCACTTCAATCAATGTTTTATTTAGCCCGACACCAAGGTAGGCCACATTTCTGCTTCACAGAGGTTCTCAATCATTGACCCTATTATGTGCAAGAAAGGGAGATTCATCTATTGGACCATGTGTAACTTATTATCACATGTATGCGATATGCAATATATATGTTCTTCTCTTGAACAAACACGACTGCAACTTCCGATCTTCATTCCTACAATCAAACAAAACAATTGAGATCAATAAAAGATGGGAAACATGAAAAATGAAAATAGACTAAAGGATAACAATATAAAAAGTGTAACGCCCCGTTTATTCGGGTGCGTTCCGACTTTGTTTTTCTTTTTTTTTTCTAGTGATTCGTTAGTAGCTGGATTTTTAATAAAAGTATTTTTATATATATTAAAAATACCTTTTCCGTATTTTAGTAATCTATTTTTTTAGTCGGAGAGTCGGGATTTATGGATCCGGGAAATCCCGTTCCGATCAGTTAATCGAGTTTGCCTTAATACCCATTTATTTTTATTTATTTCTCCTTTTTCTCTTTTCTTTTCTCTTTTTCTCCTCTCTCCTGTAACTTGCGTGCTGAATGGTCGCCAGAACAGCGACTCCTCGTTCCTCGCTTCTTTTGCACGCTTTTGCAGCCTACCTCCCTAGCCTGCCGGCCAACCTCTCGCCCTCCTCCTGTGATGACTACCCCAACAGCCCTTCCCTTCTCTCCATCTCTCCCACACTGCTGCGTTTCTCTCCCTCCCCATTTTCTCTCGTCTCTCTTTCCTGTTCCTTCTGCACCTGTTTCTTCTGCAGTGACGCTAACCATTCTAGGAGGGCTGGAAGAGGGCTGCACCGCCAGGAACCGCCGCCGGACGCCACTCCCTGCGCCACGCTGCCGCTTTGGAGGATCGGAGCCGCCAGCAGGACGGCGCACAGGCCGCGCCGACGCCGTCTCCTACCTCTTCCTTCGCTGCTCTTCTGTCCGCTCCGGTTGCTGGAGGCTGTTGTCGCGAGATCCGCTGCCGGTGCCGACCGTCGGCCTTCCTCCGCCAGCACCGACGCCGCCTCCGCCCTTCCCCGCCTGCGAAAGCCAAGGGCCTTGCCTTTCCGTTCTTCTGTCGATTGATTGCTGAAGGTTGAAGGAGGTTGACTCTTTTTGCCCCTTTTTACCATTTATTACAATTTGTACCCCTTTTTCTTTGATAATGACAGCAGTGAACCCAAACTTCTGGAAACGGACTCTTATACCCCTGCTGCAGCTTACTACACATGTTGGCCATATTTATTGTTTTAATTTGTGATCTAATCCCTTTGCAAATTAATTTGTTGCCTTTGATGGTTTAAATCCGATGGTTAGATAATTTAAAATTTGGTTTTTCATTCAACTTTCCGTTTTGGATATTTTACCCGGAATTGGTTTTAACAATATTAACCTCGGCTTTGGAAAATGGTGTTTTCATTGGAAATTCTTTAGGAGCTAAACCTCCTTCCAAAATTAGCGTTTAAGCTAATTTTGCTTAGTTTTGTCCATAGGTCCGGAAGCGCCCGTTAAAGGTCATCGAACTCGTCCTTGACTCCGTAGACCGTGCTTCACCTTGGATCTCTTGTGAGTACTTCTCCTTCGTTAGTTTGGTAATGGTAATGTAACATATTAGAAGAACTTAGCATAACGTAGAGAAAATGTCATGTAGTGGCCATGAACCCTAGGTATTAGTTGTTGGATACGGAACTTGTTGTTTTACTCTCCTTACGATCTTATGTTGATCCTCGAGATAATAGATTGGACCTAGCATGCTAGAGTTAGATATCATATATATATTTTATGTTGGGAACTAGGAGCCCGAGAACTTCTAGCTTTTTAGTTGGTTATTGATAAAGTGCCTCGCTTGGTCAGGCTTAGAGCGTTTTCCTGCGGGAAGTTGAGAGTGGTTTCGAGTTACCTTGAGAGAGGTAAGTCTCCGGACTTACTTAGCCATATTCGCTGTATTAGATCCGTTGTGTGCTTGGTGGTGTGTGTTTTATCGCTTTTGTCATAACTTATAAACCGGATAATAGGACTACCGACCTTTTATGTTATATTAGCCCAAGTGTATGATAACGGGCTGTGACATCACTGCCTGGCTCCCCGTGAGAGCTAGGGGGATCTCGGCGACTGGCCCGTGCTGGTTAGACGGTTGGAGGCATCCGACCGTTCCATTGCCGGAAGAAGGGACCGAGGCGAGTTTTGGAGGATTCTCGTGTCACAAAAGAAGTTGAACTAGAACGGGATACGACTTAATAAATAAAGATAATAACCGGATTGTTTGTCGAGCATGTTTATGTGATGTGTTTATATATGTTTGTGTTTGTGCCTTCACCATGTCTTTAATACTTTGAATATAGCTAACGGTTTAGACCGTTTGTTTTAGATGCCCCGCAGGTTAGGGACGTCGCCGAGTGAGGTGGAGGAGTGGACAGCCGATGGTCGCCGTACATTGTAGGACGGGAGCGTTTTTGGGGTTGTTGTGTCGTTATGTTACTTTATGATGGGATTGTGGTTGTATACTTTTCGGTTATGTTTTGTGGAGTTTATGTTGTTTTGAGGACTCGGCTGAGTTTCCAAGTTGTACTCTTTACCTTTTTCATCTTGCATACATTAAAACGTTTTCAAGTTTTAAACCTTTATTTGTGCCATGTTGAAAAGGTCCGGTGAGATTGTTGTCAAGCTAAGGGTCGGGACCCATTGTGTGGTCTCGCCCGTGGCATCCCGATATCCCGCGAATTTGGGGTGTTACAAAAAGTATATATATATATATAAAAGAATTACAAGAGGTTTGTTTGAAAGGATTCTAATAAAAGAAAATATAAGATTATTGTTTTTCGATTCAATTACATAATTTGAATAATTTTCTTTATATTTTAACTATTTTGTTTTTTTAAAATTTTTTAATTAAAATTGTTGAAGAAAAATTTTATATAGTTGGAGGAAAAATTTGCATTATTAGTTTTTGTGCTGAATTAAAATGATTTGCATTAATCTGTTTCTTTTTTTTTTCTTTCTAATTTTAAATAGTTAAACTATAAGTGCTAAGTTTTTAAGAAAATGAGTATAAATTTATGTGTTTTTTAAATAAAAATATTATTAATCAATATTATAATCATTTTTGTATTTTTATTTTTTTCAATTATAAATTTATGATGGGCTTTTCTGGTAAAAACTTACGTGAATTTTTTCTTAATTATAATTAATGTTAGTCACGAGATTAAATGAATTGGGTTAGCAAACCTTTTTTGTTTAAAATCCGATTTACAAAATAATGAGTTAAATTAAATGAGTAATTTTCGTTGGTCTGACGTTAATTCCAAGAAAGACATGTGGCAATAGAGGCCTCTTATTTATTTATATATATATATATATATATATATATATATATATATATATATATATATATATATATATATATATATATATATATATATATATATATATATATAAAAGATTATAGATTCTTAATTTGATTGGTCAAGATATATTTTTGTTTAAACTCTAGTTATTGTATAAAAAGTAAAAAATATGAAGGATTTTTTTAATTAATTTATGGAAAATAATTATAATATATGGTTTGTTAAAACTTTCAAAATTAGGTTTGTTATCAATATCTTATAATTTTTTATTTTTAAGATTTGATTTATAAGATCATAGTAAATCTGTAAATTTGTCCAAAAATATCATTTACGTTGCATGTTTTGAAGGATGTGGCATTGCTAAAGTTAATTAATGCTTATAAAAATTATTTTATAAAATAAAATTGATAAATCTGAAAATATCTAGTAATCAAATATTTTTAATTTTCTATTATAGTTAACCCGCTTTTAAAATCTTTATAAAGATTTGATTTGTTATAGACTAGTTTAGTGTCCCCAACTTGTGCGAATATTATCTAAAATAAAAATATATTATTATTATTATGTTTGTAACACCCCAAGTTCTGGGAACTCGAAGCGCTACGGGTTAGGACCGCACAATGGGTCCCGACCCTCAGAGTAGCAACAACAAACGGATCTTACAACAAGACACAGACGAATGAAAACAAAACTCAATATAAGACCAAATGTTTAAACCATAAGAAAACACAAACTCCACAGTCGGGTTCAAAACAAAAGGAAATAACAAAAGAAACATAAACCCGATCCCGTCCTATAATGTACGGAAACCCCGACTGACCACATCATACGGATCACTTAGCAGCATCCTGAACCTGTAGAACATCTACAACGACGGTATAAACTGTTAGCTAACATTCTAGGTACAAGCAAGAGTGTAAAGGCACAAACACACATAAGGTAAAGAAAACACATAGCATGCTTACACATCAACCGGTTATTTATCTTTCATTAAGGTCATCCATTACTAATTCAACTTCTTTTATCACACGAGAATCTCCCGAAACTCGCCTCCGCTTCCGTCTGCCAATAGGAATAGATCAATACTATCCGTTACCTACGGGCCTGGGTCGCAAGAGCACATTCTAGTTTCCTGGAGAGCTAGACAAGTGGTCACCACCCGATTATAATACACTTGAGCCAATTAAGGTTAACAAAGGGTGAATCCTATTTCCAATTATCCGTTATAATTGTGATAAATAGCACAAACAAGCCAATACAATCCAACTAATACGCGGATGAAGCTAAGTAAGTCCAAGGGACTTACCTCACACGAAGGTAACACAAGAGATCAACGAACAACTCAGAAAACACTCAAGGAAGCTCAGTTTCCCTCAGGAAAGGAGTAAGGAAAGCTTGTACGAACAAGCAACACGGATCAGGAACTAGAAGTCTATGACTTCTAGTCTCAACGATCTCTAAGAGATCAACACATGCTAAGGGCTCAACCTTAGTCTTACAACAACTCAGGGGAACAAGGAACAATCATAAGGAACCAAGGAAGGAACGAGGAAAGAAAGGAAGAAAGCAACTCACCAAAGACGGGAGCTACTGCAGAGAAACCGCAGGGGCGGCTAGACGGATGCGCAGGGGCGGCTGAACAGAGGCGCAAGGGCGGCTCTGTGCAGGTGCAGGGGCGGCGGCGTGACAGAAAGTGTTGTTGGCTTTCTTCTTCGACAGAACTCACAACAGGGGCAACCAAAGCTCGAACCTTTGGCTCCAACACGTCAAGACTCAACTTCAAAGAGCCTGAGAACAACGAAGGGTCAACAACGGAACACTCTACAAGAATCAAGGCTCATGCTTGATCCTTGGAGAAAAAGAAAAGAGAAGAACGAAAGGAAGAAACCAAAACAGAAGGAGAAGGCATGCATCGCTAAAGGAACGTGAGGAAGAACCATAAAAGATGCACTTACACGTTCAGTGAAGTCGCGGGAAGCAAAGGACGGCTGCAACTCTCTAGGATTGAAGACGATAGTAAGGAACGGGAAAAAGGGGAGAAAGAAGAGAGTATATAGGGACGGACTGGAAAGAATAGAAGGAAGGGCGTCTAGGGTTTAGAAAGAAGATAAGGAAACCGGCCCATAAGATAGAATATCGTGTATTCTATCTATGGAAGGAAGATAAAATGACGAAAACAAATCGGCGCGATCTGTCGCACGATCCGCAGGGGCGGTTGGCCACGGGAGCGGCCCTCTTCACCGCAGGGGCGGTGAAGACAAAAACCTAGGATCTTACATCAAATCCCTCTAAAAAGAAATTTCATCCCGAAACTTGGAAAAGCTCACAAGCACAACACAAACAGAAACAGAACTGAACTAATATAATTCCACTCGGGGCACGTAACTCATAACGTCACACAAAAGTGTAAGCAACGCAACAAGAGAAAACCAAACAACTGACTATGCTAAAGGTGCATCCAGCCCAACGTAAAACTCCGGATAGTTCCTCTGGATACTATCCTTTGTCTCCCAAGTCGCCTACAGCTCCTCGCATCGAACACTAAATCTTCATCATCGGTATGTCCTTCGAACGCAAGCGTCTCATACTACGCTCTAAGACAGCTACCGGGTGCTCTACAAACGTGTGATCCGGCTCGATCATTAGATCCTCATGACTGACGATGTGTCTCGGGTCAGGTATGTGTTCGCCCTTAAAGGTGTGTGCAAATAAGCTTTAAATTTATAAAACTAGAATCAAGCAGCGAACCCGCAGTGTACGGGTCGACGTAGCTAAGCAAGAATTCCACAGTATCGAACACAGGGATTTGGGTGGGAACAAATTCGATTGCAGATTATCAAGCGAGTAAATATGAGAGTTTTGCAAATATTGGGGAAAACAACAATCCTAAAGATCCAAGTATCCAGCTGTGGCAATCGATTCAAGATATACTAATGATACAAAGACAAAGTTGAGATATGCAAAGGTATGCTAATGTAAGGTAATCGTACGGTGAAGTTCCAAAAACCTTATATGACTCACCTACAAGACACTCTCTATACAGGTTGTTGAGGCTTCAATATAGAAAGATTCTAAAGGCAAGAATTGATGTCAAATACCCAAACTTGTAATCCAAGGATCAAGACTAACTTAACCGATTACGGTTGTGACACTCACAATCGAGGTAGAGGTTGTTGAGGCTTCATTACCACCTAGAAAAGGCAAGCCTAAACTAAATTAAAGCAAATCTTTAACTTTGGATTAAAGTAAAAGCAGGTTCATAAACTTAAGGGAAATTACAGTTGGATCTTGAGATTCCACGGTCGTGGAACTCAAGAACAACCCGTAATTTAGGGTTCGTCGACGACTCTCTCAAACTCTCAGGGTCTAATCTGTTTACGATCGATCTATCATCATCTAAGCCACAACTATCAACCCTTCACCTTAGAATTGTTAGGGGTTTTTAGCCAATAACAGTCATGTTGATATCAATTCAAGAATTAAAAGATAGAAAGATGAAAACTTTCGAAAACTTTCAATAAACTTCAAACCAATCTCAAAGTCACAATCTAGAACAAATGTTGTCAATAGATTCAGAATAAAGCAAACAATCACAATCTTAGGAAAGAAGGAAGAACGGGATGTAAATCCGTCTTCCAAGTCAAACCTAAACAAGAAGAGAAGTCTTCTTGCAACAATCTTCCAACAACTTCGATATTCCGTCAATCCGGAGATCTCCACAGCAATCTCCACCAAAACTGCGGGATTAGGGCAAATCCTCACACGAACTTCAATCTCCAACGAGATGTAAATGCTTCCAACAAGGGTTGTGCCGCTAAGCGATGATGTCGCAAGTGTAAGCCTAAAGCGAGATGTATACGTCGATGAAAACGGGTGTAAGCGCGGATTACGGAATCTTGCTTCGTCCGTCTTTTTATAGGGCAAGATAAAATATCGGCCCAGCCCAATCTCCAAAAGATCGTGGCTTTAAAATGTGGCGAAAACGATCGCCAAGATCACGGTCGTGGAAGTTTCCACGACCGTAATTTAGAGCGTGGATTGTGTCACGGTTTGAACCATATGTTCCACGACCGTAATAGTTACTGGAATGCATCACACCTCTCTTTGCAAGGTTCCACGGCCGTGGAACTGAACGTGGTTTGTAGTACGGCCGTATTTTAGAGCGTGGTTTAGGGCAAGAACGTGATTCTTCCCTAGCCTCGTGCATTCCTCAAGTTAAACTCCAATTTGCTCTTAAGAATGCCCTTAATCCATGGACATACTCAATCAACTCTTCTTTACTCGATTCCGTTCGGAAATGACTCCCAATCACCTATAATCAACATAAAGCTAGTGTAGACATCCATATCTACAATATAGGTAATACTAGCTCACATATGCAACAAAGCTCAATCAAAGACCATCAATATGAATCAAATACGTTTAGAAAACGTGCCTAAAGTATCACAATATTTCATGCTAACAAATAGCCCCATACTTAACACTTGCTTGTCCCTAAGCAAGGTTTTTCAAAAAGCTTTAAACAAAAGTTAGGATGAAATATGTGTACCTTCTCAAAGCAATACTTCTTTTGGATGAATGTGCCTTCTAAAGAATAGGTCATTCTCAAACCTTGCTTCAATCGTTTATCAAACTTTCATATACTTAATCAAAGAGTAAAAATCAAAGAAAACTCATGAATAAATCAAACTTCTAAACAAGCATCATAACCTTCAAACATTATCAAAATCAACCATAAGAAACTTCAATTTAGATCACCAAGTCATATAACATTCTTTTGATCTTAAGGACTTTCAAAGAAAAGGTCTAGAGTATGGAAGGGAAGAGAAAACTTTAAGGGAATGTGGTGCATGAATCCGGGAAAGTGGACAACTACCTTCTTCTTCTTATGCGGTTTCCGCAACACTTCAACTTAGAGCTTCGCTCTTCTTCCTTTTATTTTTCGACTTTACTTTTGGAGTTATGGATAGAGGTGCACAAAAACCGAAGCCTAGGAGATTGGCGTTTCTCAAATTTTCATGAGATGCCTCAAACCCTTAGTGCACATACCATAATCCGCTAGGAATATCGCTCAATTCGACTTTGGCAAGACACAAACACCCTGCTATGTGAATGGTGCCGAGTTACTCATCGTCATGATTGACTTCCCCAAACCTACAACTTCTTTCTATTCTTTTGATTGCAAAAAAATTGATCTCATGGCCCTCCCACATCAAACATGCCTTTTTCATTCACTTCTCTAAATTCCCGGATAGGTGAAGGAGGCTAACATTTCAATGAGGAGCTAAAATGGTCAAAAGAAAGAAGAAAGAAAAATCGAATTGCCTTAATCATCTCAACAAGAAGTATAAGAACTCATAATGTGATTTCAACTTCAATTTCTCAACATGATTTAGACAATATTCATCATATTATGAAACTTGCAAAAGAGGTATAATTCATTCATTCAAATTCTTTTCAATTCACAATTCTTTTAAGCATGCAATTGTCATCAAACTCAATTCACAAGTAGTGATTATCATAGAAATCATCTCAATTCATTAGAAGCACAAAATTTTCAAAATTTTTCAATTTTTATGGGTTTTTCAAGTTCTTTTTCATGCAATGCGATAATGAAACGTGAAACACATAATGAACATGCAATGATAGTCTCGAATGAAAGCAACATAGTGAGTAGAGTTATTACAAACTTTTAGTACATCCCACCCCATACTTAGGACGAACATTGTCCCTAATGTTCATAAGAAAGAAAAGAAAAAGAAACTCACAAAATGGTGGCGGAATGTCTAAAACGAACGGTCATGCATCAAATCACTGCGGTGCTGGCGGCGGCGGGAATGGAGAGAAGCTCGGATCATAGAACCGCCCAAACTGCTGGCGGTAGACGTCCCTCATCATGTGGTCAAGGTCGTCTAGGCGTCCGTCTCTAGCATCGGCCCGGATCTCCAGCGCTCCTACTCTCTCTGAAAGTCCGGTAGCCCAATCCGGCATTTGCTCGTACCATCCCGGGGCCTGACTATACCATGTTGGGGCGTCGGATGGTGCTGGTGCTGGTGGTGGTGCCGCTGGCTGCTCTGTGGACCAAGGAGGGGGAACGCTATACCATGTGGGAGGTGTGGTCATCCACGTAGGCCTCTCACTCACGCTAGCGCGGCGAGATGACGAGCCTGAGGCTCTAGCTGGACGTGGAGAGCGTCTAGGTACATCTGGGGCCGCCTCCTGCTGATCCGGAAACGTGTCAAACTCCTGCTCCGCTCCTCCTCCACTCTCAAACTGATCTCCCATATCCTCCTCCTCGACAACCGGTGGTGGGACATAAGGGGGAGCTACTATCCTGTTCGCATGCATAGCAGCGAACGTCTCCTTCCAATTATGGCGTCCCGCCATAATAGAATACTCCGGCAGCCATTCTATACCCCTACCCGTCCTACTCTCCCAAGGCATGCCCGCATAAGGCGGACCTCTATGTGTGGGGAAGATGAGACCCCTAACCATGAAAGCATGTAGCCCTAAAGGTACGGCCGGTATGCGGGTGCAAGCAGAAAAATCCACACCAAAACTCCTAGCAATGTGGGTAACTATCCCACCATATCCGATGTTCCCCTTCTTCTTGTTCTTGAGCTTGCTCATCGTAGCAGCCAAGAGAGTAGCACAATCAGCACGGCGTCCATAAAGCATGGAGTAAAGCAAGAATAGCTCATCCGTCTTGATCTTTTGGGGCGTCTCCGTCCTAGGAAAGAGACACTCCGAAAGAACACGGTGAGCTATCTTCAAGGCTAGATGGTACATCAATCTAGCCTTGGTATCGGCGGGTTGCCAACGGTCCTCGTCGGCATAAATCATCGCAACCTCCTTCCAAAAGTCTTTGGCGTAAACGCCACTCGGAAATCGACCATTAAAGGTCTCATGGAACCCGAAAATGGTCCCAAACTCACGGATACGCAACTGATAATCTCTCTCCATGAGGCGGAAAGAGACGGTCCTGTCTACGTGGTTGTGCTCAAAGGATGTCACAACCTCCCGTGTAATCTCCTCATATGCGTCTTCTCGAATATTCGAGAAGACAAGTAATCCGGCTCTATCCAAGAGCCATGTAAGATCATCCGCTATGTTGAGAGGAATTAGATCCTCCAACAACAAATATCTAGGGCCAATCATTGCCCTCTCCTTGATCCTATCAAGTGCATCAAGATGATCGTCGTGTATGGTCGGGACTCTAGGGTGAGGGGGTGAGGATGGAGGTGAAGGTGAGGATGGAGGTGAAGGTGAGGATGGTGGTGGTGCCCTAGAGGATGAGGAGAAGGAGGGATTACCCTTCCTCTTCTTATTCTGATCATTTTTCTTCTCTTTAATTCTTCCCGAAACTCTTCTCACAAAATCCATTATGCTCAAAAATTACGGTCTGTTCGTCAGAAACCACGGCCGTAATTCCCCCAGAGACCGTGATTCGTCTCAGAAAATCACAAATCTCAGCAAATCAGCAATCAATCACCACAACAGGTAGTCCTAGTCTAATTTCTTCCAATCTCAATCAGTTCTTCCTAAAAATCTCTAGCAAAAACGAACCAAATTGGTGAGAATCAAGAAGAGAGAAAAAACCTATTTTTTGGATTGAAAAATCCGAATTGTGCGTTCGTTGATGAATTTCTGCTCGATTCGTCGCTTGGATCTTGTTTGTGGTTGAGTTTGCTGCAGTTTAGGAAGAAGAATCGTTGAAAACGATTAGGAAACGGAGATTTGAGAGAGGGTCGTGGGTTTTCGGCACTTAGGTCGTGGAAAGAGGGGTTTTGGGTGGTTTTTGTGAAGAATGTGACTTATATAGTCACAGGCAAAATTTTTGAAAATCACGGTCTGTCGAGGTGTTCCAAGGCCGTGGAAGTGTACGGAACCGTGGTTTTGGTGATTTTTCAAAGGCTTTTGAAAATTACGGGCACTGTAGCTATGACGACCGTAATTTAGACCGTGGAACCCTTTGTAAAGCTCCAAAGTCTAAATTTCGTCACTTTTCTTCAACATCATCCTCTTCTTTTCCTTCTCCATCGATCCTACATCCAAAAAAACACAAACATACCGGAAGAAATCGAGGCAAAAACAAAGCAAAAACGTCTATTCTAAGCTAAACTATGAGTCGAAAATTAAAACAAGAATGCAATACCTTGGGTTGCCTCCCAAGAAGCGCTTTGTTTAAGGTCCGTAGTTGGACCAATCTCGCACTTATTCGAGTGCGGTGGGCGCGAACTCTTCAGCTTGAAGTTCCGGCGTGTACTTCCTGAGTCGTTGGCCGTTCACCTTAAAACTTCCGCTCGCTTCACCCCATACTTCAACTGCACCATGGGGGAAAATACGCTTAATTAGAAAAGGTCTGGTCCAACGAGATTTAATCTTACGTGGAAAGAGACGAAGCCTTGAATTGAAGAGGAGAACTTGATCTCCTTCCTTGAAGTCCTTTGGAATGATATGCTTATCATGCCAACGCTTTGCTCTCTCCTTATAGATCTTAGCGTTTTTATAAGCATTCAAGCGGAGTTCATCCAGCTCATTGATGTCGAGGAGACGCTTCTCTCCCGCTTCCTTCATGCCGAAATTCAGCCACTTGATTGCCCAAAACGCTTTGTGCTCCAACTCTATCGGCAAGTGACAAGACTTCCCATACACAAGGTTGTATGGTGTGGTTCCTATGGGAGTCTTGTACGCAGTCCGGTACGCCCATAATGCATCGTCAAGCTTCAAGGACCAATCCTTCCTAGTCCTTGAAACCGTCTTCTCTAAGATGCCTTTGATCTCCCTATTTGAGATCTCAACTTGTCCACTTGTTTGTGGATGGTAAGGGGTAGCGATCTTGTGAGTAACCCCATACTTAGCTAGAAGAGCTTCAAAGCGACGGGCTATGAAGTGAGAACCTCCATCACTAATGATCGTCCTTGGCGTCCCAAATCGCGGGAAATTGGTCTTGTTGAAGAACTTAACCACCACCATGGCGTCATTGGTGGGAGAGGCAATTGCTTCCACCCATCTAGAAACGTAGTCTACCGCCAATAGTATGTATTGGTTTCCACAAGAAGATGGGAATGGTCCCATGAAATCGACTCCCCAAACGTCGAAAATCTCCACCTCTTGGATGTTGTTGAGGGGCATCTCGTTCCTTCTAGAAATATTGCCTGTTCTTTGACAAGCATCGCAGCAAGAAACAAAGGATTGCACATCTCTAAATAAAGTAGGCCAAAAGAATCCAGATTGCAATACATTTGCGCTAGTCTTGTTCGAACTAGTGTGTCCTCCACAAGGTAGTGAATGACAATGACGGATGACACTTTGCATCTCATCTTCCGGCACACATCGCCGAATGATGCCGTCCGGACCTCTCTTGAAGAGGAGAGGCTCGTTCCAATAGTATTCCCGGACGTCCTTAAAGAACTTCTTCCTTTGTGCGTAGGATAGTCCGGGCGGTATCTCCTGACAAACCAAATAGTTAACAAAATAAGCAAACCATGGTTCGTCACCTTAAGAGATCACGTTGATGCACTCCTCTATGATGTGTAGGTGTTCGTCCGGAAAGGAGTCATCAATGGGTAGATGGTCGTCCTCTAGATGTGTTAGACGACTCAAATGATCCGCAACAGAATTTTCTGAACCTTTCTTGTCGCGGATCTCAAGATCGAATTCTTGTAGGAGAAGAATCCATCTAATTAGCCTTGGCTTCGCATCTTTCTTCGCAAGGAGGTACCGGATCGCAGCATGATCCGTGTAGACAATCACCTTTGCACCTACAAGATAAGAGCGAAACTTGTCAATAGCATAGACAATGGCTAAAAACTCTTTCTCGGTAGTGGCGTAGTTGAGCTGCGCTTCATCTAGCGTCTTGCTAGCATAGTATATGGCATGGGTTCGCCCTTCCTTTCGTTGTCCAAGAACAGCTCCAATAGCTACGTCACTAGCGTCGCACATAATCTCAAAGGGAAGAGTCCAATCCGGGGGTTGGATAATAGGTGCTGAAATTAGAGCTTGCCGAATGGTGTTAAACGCATTCAAACATTCCTGCGAAAACTCAAAAACTGCATCCTTCATCAAAAGATTAGTGAGCGGTTTTGATATCTTAGAAAAGTCCTTAATGAAACGTCTATAGAATCCAGCATGTCCTAGGAAACTTCTTATCCCTTTCACCGAAATTGGGGGAGGAAGTTTCTCTATGGTCTCTATCTTAGCCTTGTCTACCTCTATCCCTCTACTAGAGACTAAGTGACCTAATACAATTCCTTCCTTAACCATGAATTGACACTTCTCCCAATTAAGAACTAGGTTAGTGTATTCACACCTTTGTAAGACAAGAGAAAGGTTAGAAAGGCAATCGTTAAAAGAGGAACCGTATACGGAGAAGTCGTCCATGAAGACTTCCATGATTTCCTCTACGTATTCGGAGAAGATGGCCATCATGCACCGTTCGAAGGTGGCTGGGGCGTTGCAAAGCCCGAACGGCATTCTCCTATAAGAAAACGTACCCCACGGGCACGTGAATGTGGTCTTCTCCTGATCGTCCGGATGCATCGGAATCTGAAAGAAACCACTATAACCGTCAAGGTAGCAAAAATGTGAGTGTTGTGCTAACCTTTCAAGCATTTGATCGATGAATGGCAATGGGAAATGATCCTTCCGCGTTGCGTTGTTGAGCTTGCGGTAGTCTATGCACATCCGCCATCCAGTTACGGTTCGGGTAGGAATGAGTTCGTTGTTCTTGTTGGTGATGACCGTCATTCCTCCCTTCTTCGGAACTACTTGAACCGGACTCACCCACTTGTTATCGGAGATAGGGTAGATGATACCTGCATCAAGAAGCTTAAGAATTTCCTTCTTGACAACCTCCTTCATGGTCGGATTCAACCGCCTTTGAGGTTGTCTTGAAGTTCTAAAATCTTCCTCCATTAGTATCTTGTGCATGCATAGGGAGGGTTTAATTCCTACTAAGTCTTCAATAGTATAGCCTATAGCTTTCCTATGTTTCCTAAGGACAATCATGAGTTGTTCATGTTCATCTTTGCTTAGATCGGAACTAACAATAACCGGGAAGGTAGAATTAGATCCTAGAAAAACGTACCTTAGATGAGTAGGAAGTGGTTTGAGTTCCATTTCTTTCGGAGCTTCCAATGATCCTTGAGAAGCATCCGACGTCTCCTTAGAAGTTTCTAAGGGTGTTGAGTGTGTTGGAGAAGAATTAGAAGAAGTTGAAGAGATGTCTCGATCACTCTCTTCCACGGCCAAAATTACGGGTGGATCTTGTCCTCCACGGCCGTGGTTTAGGGCGTGAAGGGAAATACAGTTGTCACATCTTCTCCACGACCGTATAATCCCCTGGAATGAGGCATGAATTTGGTTGTGAAATCCACGGTCGTGGAATACAGGGTATGACCGTGGATTCTAACGTTCTCAGCCTCATCGTGGAGTTTCTCAAACTCCTCTTCATGCATCTCTTCTTGTGCTTCTAAAGCTTCAATTGCCTCATTGCACTCTTCATCTTCCCCTACATTGGTTAGACTCATAGTGATAACTTTTTGTAAAGGATCGTTAAAGAGAATCGCACTTACCTCCTCTCTAGACAAACCTTCTTCATCTTGGATATTGTAAATATCCTCATCAAAGATTGGCTCCTTCACTAGAGTGGAAAGAACGAACTCTACTTTCTCTTCTCCTATATCAAAAGCGAGTCTGCCATTCTTGCAATCGACTATGCAGCCGGAAGTTGCAAGAAACGGTCTTCCGAGTATGATCGGGACCGGACTATCTGCAGGAATGTCAAGCACGACAAAATCAATAGGAACAAAGAATTTACCTAGCTTGACCGGGATGTCTTCACAATACCGACGGGGCGAGTGATGGATCGATCCGCCATGTACAACGTCATCTTCACCGGTTTAGGGTCGCCTAAACCGATCTTCCTGCATAATGCAAGTGGTATGATGCTCACACTTGCTCCTAAGTCACATAAAGCGTCATATGTGACATCTCCCACTCCAATGGGAATGCAGAATGACCCCGGATCTTTTAGCTTTGGAGGCATTTTCTCCTTCATGGTTTTGATGAGGTCCGAAGAATCCGAACTCATCTTAACCTTTCCGAAGTCTTCTAGCTTCCTCTTGTTGGAGAGGAGCTCCTTCAAGAACTTGTCATAAGCCGGCATACCTACAATAGCATCAATAAACGGTATATTAATATGCAGCTTGCTCATGAGTTCTATGAACTTACCGAATTGTTTGTCTAGGCGCGCTCGCGCTCTAGATTGAGGGAATGGTAGGGGAGGTTTGTAAGCTGGAGGAGGGACATAGACATCTCCCTTCTCCTTCCCCTTCTCCTTGTCCTTCTCTACGGGGACTTCAACGAACGTAGGCAGCGGATCGGTAGTAGTCACTCCGCTCCTAGTTGTGATCGCCATCACCCTTCCCTTAGGGTTGTCCTCCGTCTTTCCTGGAAGCTTTCCTTGATTTCTAGGAACTTCCTCCGCGTGGTTGAACATTTGGTTTTTCAAAACTTTTTGAGCTTTGTCAACCTTAGAAACTTGATCATCAACCTTGATGAGGCGGTTCTCCAACCCTTGAAGCTTTCCCAAAATCGTCTCCAACATGGGATCGGGCTTCTCCTTTCCTGAAGTGTTTCCTCCATTTGATGTTTGCCCCTGGCTTCTCAAAGGAGTAGAGGAAGAGGAAGGTGGAGTTAGTGAATTAGAATTGGAAGGATAAGAGTTACCGGAATTTTGTTGATTGGAGCGCCAATTGTTGTTACTTGAACCCCGATTGTTGTTCCAATTGTTGTTCCGGCCGTTATTATTGTTGTTGTTGCCATTCCAATTGTTGTTCCGGTTGGTTTTCCGGTTATTGTTATCGCCGCCATTGTTGTTGCCCAAATAACCAACATCCTTCCCTTGTTGCTTTGGGAAGTTGGTCTTGATAGCCTCCTTCAACTCTTTGATCTCATTGTTGAGGGAGAAAATCTGATTTTGAGCTTCATGTGTGAGCTTTGCTCCTTGCTCCACACGATTTCCCTCCACTTTCCGGTGGGAATATTTCCCTCCACTTTCCAGAGTATCGAACACAGGGATTTGGGTGGGAACAAATTCGATTGCAGATTATCAAGCGAGTAAATATGAGAGTTTTGCAAATAATGGGGAAAACAACAATCCTAAAGATCCAAGTATCCAGCTGTGGCAATCGATTCAAGATATACTAATGATACAAAGACAAAGTTGAGATATGCAAAGGTATGCTAATGTAAGGTAATCGTACGGTGAAGTTCCAAAAACCTTATATGACTCACCTACAAGACACTCTCTATACAGGTTGTTGAGGCTTCAATATAGAAAGATTCTAAAGGCAAGAATTGATGTCAAATACCCAAACTTGTAATCCAAGGATCAAGACTAACTTAACCGATTACGGTTGTGACACTCACAATCGAGGTAGAGGTTGTTGAGGCTTCACTACCACCTAGAAAAGGCAAGCCTAAACTAAATTAAAGCAAATCTTTAACTTTGGATTAAAGTAAAAGCAGGTTCGTAAACTTAAGGGAAATTACGGTTGGATCTTGAGATTCCACGGTCGTGGAACTCAAGAACAACCCGTAATTTAGGGTTCGTCGACGACTCTCTCAAACTCTCAGGGTCTAATCTGTTTACGATCGATCTATCATCATCTAAGCCACAACTATCAACCCTTCACCTTAGAATTGTTAGGGGTTTTTAACCAATAACAGTCATGTTGATATCAATTCAAGAATTAAAAGATAGAAATATGAAAACTTTCGAAAACTTTCAATAAACTTCAAACCAATCTCAAAGTCACAATCTAGAACAAATGTTGTCAATAGATTCAGAATAAAGCAAACAATCACAATCTTAGGAAAGAAGGAAGAACGGGATGTAAATCCGTCTTCCAAGTCAAACCTAAACAAGAAGAGAAGTCTTCTTGCAACAATCTTCCAACAACTTCGATATTCCGTCAATCCGGAGATCTCCACAGCAATCTCCACCAAAAGTGCGGGATTAGGGCAAATCCTCACACGAACTTTAATCTCCAACGAGATGTAAATGCTTCCAACAAGGGTTGTGCCGCTAAGCGATGATGTCGCAAGTGTAAGCCTAAAGCGAGATGTATGCGTCGATGAAAACGGGTGTAAGCGCGGATTACGGAATCTTGCTTCGTCCGTCTTTTTATAGGGCAAGATAAAATATCGGCCCAGCCCAATCTCCAAAAGATCATGGCTTCAAAATGTGGCAAAAAAGATCGCCAAGATCACGGTCGTGGAAGTTTCCACGACCGTAATTTAGAGCGTGGATTGTGTCACGGTTTGAACCATATGTTCCACGACCGTAATAGTTACTGGAATACACTACGCCTCTCTTTGCAAGGTTCCACGGCCGTGGAACTGAACGTGGTTTGTAGTACGGCCGTATTTTAGAGCGTGGTTTAGGGCAAGAACGTGATTCTTCCCTAGCCTCGTGCATTCCTCAAGTTAAACTCCAATTTGCTCTTAAGAATGCCCTTAATCCATGGACATACTCAATCAACTCTTCTTTACTCAATTCCGTTCGGAAATGACTCACAATCACCTATAATCAACATAAAGCTAGTGTAGACATCCATATCTACAATATAGGTAATACTAGCTCACATATGCAACAAAGCTCAATCAAAGACCATCAATATGAATCAAATACGTTTAGAAAACGTGCCTAAAGTATCACAATATTTCATGCTAACAGTATGTACTCTCGTAGCTGAGACACATGGAAAACTAGGTGAACACCCTCGAGTCTCGGTGGCAACGCAAGTTTGTATGCTGCCTCTCCAACTCGCTCAAGAATCTCGAACGGTCCAACATATCTGGGACTCAGCTTGCCCTTGACACCGAAACGTCTGATGCCTCATGTCAGAGATACTCTCAACCAAACCTGAGCTCCAACTCTGAAATCCAGAGGTTTGCGCCTCTTATCTGCATAGGATTTCTGGCGACTCTGCGCTGCTAACACCCGCTCGCGGATCACTGCTACACGAGCCATGTCATCCTGAATCTGCTCGGGTGCTACTCCGCTAGCACTACTCGGCTCATCCCAACACAGCGGTGTTCAGCATCTCTATCCGTATAAAGCCTCATAAGGAGCCATCCTGATCGACGCGTGCCAACTATTGTTGTATGAAAACTCCACTAAGGGTAGGTGATCTGGCCACACCTGCCCTCAGTCTAACACGCAAGCTCTCAACATGTCCTCCAAAGTCTGAATGGTCCGCTCTGACTGACCATCGGTCTGAGGATGATAAGTAGTCGTGAACTGTAGACTCGTACCTAGGGCGGCGTGAACTTGCTGCCAAAACCTCGATGTGAACCGTCCGTCTCTGTTAGAGACAATGGTCCTAGGTACTCCATGAAGTCTAACTATCTATCTCGTGAACTTCTCTTCCAATCGACTCACCGGCCACGTTTCCTTGATCGGAATGAAACGTGCAGTCTTCGTCAGTTAATCTACTATCACCCAGATAGCATCAGAATCACGACTCGGTCTCAAACCGGTCACAAAATCCATAGAAATTTCTTCTCACTTCCACTGAGGAACGGGGAGTGGGTGTAGCCCGCCTCCTGGTCTATGATGCTCGATCTTCACCTGCTGATAGGTCGCATACTAAGCTACATATCTCGTGACGTCTGGCTTCAGACCTCCTCACCAGTAAGAGCGTCTGATATCCTGATACATCTTACTCGCACCAAGGTGTACTGAGTAAGGTGAAGAGTGAGCCTCCTGAAAGATCCTCTGTCTCCACTCTCGATCTGACGGTACACAAACACGCTCCCGGTGTCTCAAAACTCCCTCAGCACCAACTGTAAACTGTGGTGCCTCTCCTCGAGACATCCGGTCTCGGATCTGTGTCAAAGTTGGACAACTTTCCTGTTTCTGTCGGATTTCGGCCAACAGATCAGGTACTATCTCCAAGGTGGACAACTGACTGTCAGAATCTGGGAAGTAGATATCCATCTCTAGCCATGCAAGGTCTCGCTGTAACTGCGGCTGAGCTGTCAGCCTAGCGATTGCTATCTCCAGGGAAGTCTTCCTACTAAGAGCATCTGCTACCACATTAGCCTTTCCCGGGTGGTATAAGATCTCAAGATCAAAGTCCTTGATCAACTCTAACCATCTGCGCTGGCGGTTATTCAACTCCCGTTGAGTGAATATGTACTTTAGACTCTTATGGTTTGTGAAAATCTGCCACGTGACTCCGTACATATAGTGTCTCCAAATCTTCAAAGCATGACAACAACAGCTAACTCAAGATCGTGGGTAGGTTAATTCTCCTCGTATGTCTTCAGTTGTCGAGACACATAAGCGATCACTTTTCCCCTCTACATCAGAACACATCCCAAGCCCAGCTTAAATGCGTCGCTGTAAACCACAAAATCCTCAATGCCCTCTGGCTGAGCTAAGATAGGAGCAGAGGTTAATCTCTTCTTCAGCTCCTCGAAGCTCTGCAGGCAAGACTCGGACCATACAAACCTCGTAGACTTCCGCAGCAAGGAAGTGAGTGGTCGGGCGATAACTGAAAAGCCCTCAACAAAACGCATGTAGTATCCTGCCAATCCTAAGAAGCTACGAACCTCCTTAACGTTCTTAGGTGGCGGCCATGAAGCTACTGACTCAATCTTTGTCGGATCTACCTTGATCCCTTCAGCCGGAACTATGTGACCAAGGAATGCTACCTCGGACATCCAAAACTCGCACTTAGAGAGCTTGACGTAGAGCTCTCTATCCTGTAAGACCTGAAGAACGATCCTCAAGTGTCAAGCATGTTTCTCTCTGCTACGGGAGTAAACCAGAATGTCGTCGATGAAGACAACTACAAACTGGTCTAGAAAGTCGATGAAGATGTTGTTCATCAACTCTATGAAGACTGCGGGTGCATTTGTAAGCCCAAATGGCATCACTATAAACTCGTAGTATCCATATCTGGTCCAAAATACCGTCTTAGCTACGTCCTGCTCTCTCACTCTCAACTGGTGATATCCAGATCTCAGATCAATCCTCGAAAACACTGAAGCTCCATGCAGCTGATCCAAAAGATCATTGATACGGGGCAATAGGTACTTGTTCTTGATCATCACCTCTTTCAGCTCTCGGTAGTCGATACATAACCTCATAGACCCATCTTTCTTCCTGACGAAGAGAACTGGTGCGCCCCAAGTAGATACACTAGGGCGGATGAAGCCCTTCTCTGCTAACTCCTCGAGTTGCTTCTTGAACTCAAGCATCTCGATAGGCGCCATACGATAAGGAGCCTTAGAGATCGGTCTTGTACCGGGCTCTAGATCAATGCCAAAATCTACACTCCTTTGTGGAGGTAAACCTGACGGCTCTCCAAAGACGTCAGCAAACTCGCAAGCTACTAGAATCTCCTCCAAAGCTGGACTAGTACTATCTTTCATGGCATAACACCAAAAAGCCTCGCATCCCTGACTGATAAGTCTCGTAGCTCGTACTGCACTGATGACTGTACCAGTCTTCCCGAGATCCCATCCTCGGAAGATCTCAACATGGCTTGCATTTGTAGTTATTGTCACTGTCCTCTTGCCGATGTCCAAAACTGCTCGATGTCGATCCATCCAATCCATGCCCAAAATAACTTCTTCATGTACTAAGTACATGACGAAGAAGTTAGCTAGCCAATCGCGACCTTCCAACCGGATAGGGCAATCGCGAAACTCTCGAGTACCTCGAATCTTACCCCCATCGGGTAATCCTATAAAGAAGGGTCTACCTTCTACCGTAACTAAAGCCAATTTATTTACGCAAGCATCAGATATAAAATAATGCGTAGCACCAGTATTGAAAAGAACTTTGACAGGAAAACCATTAATGTGAATGGTACCTGTAGCTGCTGGCACTGTCGGCTCTACAACACTCCTCAACTCATAAACCCTGGCTGGTGCATCTCTGGTGTCTGCAGATCCACCAACACGTCCTCTACCTCTCCCATGTCCCGAAGTAGAACCTTGAGGAGTGGCAGAACCTGAAACTCTCTGCTGCTGTTGGTATTGAGATCTTTGTCCTCCTCCAACAACACTAGTAGGGGAAGAACCCTGCTGAGATAGCGCCTTGCCCTGACGGCAAAACGCAGCTCTATGTCCGGGCTTGCCGCAAGTAAAGCAAGTCACTGCTGGCTTCTTGCAATCAGCTCGGATGTGTCCAGCTACTCCGCAGTTATGACGTTGTCGTGCTCTGTCAGAACTCTGCTGAAACCCAGAACGTCCAGGCGTCTAACTACGCCCAAAACCAGCTGCTTCAGCTCCAGCACTGGCTGATCTAGTCCTGATAGCCTCCTCAACCCTCTACACATAGTCGCAAAATGCAGAAGCTCCGATAGACACTCGTGCGGACTCTGTTAATGGCGCTCTCTGTGCTCCAGACCTAGCAGCGGTCCCATTTCCAGCCTCAGGAACAATGCTCTCAACAACCTCTTCAGCAAACGCCTCAACGATAGGTGGATCAGCAACTGGGGCTTGGCTCCGACCTCTAGCTAGTGGAGGTCTTCCTGCACGTCCTCGTCCACGGACGGCAGGTGGAAGTGGTGGTCGACCCCTTCTTCGCCCTATAGCAGCGGTAGCCCTAGTGCGTGCCATCTGCTATAAGGATAGATATATAAGACTATATATATAGATATAAGGTCACGCTACAGCTAAAGCACAAATCCAAGAAAAAGCACATGTAAAGGCCAACAAAAGAAACTACACTGTTGAGATCCGCGGAGGTAGTGGTGGTCGCTCGTACATCTATCCCAGACCAACGGATTAAAAACAAAACTCCCCTTTTGAAAACGTTAGACCCCTTGCGGGTTCTATTTTATTTATCCATCCGACCTGTAGAAGATTTCGAGTGCCATTGTTGCCAACCTCCGCTCTGATACCATATTGTAACACCCCAAGTTTTGGGAACTCGAAGAGCTACGGGCTAGGACCGTACAATGGGTCCCGACCCTCAGAGTAGCAACATCAAACGGATCTTACAACAAGGCACAGACGAATGAAAACAAAACTCAATATAAAACCAAAGGTTTAAACCAAAAGAAAACACAAACTCCACAGTCGGGTTCTAAACAAAAGGGAAACAACAAAAGAAACATAAACCCGATCCCGTCCTATAATGTACGGGAACCCCGGCTGACCACACCATCCGGATCACTCAGCAGCATCCTGAACCTGTAGAACATCTACAACGACGGTATAAACTGTTAGCTAACATTCTAGGTATAAGCAAGAGTGTAAAGGCACAAACACACATAAGGTAAAGAAAACACATAGCATGCTTACACATCAACCGGTTATTTATCTTTCATTAAGGTCATCCATTACTAATTCAACTTCTTTTGTCATACGAGAATCTCCCGAAACTCGCCTCCGCTTCCGTCTGCCAATAGGAATAGATCAGTACTATCCGTTACCTACGGGCCTGGGTCGCAAGAGCACATTCTAGTTTCTTGGAGAACTAGACAAGTGGTCACCGCCCGGTTATAATACACTTGGGCCAATTAAGGTTAACAAAGGATGAATCCTATTTCCAATTATCCGTTATAATTGTGATAAATAGCACAAACAAGCCAATACAATCCAACTAATATGCGGATGAAGCTAAGTAAGTCCAAGAGACTTACCTCACACGAAGGTAACACAAGAGATCAACGAACAACTCAGAAAACACTCAAGGAAGCTCAGTTTCCCTCAAGAAAGGAGCAAGGAAAGCCTGTACGAACAAGCAACACGGATCAGGAATGAAACGGTTGTTAGAAGTCTATGACTTCTAGTCTCAACGATCTCTAAGAGATCAACACATGCTAAGGGCTCAACCTTAGTCTTACAACAACTCAAGGGAACAAGGAACAATCATAAGGAACCAAGGAAGGAACAAGGAAAGGAAGGAAGAAAGCAACTCATCAAAGACGGGAGCTACTGCAGAGAAACCGCAGGGGCGGCTAGACGGATGCGTATGGGCGGCTGAACAGAGGCGCAGGGGTGGCTCTGTGCAGGCGCAGGGGCGACGGCGTGATAGAAAGCGTTGTCAGCTTTCTTCTTCGACAGAACTCCCTACAGGGACAACCAAAGCTCGAACCTTTGGCTCCAACACGTCAAGACTCAACTCCAAAGAGCCTGAGAACAACGAAGGGTCAACAACAGAACACTTCACAAGAATCAAGTCTCATGCTTGATCCTTGGAGAAAAAGAAAAGAGAAGAACGAAAGGAAGAAACCAAAACAGAAGGAGAAGACATGCATCGCTAAAGGAACGTGAGGAAGAACCATAAAAGATGCACTTACACGTTCAACGAAGTCGCGGGAAGCAAAGGACGGCTGCAGCTCTCTAGGGTTGAAGACGTTAGCAAGGAACGGCAAAAAGGGGAGAAAGAAGAGAATATATAGGGACGGGCTGGAAAGAATAGAAGGAAGGGCGTCTAGGGTTTAGAAAGAAGATAAGGAAACCGGCCCATAAGATAAAATATCGGATATTCTATCTATGGAAGGGAGATAAAAGAACGGAAGAAAAGATCGGCATGATCTGTCGTAAATTCGAAGGGGCGGTGAAGGCAAAAACCTAGGATCTTACAATGTTAAAAGGGTAGACGAAGGAAGGGTGGAAGACTATGTTATTACAAGTTCTAAACATCCCAAAATATGTAGAATCCCCCTTTCTCCTTCTTCTACCAATTAGTAAGCGAGCAAAGGACTGATACTTCTTAATAGATGTTTTGGTAAGCGGTCCGAGGTAGAGCCCTCAATGGTCTACCGTGACCCTCATTTCGCCTTACTAACTCCAGGAAAACTCTGAATACATGGCTAGAGTAACTATAAAAGTTAATTAGGTGAATCGTTTGTGTATTTTTTAAAAAAATTCACATTAAATTAATTAGGTAAACTATGATATATTGTTACCTTAATTTATGGGTGTTTTAAAAATAATTACATATTTATAAAAGCTATTAAGTAGATCATGAGTGTTTTTAGAAAAAAATGTAATTATAAAAGTAATTAGGTAAAATGAATTAAGTAAAATATGATATATTGTTACGTTAATTAGGTAACAAACTTTGTACCCTTGGAAACGGCGTGCGAACAAGCTCACCGGGATGAACAAGGCGAACCACAATCTAAATCTACTGAGATGAAAATGCTGACTTTTCGTTGTCCTCCTCATCTTCTTATCTCTAACAGCGGTGCTACCTTCCTTGGGGAGTTTCTTGCCGCCCTTAGGGTTCTTCTCTTCCAGAGTCCTTTTGATATTCTTCTCCTCAACGGATACGCTTCATGTCTACCGGTTTCTTCTCTATTGGGAGCGCCATGGAAAAGGGTTGTTTTGTAAATAAATAACATATATTTTTGTATAGTAAAAGAAAACACCGTAGTTGAAATCTGCTTTTTTTAAATAGATGTGTAATGAAACTCGCCGTTTGAAACTGTATTTTATGTAGGATAAATTGCAGTTTTAAACCACGAGCCTTTCCAAACTTAAGCTCCTTCATATTTGGGAAACTAATTTAGTGTCGGCATGTGCACCTTGTGCGGGTTTGTCTGAATAAATTTTTTTTTTTATTTTTACACATTGTATTGGATATTAATCTATAAAAATATCATTTAATAATGAAAATCCATTTTTTTTATCTTAACTTAGTCATTGTTATTAACTAATATGATTAACATATATGAGGATTAAATTATATTTATTAGAAACAAAAGAACATGATTAAAAATTTATTGTTAGAGTATTATATTTATAACTTAATATATTATCACTTTTACTGGAAGAAATAAAAAAAATGAAAGTGATGAGAGTGGACTTTGATTCTCAATGACATCGATTACTTATATTAAGTTAGATGAGCAAAGTTTTTTTTAGTTTTAAATTATAAAAAATGTGTAAATCTAGTTAGAAGATTTGCGTGAGATTTTCTCAACAAAATCGAATTGTAGTAGATCAATTTGATAATTTTGATTAGAAGATAAGTTGATTTGATTTTTTTGTTTTTATTCTTATAAAATAATTAATGACAAATCTGTAAATATATTGTGACAAATCTTTAAATAGATCGAAAAAATACTGATGTGGATTACTCTAGAAGCTGACACGTTGACAAAATGAGAGTTGTTTTAGTAATATATAGATTAAGTTTCAACCATATCTAGTTTCAAAATTATTTTAAATATCTCTTTATTGTTTAGGGAAAAAAGCAAACTAAATGAGGTACTAAAAAATAATGTTGGATACTTATTCGAAGAACCACCCTGATCACTAGATATTGCTCTAGTATATTTATTATGACTCTGTCCGTATTGAAGATCACGTCATAAATGTTAGGATTGATATCGACTCAAGTTGAGCAGTTTGAACTGGTCCGCAATTTTGGTTGAGACCCAAACCCGAATAACCCATTGAAGTTAAGAGAAGGGTGGGAAAAGATTTTACAACGACATTTGTTCTTTAGAACAATTAAGAGAATCTTGAAATTATATACTAATTTGAAGTTTTTTATCGACTCTTTTTTTTTCATTTTATTAACCATTAATAAATGTATAAACATATTTTAGTCCGACCCAAAATCTTTTCTATGATTTTGAAACGATATTGACTCTTTTTTTTTGAACTTATAACCTCTCGCACCGAGAGGGAAACTCAATCCACTAGATCAAATTGCGCCTTGCTTGCTTATATTTTTAATTTTCAACAAAGCCACAATTTTAAACTACGGTTTTCCAATGAAAACCGTAGTTAAAAATTGTGGGTCTACTCCAACACTAGTTGTCTTCCTATTTCGGAAAATAGTTTTCCTCCGATCCTACTGTGATAAGTAATTCTCTCTTTTTTTTATAATTATTTTGGAAAAAAGAAAAGAAAAAATTGGACAATCATGTGATGTATTTCTTTCTTGAGAATCTTCTTTATCTAACGGTGGAGCAATTTGAACTGGTCCGCAATTTTGGTTGAGACCCAAACCCGAACAACCCATTGAAGTAAAGAGAAGGGTGGGAAAAGATTTTACAACGACATCTGTTCTTTAGAACAATTAAGAGCATCTTGAAATTATATACGAATTTGAAGTTTTTTATTGACTCTTTTTTTTTCATTTTATTAACCATTAATAAATGTATAAACTTATTTTAGTCCGACCCAAAATGTTTTCTATGATTTTGAAACGATATTGACTCTTTTTTTTTTTGAACTTATAACCTCTCGCACCGAGAGGGAAACTCAAACCACTAGATCAAATTGCGCCTTGCTTGCTCATATTTTTAATTTTCAACAAAGCCGCAATTTTAAACTACGGTTTTTCAAAGAAAACCGTAGTTAAAAATTGTGGGTCTACTCCAACACTAGTTGTCTTCCTATTTTGGAAAATAGTTTTCCTCCGATCCTAATGTGATAAATAATTCTCTCTTTTTTTTTATATAATTATTTTGGAAAAAAAAAATAAAAAATTGGACAATCTTGTAATGTATTTCTTTCTTGAGAATCTCCTTTATCTAACGGTGGAGCTTTTGTCCACGTCACATGATTGATGAATTGGTTAGATTCAATTAATAGGAGCGGTTTGAGTGGTGAAAGTGTTTGACCAAATGGACTCAACATAGTTATTTTCTATTTTTAAAATTTTATTTTTCTTAAGTAGGTAAAGTAACTAACATTGTTGGGATGAAGATGCTTTAAGCATAATGATAAACCAATACAATGAATGAGAGCGTGTTGATCTAATGGTGGAGATTTGTCCACGTCACATGATTGATAAATTGGTTAGATTCAATTAATAGGAGCTTGTGAACGGTGGAAGTGCTTGACTAGGCGACTCAACACATTTATCTAAAATTTATCACTAGTTTTCGCTCTTTCCCAATTAAAAATTTTTATATTTCTGAAGTGGGTAGAGAAACTCACAGTATTTCGATGAAAATGCTCTAAGCATAATCATAAACCAACCAATACAATGAATGAGAGCGTGTTGATCTAACGGTGTAGATTTGTCCACGTCACAAGATTGATAAATTGGTTAGATTCAATTAATCAGAGCGTATGACCGGTGGAAGTACTTGACCATGTGAACTCAACACATTTATCTAGATAGATAGATAATTATCAGGTACACACAACAAATTGGTAGTTAGTCTAGAATCTTGTGACATTAACAATTAGACTATAATTTGCATTACTTACCAAATTTAAAACTCATTATAAATAAGTCATAGACCCAATTGCAACTTACAAAGCAATCAAAAATCAACAACCAAGTAAGCAAAACTACTACTTAAATTTGCAGTTAGCAGTCAAAAATGGCGAGGAGATTCACTGCTTTTTTCATCCTAATGGTATTTGTCCTTGCAACAGGTAAGCAAAACTACTACTCTACTATCTACTCTCGTATCATTGTCGTCGTTTATTTTTAGATTTATACGTTTAAGGTGCGAGACTTCAACTAGTACTAAATACAATATTTTATATGTAGTTGGACCTATGATACCGATGACAGAAGCCGTGATATGTTCAGAGCAATTGGGCGAGTGTGACAGTGGATGCCAAACAAGGTGTGTTCAGCAACACTCGGGTGGAAGGTCCCTATGCGTTTATTGGAAATGTGCTTGCTATTATGAGTCTGAAACTCCTTGTCCGTAGTAGGTTCAATGGCTGCTTCCTAATTGTTGCATTTTTACTTAAGAAATCATGAGTTTGGAATATATCCAACTTGGTTTCATTCAATCGCGAATAAAAAAAAAATATTATTGTGCTCTTCTTATTCTCTAAACCTAGTATTGTGCATGACTGATTCTCTCTAAAATAAAGCATAACTTGTGAGATTGATTGGATTCATTGTCCATCATTTTACTTTTTTTGATAATTTTGTTCCCTAAGAAAAGAGGTCACTCAATCAACAAAGAGCGTTGACAAAAACTAGGGATGACAATGGTTGGGTGATGAGTGGATGTGTCATTTCCGTCACCGGATCCGTCACCTAAAATTTGCACCCGATCCGTAGCTTTTATCACCCGTATCCGTATCCGCCGGGTGAACGGGTGCATTGGGTTTTGTCCGGGTTAACTTGATTTTAAAAACTTAGTACTCAACCAAAATCTCAAACAAAGTAAAATTATGCAGGCTAAAATAAATATACGATTCAATCTAGTTTAAGCCTTCAGTCCTAAAATGGTTGTAATGAAAATATAAATTCAAAATATCTAGTTTAAAAAGACAAAATGAACCGAAATTTTCGGAACTCGGCTTAAACTAGATAATTTTGAATTTATATTTTATCTTTTAAAATTAGATATTTTGGAGGGGGTGTTACAACGGTTATACCGTTAATTTTATCTTTAATCCGTCAGTTACGGAGTGATTTTCAGAACTCGGCTTAAACTAGATATCTTAGATTGTTTAGATAAATATGAGGATGCCAAGAGGCTAAACGCAACTCCAGACGCAACTCCAATCGAATAAATATTTGGAGGGGGCTTTACAATGGTTATACCGTCATTTTATCTTATATCTTGAATTTATAATTATCTTTTTTTTGTCTCCGGCACATCTAGACGCGTTTTTATTAATAAAAAAGAAGGCTAAGTAGTCATCACACGGGGATAGCCCGACCCCTTACATCATCAAGTAAAAGATCAACTACACCCTCCGGCGGGTCATACAATACATTGAATCCCAAAGGAAGGTTTATAGCAAATCTAGCAATGAAATCCGCTACTCTATTCGCCTTGCGGTAGGCATGTCGAAATTTGATATTTCAATCTCTTTTCAAAAAGTTTTGGCATATGAATACCAGACTGGCAAGTGGGTGGTAAGGGACGATGTTTTTCTTGAGGAGATTAATGATAAATTAGGAATCAGATTCAACAATAACTTAACGATAACCAAGCTCCCAAGTGATCCTAAGACCATGAACAATACCCCAAATTTCAGCCTTGGGGACGAAACACAATCCAAGGTTAACACCAAACCCACTCGACCAATCACCTGCCCGTTTCTTAACACGCCCGCCCCGGACGCAAACTCACCATTTTTCAAAGCCCCATCCGTATTAACTTTAATGAAACCCTCCGGGGGTGGTTCTCAAGCTACGTTGATGACGCTTCTCCTGTTTCTTCTAATACCATGGTCTATTTTCTTCCACACCTCAATGTATACCTTAGCTTTGTCTTGTATAGTGGTGCTTCTACTCGTGGTGGTGGTTTGATCGTTGAATATCTTCTCCTCCATTTCCAAGTCCACCACAAATCAACTACAAAAAATTCACTCCACAAACCAAAACTTTGAAAATGAGTCTTAGATAGTGATGCGTCCTTGGACACGTCAATGAATGATTCCGGATCTAGATCAAGCTGAAGCTCAACTACTCCTTAGTTGAAGTGCGAATGCAATTGAAGATGGGTTGCGGAAGCTTAGAGATGGAGGCGGAAGTTGTATGATTGAGTCGATCTAGATTGATCGATCAAACCTTGAAGTGGGTCGGTTGAGTTGGTTCTTGAAGAACCCTCGAATGTGGTTGAGTTTGGATCGAAGATCCAAAAGAAGAACTTTGAGAGGGTTGGAAGAGGGATTGATGCTCAAGTAAGTTGGAGGAAAATACTTCTCTTTACTTAATCAAATTGAACATGCCTTACAAATGAGCCAAGCATCACCTTATATAGTGGATGAAGGCTATACAAAGAGTCGGAAATTAAATGACGGAAATAAAGTCGGAATTTAAGTTCCGGAATGAAACACCCAAAAATGAAAGGTTGAGAATTTAAGTTCGGAATTAAGTTCCGAATTAAATTCCGAAACCAAAAGTCTAATCTTAAATTCGGAAAATTAATACCCGGAAATAAAGTCCCGGAAATTAATATTCCGAAAATAAAAAGACTTATTATTACAAAACGCTAAATTATGGATAATGCGGAAAATGCGCCGGAACGGTGCCGGCTTGACAAGCTTCAAGTCATTGTGGCGTAGAGACACGGTTTGCATCCAATGGGTCCGTGACAAGCAATGGTGCGGCTAATGATGGAGCCGGTAGCTTGGGCGATTGCCTTAGCACGTGAACGGGTGAGCGGTCCATCGGAGCGAACCCGGAGTGCCTCGTCTTCCTCATGTTCGGACATAGGGGTCAAGGGCGCATCAGTCCCCCCATCTTGGATGTGAAACGTCCCCGTTTCACCTTCGTCAAATAGGGGCTCAATGTATGGTGCAAGGTCCTTGACATTGAACGTCGGGTGCACGCCATAGTCGTCCGGAAGCTCCAACTTGTAAGCATTCGGGCCATGGCGGGATAAGATGCGGAATGGTCCATCACCGCGGTCCGAGAGCTTGCCTTTGCGGCGGGATGGAAAACGCTCCTTCCTTAAGTGGAGCCAAACTAGATCACCGGGCTCGAATGACATTGGACGGCGCCCTTTGTTGCGTTGTGTGGCAAGTTGATCGGCACGCCGTTGGAGTTGTGTCCTAGTCCGCTCATGAAGCTCAATGATGTGAGCGGCACGACTTGCTCCGGTGATGTGTTCTCCGTCTTGGAGTGGACGCGGAGTGAAGTCCATCGGGGTGTGTGGATTAAGGCCGTAGACAACTTCAAAGGGTGAAAGCTTTGTTGCCGAGTGTCGAGACCTGTTATAAGAAAACTCCACAATCGAAAGTAAGTCCTCCCACTTGCGTGGGTTGTTCCTAAGGGTCGCTCTAAGTAGAGCGCCTAGAGTCCGATTGGTCACCTCCGTTTGACCATCGGTTTGGGGATGATAGCTACTTGAAAACAACAAGTTGGTTCCAAGTTTCCCCCATAAGGTTCTCCAAAAATGGCTCACAAACTTTACGTCCCGATCACTAAGGATGGAACGCGGTATTCCATGTAAGCGCACAACATTGTCAAAGAAAAGGGTAGCTACTTCACTAGCATTTTGTGTGCTCTTACATGCAATAAAATGTGCCATTTTCGAGAAACGATCGACTACCACAAAAATGGAGTCTTTGCCTCGTTTTGACATGGGTAGGCCAACCACAAAGTCCATAGAAAGATCCTCCCAAGGTCCCATTGGTATAGGCAAAGGAGAATACAATCCATCCGGACCTTGGCGCGATTTTGCATGGTGACATGTGATGCAACTTGTGCAAAACCGTGTCACATGCTTGCGCATGCGGGGCCAAAAGAAGTGCTCTTGTAGAGCGGCGAGAGTCTTGGTAGCACCGAAGTGACCACGACCCTCATGGGCCTCCTTTATCAACAAATGACGAATACTCGAGCGCGGGATACAAAGTTTGCCCGCACGGAATAAGTAGCCATCGTTAATAAAGAAAGACTCATGCTCTCGGAGGTCAAGGCATTGAGCAAATATATCCTTGAAGTCAAGATCCGTGGCATATAACTCTTTGATAAGAGCAAAGCCATGGATCTTGGCGTCCATATGCACAAGAAGGATATATCGGCGAGAAAGGGCGTCGGCTACCACATTCTCTTTACCTTTCTTATGTCGAATGACATACGGAAAGGTCTCAAGAAATTCTACCCAACTAGCATGGCGCCGACTCAAAGTAGTTTGACCCTTGAGATACGAAAGAGCCGCATGATCCGAATGAATCACGAACTCCTTCGGCCACAAGTAGTGTTGCCATGTTTTGAGACAACGAACTAAAGCATATAGTTCCTTGTCATAGGTTGGATAGTTGAGTGAGGGACCGGAAAGTTTTTCGCTAAAATAAGCAATGGGCCGATTCTCTTGTAGGAGAACCCCCCCAATGCCTACATTAGATGCGTCACACTCCACCTCGAAGGTTTTCGAAAAGTTTGGGAGTTGGAGTAGTGGCGCATTACAAAGACGGTCTTTGAGCGACTCAAACGCTCGAGCATGGGTGTCACGCCACTCAAATGTGACACCTTTATTAGTAAGCTCGTGTAGCGGTGCCGCTATCGAGCTAAAGTCCTTGACAAAGCGTCGATAGAAGCCCGCTAAGCCGAGAAAGGCTCGAACCATGGTGGCCGTAGTAGGAGTAGGCCACTCCCGAATGGCGCGAACTTTTGATTCGTCCACCCGTAGTCCGTCCTTAGACACGACATAGCCAAGAAAAATTGTGGTGTCCGAGCAAAAGACACATTTCTCCAAATTGACAAATAATTGCTCTTGTCTAAGGCACTCGAGCACTTGGCGAAGGTGCTCGATGTGTGCATCCAAAGACTTGCTAAAGACTAAGATATCATCGAAATAAACAACAACGAAAATACCGAGAAATTTGCGCAAGACGTGATTCATGAGGCGCATGAAGGTGGATGGAGCGTTGGAGAGGCCAAATGGCATAACAAGCCACTCGTAGAGGCCATGCTTCGTCTTGAAAGCCGTCTTCCATTCGTCACCTTCGGCCATGCGGATTTGATGGTATCCGCTCCGGAGATCGATCTTTGAGAAGATAGTGGCGCCATGGAGCTCGTCCAACATATCATCAAGGCGCGGGATCGGATGACGATACTTGACGGTGATTTGATTGATGGCTCGGCAATCTACACACATCCGCCAAGATCCGTCTTTTTTGGGCACAAGTATGACCGGCACGGCACATGGAGACAAGGACTCACGGACATAGCCCCGGTCTAGGAGCTCTTGGACTTGGCGTTGTAGCTCCTTGGTCTCCTCCGGACTTGCACGGTAAGCGGCACGGTTGGGCAAAGACGCGCCGGGCACCAAATCGATTTGGTGCTCAATTCCTCGGATTGGTGGCAAGCCGGGTGGTAGTTTGTCGGTCAAGATGTCCTGAAATTCAGACAACAACAAGGACACCTCGTGCGGCACATTACTAGGGTCATGGGAAATAGATAAACAAAAAGGGACAAGTAAGAAACAAGGAAACTTACCTTCCATGACCGGTGTCAAGTCATGTCGTCGGGCCAAAAGAATTCGGGGCTCACATCGCCCTTGAATGGTAGGAACCGGAGGTGCATGTGTCGGGACGATGCTCTTACTACCTCTTGCTTCGGTAGCATTACCCTTATGGCCGGAATTACGGGAACCGGAAGTAGGCACATCCACAACATCGGGAGAACGACGAGAAGGGTCCGATGTGGCCGGCGGTGTAGTGGTGTCATCGATCACTTGTTGCCTCTTTCGTTCTGCATAGTCAACTAAAATTTCCTGTGGAGTCATAGGCAAAAGTGTGATCCGTTTTCCATTGTATTGGAACATGTAACGGTTGAGATAACCATCATGAAAAGTTTTTCGGTCAAATTGCCATGGTCGTCCCAACAATACATGTGTGGCGTCCATTTTGATAACATCACAAAGGACCTTATCAACATAGGCGCCAATAGAAAACGTCACCCACGCTTGTTGTGTGACGGTGTCACTTGCCTTATCGGAAATCCATTGGAGTCCGTAAGGTTGTGGGTGGGGGGTTGTAGGCAACTTAAAGTGTTTCACCACTTTTTCGTTGATAATATTACAACACGAACCCCCATCGATTATAAGAGAGAGACTAGTGTCATTGACCAAGCAACGAGAGTGGAAGAGATTCTCGCGTTGGTCAATAGGAAGATGCTCTTTTATAGCAAGAATGCGACGAGAGACAAGAGCAAACTTACCTGGTTGTGCCGGACCGCAAGCAAGTTGGTCGTCGCATGGCTCCATGCCATAGTATGGGTCGGCATCTTGGTCATCTTCCAAGAGGATATCACCATTATAATCCTCTTCGCCATCGTCATATGATGGGTTGGCAAACATCACCCGCTTGGTGTTCGGGCAATCACGTTGGACATGACCAAACCCGCTACATTTGAAACACACGGGTTCTCTTGGGCGGGCCACCGTTTGAGATCCTTGTTGGGGTCGGCCCGGAGGCGTTTGTGGTGGAGCAACGGTGCCACGGTATGGTGGTTTCTCGGTAGCCGCTTGCCGGGTGGGTTGACTCATCCGTGGTGATCCTTTAGCGGCTCTGGAATCTTGGGGACTAGCAACATCTCGAGAACGAGAATTAGTGGTATAAGAGTATTGACTAGTGGAAGAGTTATACCTTGAGTATCGAGGCGTTTCAAGTTGTTGCTTGTGAAGCTTCATGGCGGCATGACATAAGGCTCCTAAGTCCTTGTATGGGACAATCTCGAGGGGCCGCCGAATTGATGGATTAAGGCCGCTCATGAATTTGGTTCGAAGGGCCGAGGCGGAGGCCGAGATGCCGGCCTTCATATGCATGTCCTCCAGTTTGGCTAAGTAAGCCACCGGAGTAAGACTTCCTTGTTGGAATTCGGCAATTTGCAACCGCATGTCGTTTTTGAAGTCATCGGGCACGTACTTCTTAGTCATGACATAGATCAATTGATCAAATGTCGCAACCGGTGCCCATCCTCGGTTCTCACGGTTGGTCTCGTACCGGTTCCACCAAGATTTTGCATCACCTTCAAAGTAAAGTGTCGCCGCTTCGATTTTCTCGTACTCTTCATAATGGCAATGCTTGAGAGCTCTTTTCATATCCTGTGCCCAATCAAGAAACGCACAAGGATCATATTCACCATAAAATACCGGAAATTTAACCTTACCTTCCCTACGTGCTCGGTAGGGATCCGGTCGGGGTGGTGCTATATAGGCGTCGTCGTGATGGGCTCGCCGGTGGCCATCGTTATGCCTTTGGCGCCCATGATTATGTGGTGCACGCCTTTGTGGGTTAGGAGGAGGCAACCATTCTTCTCCTCGATCCTGGTTCTCAAAAGGCTCTCGGATGGGTGGGTGCCATGGACGGACATGTGCCACCCGTTCCAAGTCCGACTCATCATCGGAGAATTCGTCAAAGTCATCTCGTTCATCGTACTCTTCATAATCATGATAAATCGGTTGCCGGTTATGCCGTTGGCGGCGTTGTCCGGACCGATCATTCTCGGGACGTTGAGAGCGGTCATTTGTTTGATGATGGTACCGGTCATCAATCCGGGAGGGACGGTTGGTGCGTTGAGCACTAGATGGAGGAGGGGAAGTGCCATACTTACGTCGGTTATGCTCATAGCGTTTGTGCCGATTCTCCGTGTCAACATATAACAAATCGTTTGGAGTAGGGTCGGGATTCTCGTCACCTTCATTGTGGGACTCATGACCGTCATTTTGGGAGGGACCGTGGTTCTCAATGACGGAGGCAAGCCGTCGACCGTTAGATGGTTCGGCTCCCAAGATACCTTTTCCTTTGCGACGTCCATCGGATGTGGAAGCATCGACCAAGGTTCCATGTGGATTTGGTGGAGCGGTCGTAAGTGCAAGCATTTGGGCCTTCAACGTTTCAAGCTCTTGCCTTAGGGAGGCATTTTCTTCGGTCAAAGTAGTGATCTCATGCCTGTCACTAGATTCCTGAGAATTTTCAATTGTGACGTTAGTCATAACTCCAATATTTGACACAAATTTGCAAGCAATCAAATGAGCAAGGTGACAAGATAAGTCAACGTTACCCAAGTTCAAGTGCGTTAGGGTTCTACCTTTGGGAAAGCCGTTTGGCGGTTAGGCAAGGAAGGCAAATCCAACAAATTTGAACCAAAATGCACACAATTTCAAGAGAAAAATTTGCAACTTGTGAGAAAATGGAGAGGTAGGAAATGGACGGATCGTTTATCGGCAAGTTTTACTTGCTTTGGTCTTTGACCTTTTCAAAAATCCGATTTTTTCGGATGGACCGGTTTGCCGGACGTCTTTTACTTTTGTTTTTGTGGAAATGTTTCTTTTTGAAACTTTTGAATGCAACCTTTGGAATGCAAGAGATGAATCCACTTTTCTTTGAAACAAATCCGTTTTTTGAAGAGTTTTTGCTTTGTTTTTGGTTTTTGGAATATCAAAAGCGTGATATCCGATTTTGTCAACAAAAAAATCCCAAGAAAATGGTGAAATTGATTAACAAAAATGTCGGATTGGGTGAGGAAAAATGTTTTGTTGATTAATGGTTTGATGGCAAACCAAAAATCTCCTAAATTTGCTTTGCAAAATGGATCGAGAAAAAAAAAAAATTTTCAAGAACGTGGATGAAGATGCGAAGAACAAGATGAAGATGGTGATGAACAAAAGGAAAAAGGATGAATATAATAACGCACAAAAACAAGAGTAAAGATAACTTAGCTTAGATCCCTTTGCTCTGATGCCAATTTGATGCGTCCTTGGACACGTCAATGAATGATTCCGGATCTAGATCAAGCTGAAGCTCAACTACTCCTTAGTTGAAGTGCGAATGCAATTGAAGATGGGTTGCGGAAGCTTAGAGATGGAGACGGAAGTTGTATGATTGAGTCGATCTAGATTGATCGATCAAACCTTGAAGTGGGTCGGTTGAGTTGGTTCTTGAAGAACCCTCGAATGTGGTTGAGTTTGGATCGAAGATCCAAAAGAAGAACTTTGAGAGGGTTGGAAGAGGGATTGATGCTCAAGTAAGTTGGAGGAAAATACTTCTCTTTACTTAATCAAATTGAACATGCCTTACAAATGAGCCAAGCATCACCTTATATAGTGGATGAAGGCTATACAAAGAGTCGGAAATTAAATGACGGAAATAAAGTCGGAATTTAAGTTCCGGAATGAAACACCCAAAAATGAAAGGTTGAGAATTTAAGTTCGGAATTAAGTTCCGAATTAAATTCCGAAACCAAAAGTCTAATCTTAAATTCGGAAAATTAATACCCGGAAATAAAGTCCCGGAAATTAATATTCCGAAAATAAAAAGACTTATTATTACAAAACGCTAAATTATGGATAATGCGGAAAATGCGCCGGAACGGTGCCGGCTTGACAAGCTTCAAGTCATTGTGGCGTAGAGACACGGTTTGCATCCAATGGGTCCGTGACAAGCAATGGTGCGGCTAATGATGGAGCCGGTAGCTTGGGCGATTGCCTTAGCACGTGAACGGGTGAGCGGTCCATCGGAGCGAACCCGGAGTGCCTCGTCTTCCTCATGTTCGGACATAGGGGTCAAGGGCGCATCAGATAGGATGTTACCTCGAAACCAAGAAGCAAATTGGCCTTGATGAAAACCATCAGCATAGAGCACAACATGTAGCTCCCGCCACATCTCTCGAGTCTTAGGACAGTCTCTGAAATGATGAAGAAGTGTCTCTGCCTCCTGGTTGCAACACATACAAGTATCCATATCGCTCAAATGTTTCCGCTTTCTTTCTGCGCTGCAAAGAATCCCGCCTTTAAGGAGTTTCAATATAAAGACCTTGATTTTCTCTTGGACCCTGAGATTCCAACCAATATACACCGTCCCTTCCAAGGTCTAAAGCTCATTTATTCCAGAGATCACCCGGTAGTTTGAGGTTGTCATGTAATTCCCATCTGCAGTATATCTCCATCTAAGTTCGTCCCTGATAGAAAGTTGTTGTTGTGAATTCTGGCCATTGAGATTGACAACAATAGAAGGCGTCATAGAAGCAAGCTGCATAAGCGTCTTAGTTGGCAATTTATCACCCAGTTCAAACCAGTTCCAACCGCCACTCTCCAGCTAATAGTGAGGCACAGATTGATCGATAATATGAGGTTCCAAAGGATAGCGAACCAGCTCAATCAGAGGGGCTTCACCCACCCAGAAATCTGTCCAGAATTTAATAATAACACCGTCTCCTAATGATATGCCCCCGGATGGCGATACCATCCGTGTTTCCAGCTAGAAGGACCCGGCACCATTATGAAGACTATTAAGTATTTCGGCTATTTAATAATTGACTTTTTATATTCGGAACTTTAATTCCGGAACTTAATTCTTTGACTTAAATTCCGACCTTTCATATTTTAGGCTTTTCATTTTCGGAACTTTAATTCCAACTTTAATTTTCATCATTTATGTTCCGACTCTTTGTATGACCTCCATCCACTATATAAGGGGATGCTTGGCTCATTGTAAAATATGTCTAAGTTGAAATCCAAGTCTTGAGAAGGAAAATCCTCTTACTTGGTTTAGGCATCACTTCTTCTTCAATCCTCTTAAAGTTTTATCTTGGATCTAGTCTTTGATCCAAGTTGTCATACTGGAGGATCCTTTTGGAAGGATCAACTATGTCTACTCCACTTTCTGGATGATTCGATCTACCTAGATCGGATCGACCGAACGCTTCCGCATCCATTTCTAAGCTTCCGCTGCTCAAGTTCTCAGTTTGATCCAACTCGAACAATCAAGAAGAAGTAGTTGAAGTTTCTCCTCGATCTAGATCGCCCATATTTCTATCATTGGTATCAAAGGTCGGGATCGAGGTCAAGTTCTTTACTTGTGTTCTTGATTGTTCATCATCAAATTTTTTTCTCTTTGGTGTTCGTCGAAGATCTTCAAGTGTTCTCCGGTGTTCGTCGAAGATCTTCAAGTTTTCTTCGGTGTTCTTCGAAGATCTTCATTGTGTTCTTCAGTGTTCTTCATCGTTCATTATGTTCTATGATGATGATGATCAGTTTGATTTGTATGGAGAATGGTTGCCTTCCCCACAGGAACTAAAGCTCAAAGCGGCCAAACAAACCACCCGGAGGTACCGGCAGTATTCACAAGACCGATGGAGACCATATTTTGAGGATGAGGAGCGGTTGCCTCCTCCGGTCCTACCAAGGCCGACCTTTGCCATGGATGGGTACCAGCGGTATCCACACCGACAAGAATATTTTGAGGATACCTTTGTTGCCCCAGGACAATGTGCCTACCTTGAAGGAGATCCCTACAAGAAACAATAAGAAGAGAATGAGTCTTTAAGGGAAGAGATTGAAAAATTGAAGACACAAATACTTGCCCTCATGACAACCGCCCAACAAGAAGAACCTCAAGCGGTGTCACAACCACGGTGTGAGTTGGTGGTCCAACCGTTGTGTGATGAAGTTGAAGACGAGGACGATGTCGTCATTAAAACTTGTGCCCTAGTTATTCCAATTCATCTTGTCAATCCGTTATGTGGAGAGTATTTCAAGATGACAAAGATGAGATCACCATCGAGGAAGATGAAGTCATCCGCCCCGACAATGACCACATCATGCTGTTGGACTACACACCCGAGTCGTATGATCCGAGGTTTGTCAACTAACTTCCATCTTGGCTTGCCATTCAACATTTTTAGTGTGCCTCCACCGATCAACATCAAGACCACTTATGGCATAAGAGACAAAGTCCACAGTGTCACCACCATGTCGAACTACAATTTCGAGCCTCCCGATATGGAGTTTGCCCTATTTATGTTCGACAAGCTCGGCGGCCCCACCGTTCTTTTGAAAGATTACAAGTCCAAGCTGCCCGACTCCAACAATGGGCATCCGGTGCTGCATTTCAAGGGTCACGTTTCCAAATATACTCCTTTCTTTATTTTGACCGTGCAAATGAGGACGTTTCACATTTAAGAGGAGGAGAATGATACGCCCCCGGATGGCGATGACATCCGTGTTTCCGGCTAGAAGGATCCGCACTAGTTTGAATACATTTATATTATTTCGGCTATTTAATAATAGGACTTTTATATTCGGAACTTTAATTGCGGAACTTAATTCCGTGACTTAAATTCCGACCTTTCTTATTTTAGGCTTTTCATTTTCGGAACTTAATTCCGACTTTAATTCTGTCATTTATGTTTGAACTTTTGGTTAGCCCTCATCCACTGTATAAGGATGGCTTGACTCATTTGTAAGATATGTCTAAGCTAAAATCCAAGTATTGAAAGGGAAAATCCTCTTACTTGGTTTAGGCATCACTTCTTCTTCAACCCTCTTAAAGTTCTATCTTGGATCTAGTCTTTGATCCAAACCCTTCATACTCGAGGATCCTTTTGAAGGATCAACCGAATGCTTCCTCTTCCATTTCCAAGCTTCCGCCACACACGTTATACCGTTTGATCCAACTTGAACGATCAAGAAGAAGTAGTTGAAGTTTCTCCTCGATCTAGATCGCCCGTATTTATATCATTGGTATCAGAGCAAGGGATCGAGGTGAAGTTCTTTACTTGTGTTCTTGATTGTTCTTTACAATTTTTTTTTCTCTTCGGTGTTCTTCAAAGATCTTCAAGTGTTCTTCGGTGTTCATCGAAGTTCTTCAAGTGTTCTTCAACGTTCTTCATTGTTCTTCAAGTGTTCTTCATCGTTCATCATGTTCTATGACGATGATGATCCGTTTGACTTGTATGGAGAATGGTTACCTTCTCCTCATGAACTAAAGCTTAAATCGGCCACCCATGGGCACCAGCGGTATCAAAAAAACCGTTGGAGTTCCCAGAATTAATGACGAGGAATGGTTTCCTCCTCCGGACCCACCGAGGCTGAATTATAAGATGGACAAGCACTGATGGTATCCACACCAACAAGATTATTTTGAAAATACCTATGTTTCCCCAAGACGGCGTGCTAATCATGAACACGTTGTAAACTTTGTTCCCCAATGGCGTGCTCATCATGAAAAAGTTGACAACGTTGCCCCCCGACGGCGTGCTAGTCCCCAAGAGGAATATGTTGTGCTCAAGGAAACAAATGACGCTCTAAAATGTGAGATAGAAATTTTGAGGGCACAACTTCTTGCCTACACGGTGTCCGCCCAACAAGAAGAACCTCAAGCGGTGTCACAACCAAGGTGTGAGTTGGTTGTCAAACCGTTGTGTGACGAAGTCAAAGACGTGAGAAAAATTATCATTCAAGAGGTCGCCCTGGCAATTCCAATTCAATTGGTCAATCCGTTACATGGCAAGTTCTTTGAAGATGACAAAGACGAGGCCATTTTTGAGAGTGAAAAAGAAGCCAACCCCGACAACGGTACCTTAAGTTGATGGAAAACCAATTTGAGCTGGCTGATTCGAGTTTTGTCTTTATTATGCCAACTAACTTACCTCCCAGCTTGCCGTTCCATCTTTTCAGCATGACCTCAGTGTTCCCCATCAAGGGTCTTGACGGCATGATAGACAAACTCCACGACACCGCCACCTTGAGGGATTACATATTAAACAAACGCCACAAAGCCACAATCCTGAAAGACTACAAGTCCAAGCCACCCAACTCCAACAATGTGCATCCGGTGCTGAATTTCAAGGGTCACGTTCCCAAATATACTCCTTTCTTTTTGACGGTGAAATGGGGACGTTTCACATTTAAGAGGAGGAGAATGATACGCCCCCGGATGGCGATGCTATCCGTGTTTCCGGCTAGAAGGACCCGACACCATTATGAAGACTATTAAGTATTTCGGCTATTTAATAATTGGGTTTTTATATTCAGAACTTTAATTCCAGAACTTAATTTTGTGACTTAAATTCTGACCTTTCATATTTTAGGCTTTTCATTTTCGGAACTTTAATTTCAACTTTAATTTCCGTCATTTATGTTCCGACTCTTTGTATGACCTTCATCCACTATATAAGGGGGTGCTTGGCTCATTGTAAAATATGTCTAAGTTGAAATCCAAGTCTTGAGAAGAAAAAATCCTCTTGGTTTAGGCATCACTTCTTCTTCAATCCTCTTAAAGTTCTATCTTGGATCTAGTCTTTGATCCAAGCTGTCATACTCGAGGATCCTTTTGGAAGGATCCTTATCTACTCCACTTCCTGGATGATTCGATCTACCTAGATTGGATCGACCGAAAGCTTCCGCATCTATTTCTAAGCTTCCGCCACTCAAGTTCTCAGTTTGATCCATCTCGAACGATCAAGAAGAAGTAGTTGAAGTTTCCCCTCGATCTAGATCTCCCATATTTCTATCACCTAAGGTCCACTTTGCTCCCCTCAGGACAACTTCATGTAACCCCGTAAACAGACCACTCCAGGCGTAGGAAGTAGAAGAGTTAGTCCTAATTTTATTTCTGAGATATTTACCTTTCAAAACTTTCGTCCAGAGGCTCTCCAATTCCTTAAGAAACCGTCAACCCAACTTACCTATAGGGCTTTGTTCGTAATTTTCATGTTTTTGACACCTACTCCTCCTTTGACCTTGATAAGGCACAACTCGCTCCATTTAACCAAATGCATTTTCCGTTTCCCTTAGTCACCCCATATGAATTTCTTGTAGACCTTATCAATGTCGTCGCATATACTCACATGTAGCTTCATAGTTTCCATAGAGTAGACGGGAAAAGATGTAAGGACAACCTTGGTTAATTTCACCCGTCTAGCGAAGCTCAGAGTACGACTCCTCCATCCACTGAGTTTCTGGTTAATTTCATCTAACAGAGATCGGAATGTATCTTTATTGACCCTGCCTTGGAGGATATGGACGCCAAGATAGTTGTCGAGGTTCTTTGTTACATCAACCCCACTAATAGTTTCAAGGTTGTTGCAAAGATCTCTGGAAACATTAGGTGACACATAAATTTTTGATTTCATTAATTTAACCTTTTGTCCTAAGGCTTTACAAAAAACCTCTAAACATCCCATAATAATTCTGATTTGAGAAATAGACGCCTCTACAAAAAGAGTAATGTCGTCAGCAAAAAAGATATGAGATATCAGTGGTCCTCCGCGGGATAAAGTGATAGGTTTCCAGTCCCCTTTGTCAACAGACTCTAAGATAAGATGATTTAATCGTTCCACGCAAAGGACAAATAGGTACGGCGAGATCGGATCACCTTGTCTGATCCCTCTTCCGGGAGTAAACTGTTCCATCACTTCTCCATTCCATATAACCTGCATTCTAGTGGTAGTGACACACTCTTGAATCATCTTACCCCACTCAGGTGGGAATCCTACTTCAACCTTCGTATATTTGATAAAGTCCCATCGAATTATATCATAGGCCTTCTCTAGATCAAGTTTCAGCAGCATCCACTGTTTACCAACCTTCTTCTTTCTCATAGAGTGCGCCACCTCTTGCATAAGAACAATATTATCCTGAATCAGGCGACCCGGTATATAACTTCCTTGCGTAGGCCCCACCAAATTTCCAATGATACTTTGTAAACCTTGCACAAGGACCTTTGAGATAATCTTGTAGCTAACATTACATAGTGCAATAGGTCTGAATTGGCTTATGAAATCCGGATTACCAACCTTAACAATGAGAGAAACGAGAGTATAATTACTCCCCGGATACAACTTCTGTTCGGTGAAGAATCTCGAAACCTCCTCTTTCATGGACCTCCCAACGTGTTTCCAACACTTCTGGTAGAAAATAGTCTAACATCCCGAATTCTCAGAACTCGGAACGTTACTAGTTAGGACCTCACAATGGGTCCCGACCTCAGTTTGACAACAATTATACTAGGATCTTACAACAAGACACAAATAAGAAAAACCAAAATTTATAAAAACTTTATTGTAAAGAGATGAATGCAACAACGTCTAACAGCCCAAGGTACTTAATCAACATAAAAGTCTAACTGTCTTAATATGAAGAAGGAAACAACAAAGCAAACACCCAACCTCACTCTAAGGAGTACGGAGACCCGACTGACAACTACTTCTGGATCACTCAACTGCTGCTCTAACATGCGGTAAATCTAAACAACACAACAGAACAACCGTTAGCTAGCTATCTAAACGTTAGACAAATGAGAATAACACACACACACATCATAGCAAAAGTAAACACTCATCATGCTTTCAAACAATTCATTTATTATCTTTACTTAGGTCATTCACTCTTACTAATGATACTTATTTTGTGACACGAGGGATTCCCAAACCTCGCATCCGCCCCCGTGTAACCATCAGGAATGGATCCGATGCATCTCATCTTGTACATGTATGGTCTGGGTATAGAGAACCTCCCAGTCTCCTGTCAGAGCTGGGCAGTGATGTCACGGCCCGTTATACATATACTTGGGCCTTAAAAATAATAATAACAGTCGTCCTAACAAGTTGTTATTATAAACACACAACGCACACACCACTATCGTCATTCAACTAACATCCAGAAACTAGCTAAGTAAGTCGCAAGGACTTACCTGAATCAAATCACACTCTCTCAAATCTCAACTCGGTCTGAAATCGTGGTAACTCAGTCGCCTGTCAAACAAGACATGCGGATCAAAATCAAATCCCATACTCTTAGAAGTTATAAACTTCTAAGTTATACAATCTCATAAAGAGAAAATTACGGAAAAGGTTCACTTAAGGTAAAAAGACTATTTTGCCTCTGATCCCCAAAATCCAAGAATTTTCTATAACTTCCTTCCAACTCTCCTTTGGAGCCTATTTCCATATTCTAGTTCTTACGGAAAAGTTCAGTACCGAATTACAAAAGTTGCACAAAATTCTAGATTTTCACTAAAAGGTTGTTAAGGTCCGACTTTGGGTTAAGATCCAAGGCTTAAAAATAAAAAGATAAGAATTCCGGGAAAAATCCCTAGATCCTCTAATATATGTATACTAAACATAGGGCAAAGGTCTCTCAACAACTCAACCATAACTCTTACATAAACTCTAAAGTTGGACTAGAAGCTAAAATTCTACACTTAGTCAAAATCCTCCCTGCTTCAAAAACAGCTCAAGTGCTCTACTTCGGGACCTTATAAAATCTAATCCGACCGTTAACTTTCTCCCAAATTTTAATAACGTAAGTTACATATATCTATCTAAAAATATAAAAAATTCAACGGTGGATTCTCGATTTAAGGTATCGAAACTAGATCTTAAAGTCAGCAGACCAAGACTGAAATTTTAAGGTGTGCAAGAGGTCCAAACTTCGATTCCTATTGTCATCATATGTCCCCCTTATTTCTACTTAGAGGTCACCAGTTCGAAACCTACAGAGCCCAAAAGTGCCTGAATTTATTAACTTAATTGATGTTAATTCTCTCTTCCTCTAATGTCCTTAACTCTTTCTTTGTTTTCTCGCCTATCTACGTTCTACTCTACTCAGCAACCAAATGCAAACACTCTACACTGTGCTATGAGACAAGGATGGAAGTTGTAAACTGACCTACAGTGTGGAGGCTCGACTTGCGGTTACTCTCCCCGAAGAGGGACTCACTCGGAACACAGCAGGGCTATACGCAACGGACTACTGCAACAGATTAGGGCGGGTTGGTTAGGTTAGGCGCATAAGGAGACAGGGGTGAACCAGGCAGGTTACTTACCCAGATCAAGATCCGTAGCAGAGACGTGCAACCGGTTGGAGTCCAAACGACGGTGCAGTCGCGTGCTTAGTGATGTTTCGGTTGTGTAGATCGTTGGAGCAGCAGCGATTCTTGGCGGTTGTGCAGATCGTTGGAGCAATAGCGGTTCCGGGCGGCATGTGCAGAGTGTTGGTGAGCAGCAGTGTGTCTCTCTGACCCCGGTGAAGGCGAGGCGGATGATCAGCGCGAGAATGGAAGATGGAGGCGTGAGCAGTTGTGCGGTAAAGAGGGATTAGGTTAGCGTTGATTAGGATTAAGGGAGCTGATTAGATTAGGTTAAAAAGATAATTAGGGTTTAGGGTTAAGTTTGTGCCGGCTGGCTAATAAGTGGGCCTACTCCAATGGGCCTGCTCATCCCGTTAGAGGATGGGCTGAAAAGTGAGTCGTTACTCGTACGGAACCGCTCTTTGAGTTTTAAATTATACGAAATTCTATTCGGAATCCGGTTCGATCGGGTTTTAAACGGAAATTAAATTTTCCAGGTATACAAATAGGTTGGAACCCATCAATGCCCGGGGCTTTGTAAGCCCCATGCTCTTAGTAGCAGTCCAAACTTCATCCATCTCTATCGGCTTTATGATATGACTCCAATCGATAGAGTCAATGATGGGGAACTCAATAGTAATCAAGTGACAACTTTGACCCATAAGGGATTCATCAGCCTTGTAAAGATTACTGAAATGCTCGACGACATGTTTTTCTAGACGCGACTGATCTTCCTCCCAATCACCTTCACCAAGTTGGAGACCAGAAACTCTATTCTGGGCTCTTTTGACAATGGTGGACATGTGAAAAAACTTGGTATTGCGGTCTCCATGCTCCAACCACTATTCCCTTAATTTCTAGAACCAGATGGTCTCTTCTTGCTCGAGAATAGTCTCAATATCCCTTTTTAGACGTCTTTCCCCCTCCAGCAGAATAGGTGTACTGCCACGAGAAATGTTGACTTGAATCTTGGCAAGCTTACCAAGATATCCAGTTTCATGCGAAACACATTTCCAAACACATACCTATTCCAAATAGTGAAGCAAAATTTTGAGAGCAGGAAGAGCCTTACTAACCCCCGGGTTATTGAACCAGCACATCTCCACCATAGGTTGGAAATCCTGGTGCGTCATCCAGGTTGCTTCAAATCTGAAAGGTCGTCTCTCTTTCCTGCAAGAAATACTAGGATCTAGAGACATGAGTAAAGGAGAGTGGTTAGAAGAAACCTCACAAGATGTCTGACATGAGCATTAAGCCAATTCATCCAACCCGCGTGATTAGTAAAAACCCTGTCGAGTGTCTTAAGAATGTTCCTCTTGGTTGTTTTGCCATCATCCCACGTAAAGTCTGCACCCGTATAACCCAAATCAATAAGACCGTGATTCAAAACAAGTTCATTGAAGACATGAGAGTTTTCATGAAATTTCCCTGAGCCACCTTGCCTCTCATGAAGAAATTGGATGCAACTAAAATCCCCTCCGAAGATAAGAGGATCAGTGATGGTAGTAATTTGTTTATCAACATCCCTCCAGAAAGATCTTCTTCTTATGTGGCCGGGTGAAGCATAAACTACAATCAACCTGAAAATACTACTGCCTATTGTAATATTGGTATGAATAAAGCATTTATCATTGTTAATAATATTAAGAGTAAATTTCTCTCTAGTCCACAACAACCACAGACCCCCTTCAAACCCATTCGCCTCAACCCTTAAACAACCTGAATTAACCTAGTCTATCACAAATGGCCTGAGCTCTTGCTCCAGAAGTCCTGGGTTCGAAAATGGCTAGGATATCTACCTTATGATGCTTATACAAGTATTTAATGCCCGACGAAACCCGCTCTTCTAGGCTCCGAAAATATTCCAAAGTAAAATATTCATAATGACTGACTAGATAGAGAGAACAAGCAGAGAAAGGTAGTTAGGACGAACCATTAGAGATGATGTCAACATGACCTTCTTCTTCAACACTGTTTCCCATCTCTACGTCCGAATTATCTAGGTTGGCTCCTACTTGACTAAGCTCGATAGTACTCATCACATTAACCCCTTTGGTGATAGGTTGATCGAGCTTCACACCTATATGGATTATAGGTGGATTCGATTTGACGGCTTCCTCATGCACATTACAAGAACCTTCCGTCTGTAGAATAGAATGACTATCAGAACTCAAGGTATTGTCATCTCTAGCGATAGTAGACTGGGTTGGGATGGTCATCGTGATCTCTATAGGGTCCTCTTAACGTTGTCTTTTTAGGGTGCCTGAGCTGATATTACGTTCTTCTGCTTTCTTGACTCTCCATGCAGTTCTTCGAGCTTCGTTTTTTGCTTTATTATTAGGTTTCCTCTTCTTTTTGTCACTCTCATTACTATTAGCCTTGTCTACTGCCTTTGTTGCAAAAAACGGGGGCTGTGATGGAGTGCCTTCACTGGTGTGAGTGGTCTCCGTAATAGTGTGGGAATTTCCAGCTTTTGAAAACTTTAATAATTCAGTACCAGTTTGTTTACTCAAAGGGCTACCCCCAGGCCTGCTACCACTTGTGGACGCTCCAGCATTAAAACTTCTATGGGCCGGAGTAGAAGGCCCAATTTTAAGTGGCCTAGTGCCAGTAGGATCCCTCTTCTTTGTCTACAGTATATTCTTTCCTTTAGAGGATATTGACTTACCTTGTGCAGACACATTCTGGTTTCTAACTAGCAAGTTAATCGTTCATGTTTTGGCCTCCATAATCTTCTTTCCTTTAACGAGATTCTTCCTTCTTGCTACCGACATCCAGGGACCATAGCCGGTACTTTCAGAATCTACTACCGGCGTCTGATTACTGGATACGTTATTAGTTTGAGAAGCAGTAATGTTTGGATTTTCCTGACTCTTGGCCACTGATGGTGAATGGCTTACTGACGGGTGGTTATTGACCTCCATGGAACCACAATGCGATGTATAATGCCCATATTTTCCACACTTAAAGCAAATGACGTCCAAACCTTCGTATTCGATAGGGCATCTTGTTCCATTAATGAATATGGCTTTTTTCAGAGGTCTATTAAGATCAATCTCCACGCACATACGTATAAACCTTCCTCTATTGAATTGTAACGTTTTGGGATCGATGGTGATCGGAATACCAACTCCTTTCTCCATACTCTATATAACGGCTTCATGATACCACTGTACCGCCCCTCCCACAACTCGAACCTAGATGGGTGCTGAAGTAATCGGACTGCTCGTGATAAACTCCGGTGTCCACATTTTCATAATCAGACATCTTCCGAACACAGCCCATGGACCTCGAGTTAGAATCATCATTAACTCATTTTCATTTCTGAATCTAGCAAGAAAATAATTATTATCGAGATCGATAATCTGCACATTTTTGCCACACTTCCAAAGCTCCTTAATCTTCTTCTCCATAACCGGAAAAGACACAGGATAACCAAGCACCTTGAAAACAATAGAATTTTGCCACCTATCTTCCAGATCTTTTGTAACTTCTTTATCAATTTCTATATCAGGATCACCTTCTGCATCGAAGGGGAATTTCACACTGATCCTCCTGTTAAGAGATTCACGGTTAATCTTATCCTCGTTAATGAGACTGCTTTGCACTCCTCCAGTTATTTCGCTCCAGGATCTCTGAGGGTGGATAATGTTCGCCTCAAAGTGTGTGTCACAAAGTCTTAAATTTTTATATAGAACTTATACAAAAGCAAACCTGCACTGTACGGATCGGCGTAGTAAGACAAGAAATTCCAAAGTCGAACTCAAGGATTTGGTGAGAATAAAATCAGTTCACAAATCGTCGAGCAAGTAAAAATATAGAAGCTTTGCAAGTAATATTGGGAAAACAGCAATCCTAAAGATCTAAGAATCTAATTTGGCAATCGATTCAAGATATTCTATAGATGTAAGGACAGAGTCGGGATTGCAAAGGTATATCTAATGTAAGGTTATGTACGGTGAAGTTCCAAACCTATATGTCTCACCCAAGGACTCTCTCTATAAAGGTTGTTGAGGTTGCAGTATAGAAAGGATCAAAGGACAAGAATTACTCTCAAATACCCATGCCCAAACCCAAGGAATCAAAGATAATCCAAAACGGTTAAGGTTGTGACACTCGAAACCGAAATAGAGGATGTTGAGTCTCACTACTACCTAGGAAAGGTAAGTCAAGGCTAGGTTAAGACAAATGTCTAACTTTGGATCAAAGCAAAAGCAAAGGACGTACGACAAAGGAAACCACAGCTGAATCTTGAAGAACCATGGCCGTGGAACTCAAGAATAGGCCGTGGAAAAGGTTGTCGACGAAGTTTCTCGCAACTCTCATGGTCCAATCTGTTTAAGTTCAATATATCATCATCTAAGCCACAACTATCAACCCTTCACCCTAGAATTGCTAAAGGGTTTTAGCCAATAACCATCATTATCAAATCAATAATCAAATATGAAAGAGAGTAAAAAGAATAGAACTTAGAAAACTCAATAATGTCAAATATCTCAATCCTCAAAATATCAAAATAACAAATCCGTTCTTGTGTTCAAAGAATGTAGAATCGAAGGAACAGAAAAACCTCACAAAATCTCTAGGAACAAATGAAGAACTGGATGTCAATCCGCCTTCAAGATGAAAACCCTAAGATCTTCCAACTCCAGATACGCAATCTCAAAATGCGTCCTTCTCCGAATCCTCCCTGTACGCAATAAGATGTTCCTAAGCAATGCCCTCGAAAAGCGTTGGTTGCAAGCCGTTTTCAACTTCTCCCTAACGTCGGGGCTCCAAGTCCGCCCTTCAATGCTGAAGGCTATCGGATATTTGTAGGGATAAATCTAGGGTTTAAAGACAAAAACCTAAATAGTCGGGCTGAAAAGAAGTCGAGCCCGATGGTATCATAGAATACTTTGGCGCGTCAGACGGTATCAAAATATACTTTGGCGCGCCCTAGCTTCCTTTTATGCTTCTTTTTGTCCCACTTCAAGGCTTGATCGATAAATATGTCATTTCTGCTCCATAATTTGCCAATTTACCTACAAATGCAATAAAACTCTACGTAGACCTCTATTCTTGCAAAGTAGGTGAATATAACCGTAAATGTCATGAATTTATATCTATGCATGCAAAATAAAGGGAAAATCTACATAAATACATGCCTAAATATAGGTCATAATTCATGTTATCAGATAACAGACGTAGTTCCATTGGATCCCGGATTGAACGTCGGTAACAATCCTACTGAACCCTGGATCACGCCATTGGAACCCTCAAAGATTTGTCCAGTAACCTCTGTTAGTTGGCTATTCTTTGTTGGGTCTTGTGCATTTTCTTCTAGACCACCCTTGGGTTCTTCTGATATATTCTGAATAGCACTTCCAACAGTAACTACTATGGGGACAATTTGGGTGTCTACATTCGAAGTATTAGCAGATATCGCCTCCGTTGCCAGCACACTTGTATCTCCTTCAACCATACCACTCCCCTCCTCCATGACGGCGTCAACCGCCAGAGGTCTAACCTCGTCCATAGCAGCCGAGAAACGCTCGAGAAACAGTAAACCCTAGTCTTTTGACTACTAGAGTAAGAGAGAGCGTATTAATGGAATTTACAATGGCCAAACATTAATTTATAATTATCTTGAAATTGAGCATGTACATCTAAGGATTTCTATTCAACTAACACTAGATGTTTTAGAGCAAAAGTTATATTATCGAGCTGCTGAATCCATTGTGGATTAAGTGCAACTCCAATTGGATGGATTAATCAGCGGAGAGGAAACACCATATATCAAAGAGTTATGTAACAACCAAAAATTTTATTTTGGAGATCCAAGGCATGAAGGTTGGAAACACACCGAGGAGCCAAGAAGAGGCCGCCGTCGCGACCGCATCCGATCTTCACTGCGGTCGCGGGTCAATCAGACCGCGGTCGATGGGAGATTGCAGATCGTCACCCTTCTCTTTTGTAAATGTTTTTATTCTTTCCTTTCTTAAGAGATATGATCTTTTCCCCTCTTTTCTTCTACACGTAACGTTCTCCTTTTGGCTTCTTACGTAAACCCTAACAACCGTCCTCTCTTTCACGCAATTTCTTTTCTCTTCTCTTCTCCTTCCTTTCATCCTCTTCCTTTGATATCAACAACAACATAAATCCTTCTTTCTTCGTAGATCAAGCAACAACCACCGATCGGAAGCAGCGTGTCGTTTTCCTTCGTCTCTTGCTCGCAGAGAAGCCAAGTCTTGATTCTCTTTTGTTAGACATTGTAAGAGGGGTAAGATCCGATCATGTTCCTCTACCATTACTCCATAATCACATATTTGGGTGATTTATATTTTCAATAATTTATTTCCACAACAACAACAAGCAACGATAACAACGTGCACGGTCCTAGGGTTTTCTGCACGAAGACAACAACGTGACAACAACCCCAGTCTTTGTACCCGCGGTCGCGCCTGCTCCCTTCATTTGTGGTTGCGCCTCATTCTAGCTGCGGTTGCGTCCTCCCATTCAGCAACCGCGCCTCCCTTTTTCCCATTGTCGCGTGATTCCTCCAGAAGGTTCTAAGTTTTGAGCTTTCAACTTAAAAGTTGGATCTAGGTATAAGACTTCTTCCTCTTAGATTTATAATTGGTGAGTTATAACTGTATAGAGGAGTTCTTCATGACATATTTTATAATTGATCCAATGGTTTTGAGCTTGAAGTTGGAGACTTCTAGATGTTGGATAGGTTTTTATCCGAGTTTCTTTTTGATTAGGCAGTTGAGTTGTTTTACGGGATCAAGAGTTGTGGTTAGCTGGAATTGTCTTGATACAGGTAAGTCCTTTGGACTTACTTAACTGGATTTCTGTCAGTTGCGGCTAACACTCAACAACACTAACTCCACAAACCACACTCCTATCCCGGAACCGAAAATACCAGGCGTTAAAACCGCAAAACGAGCTCAACCAACTAATTTACCTCTATTATGAAAATATTCATGCAACTCAAACATAGACAAATAGTATTTATTGATATCACGTGAGGTAATCAACTTATATTAAGAACTTACTTGGAGAAGCGAATAATGAAATAATCAACTTATGTGTGTGTTTGGCTGGTACACAACACTAGTTTAACTAGTGGTTTGTAGTGTTAGAAAATTAATATTTGTGTTTGGCTGCACTAGTTTAACTAGTGTTTGAGTTATCATTGAGTTTTTGTGGAACACTAATCCTAGTGAGGGTTGTTGTTTTGTGGTTAGTGTTATCATAAACAAAAAGACCTTTATACCCTCACTTTTATTAGTAATTACTGGACTTTACCAGGTATATATCAACAACCCTCTGTCTTCATTCGCAGACTCGCTTTCGTTTTCCTTCTTCGATCCCGAATCGGAGGTGCAGGTGATAGTGTCGGGATCTCTTCGCTTCTTTGTCTTCATTCTTTCAATCCGAATCGGATGTTCTGGTGAAAGCACTACCCATCTTCGTTTTCGTCTTCCTCCTTCCATTCCGAATCGGAGGCCCCCCGACAGGTATCTTCCATGCCCTAATTTACGATTTGTCTTCCTACTTCGCTTCTTCCTACTTCGCTTCTTCGTTATTGATGTATTGTAAGAAAAATGGAAGCAAGGATGATATTCCATTTTTCGTCTTCCTACTTCGCTTTGCCCTAATTTACGATTTTTAGGGATCATTATTCTAGTTTATCTGACTTGGTAGATTTGGTATGGCTGGGAACTTGGGAAGCACATGAATACAGTTGTTATTCATGCCCTAACATTTATAAATGATATTTGCGTGTTTGAGTAAACTGAACTTGGGAAGCACATGAATACATGTGTTAGGTTTAAGAGGAAGCCATATGCATCTTCGAGTAAACTGAACTTGGGAAGCACATGAATATAGTTGCCACAATATAGGGATCATTGTTCTAGTTTATCTCTATGATTATGTAGTTTGTTTACTTTTCATCCATTGTTGAAGTTTTGAGTCTTCTTCTTCTTCTTCTTCTTACACATATTGCCTTTTGGGTGGTTCAGATATTTGGTGAGTAGACTAGCATGAGTTGTTTTTGTGTGAGTAGCAAGGCATTCTTCTCCAATTACCAATGATCTTTGCGTGTTTGAGCTTTATGATAGAGAATTGACTACTATTATGCTTTACTTGTGTACAGGTTTATTCAATTTTTGCATTTACTCAAGCTTTTGGTGTCTTGTCCAGCTGCATTGGATAACCAAAGGTCCATTTTAGCCCTTCTCTCCATCATTTCATAGGAGTGAAACTCAAACCCTAAAAAACTGTATTTCTTTTGTTTTGGGGTAGGTTGTTAATGGATATTGGGTGGTCCACTGTGGACCACCTTCATAGCAAACTTTCTTTGATGATGAGTTTTTCTTAGTTGTATGCATAATGACTTGTAAGGGGTTTCTGTAGAATTTTTGTCACTATTTTCATGGTTTTATAATTGGAAAGTACTGCCCTTCATTGATGCCTTATGTTTTGTCTGTATGGTTAGTGTCAAGCGTTACAATTCTAGTTAGTTATCTGAGAAATATATTAAATACATGTATGAGTTGCTATTAATTTCCAAGTATAACTAACACTAGTTTTGGTATTGAAGTGTCTGAGCTACCCTTCGAAACGATATTGTTGTGTAAACTATACAAATTTTTCTTACATTATTTGTATGTCTTTGGCATGTTTGTTTTCTTAATTTATAGCTGAAGCCATTTTTAGGCAATTATTTACCGATTTAGAGAACATTGAAACGATATTGCTGTAAGTTTATGCTTGCTTTATCTTCAGTTTAGCTAATTATGTTTATGGTTTTTTTATCAACTACGTGTATCTTCAGTTTAGCTAATTATGTTTATGGTTTTTTATCAATGCTGTAACAGAAACAATATTGCTGTAACAGAAACGATATTGCTGTGTGTATCTTCAGTTTAGCTAATAAGTCGATTTTATGATTTTTAGATTCCTTTATTAGTTTTTATTAACAGAAACGATATTGCTGTAACAGAAACGATATTGCTGTAAGTTTATGCTTGCTTTAAGTTGATTTTATGATTGTTAGATTCCTTTATTAGTTTTATTAGTTTTGTTGAGGCAATAATGTCCCTACATCAACGAGTCCCTATACATGAATCATTTATGAGTTATTTTGTTTGGGGAAAACAGAAATTAATCATCAATATTTTTAGGCAATTTTTTTGTTCCCTCTATGTTGATCTACTATTTCTTGATTTGCTTTCTGTAGTTTGATTCTTGCTTGCACAAATTTTCTCTTATTATTCACGCCTTTCTGCATTTTTCTTCCTGTTTAGCTACTCTGTTGTTTGATTGAGCTCTCTGTTTTCCTTTAGTTCCCATTGTGTTCTTGATTTGCTAATTTTGTTGTTTGATTGAGCTCTTTGTTTTCCTTTTGTTCCCATTGTGTTCTTTTTTTGTTGTTGCAGCAATGTCTGACGATTCAAGTTGTGATAGCGGAGATCCGGAGTACTATTTTTGGAGACATGAGATTTCACTTCCGAAGGACAATCCTGTCGAAGATGAAATGGTAGAGTGTTGTCTTGATGAAGGTAACGCATCCGCTGATTTACGAGACTATGTTCAATCTATAAGAGAAGAGAACAAAAACCTACTATATGAAGTGAAGATATTAAGGATGCGGGAATTGGACGCTGAGGCACATGTATCATCATTGAAGCATGAACTAACTCTTAATCAAGTGAGAGACAACAATGAAATCATGTCTGGAAAAATAAATGCGTTTGTATTAGGGTTTATTTCCGGGATTGTTCTATTCTCTTTAGTTGTTTGAATTATATTTATGTAAATGGTCAGGAGCGATTTTTGTGTTTGGTATCATGCTCCGGAGCCATTTTTATGTAAACAGTTTCAGTTTCTCTTGCAAACCGTTGGTAGTTTAATGAGATTATGGTTTTGTCTTGGCTTGGAAATGCCCTATTCCTAATTGTTAAACCTTGATAATTCAGCAAACCAGATGCAAAATCTCCATGGCAATATTGGATAGAAACTCAGTAGGCACAATCTCCATGGCAAAATCATCATAGCGATATTCGTACATCATGCATACTATGTTCAATCTATGTTAGTGTGAACCAAAGCCATAACATAAATAAAGAAGGGTGTCTTTCCATAAACAACAAGAGTACATCCACTTGTAAAGTTGATACCAGCAAATGGTAGTAGCAATACGATCACGCAAAGACATAACATACATATAAAGACATAACTTAAATGAAGAACTTTCTACATATTCCTTGTCGAGTTCCAAATGGTAGTAGCAATACGATCACGTATATGCCCCATTCCTTTGTCTCTTGTAACGTTGATACCAGCATCTTCCACACTTTCTTGGTTTACCACCGGGGGTTGATCTTCTTCTTCTTCAGACAAGTCATCATAGCTAGAGTACAACCGAATGAAGTTGTGAAGGGCGAAGCAAGCGAGATGAATGTCTACCTGTGTATGGTCCGGATAACATGGCATTGCAGCTAAAACTTTCCATCTTTTTTTGAGGATTCCAAAGCAACGTTCTATACAACTTCTAAGAGAAGAGTGAGCCCGGTTGAATGCTTCTTTCTTGTTGCTGGGCGGCTCATTATCAAACTGATTCAAATGATACCTTGTCTTAGAATATGGAACCAGAAACCCCGGCCTATCTGCGTAACCTTTTTCACAAAGGTAGTACTTGTTGGCAGGTGGAATGGGAAATTGTACGTTTGGGTTGCAAATGGCATTATCTAGGACCTTTGAGTCGTGTGCCGACCCTTCCCAACCAGACAACACAAAAGTAAATAACATGTTAAAATCACAAACAGCTAGAACATTGAAGGTCACCGTATGTTTTCGACCGATGAAAGGACCTTGTGACTCTGATGGGATGCATGCACTGATATGAGTTCCATCAAGACAACCAATGCAATCCTACATATAACAAAATCCAATTCAAGTGTCATAATTCATATGACGTTAATCCTTTTAATAAATTACAGATATACCTGGAAATAATCCTTGTATCTGGGATCTGCAGCAATGTGGGAGGGTGTCCTAGGAAAGTTCGGATTCCTTGGTCGAATAAGATCATGTGATAGTCCACGTCCTTCATGCCCGTACCCGGTGAAAGAGTTCAGTACATCATGGAATGCTCGGTGAACAGTCTCCGTTGACCTTTGAAAATGCTCAGCTACAACATGAACTGAGGCTCCTTGAGCTAGCGTGTATAAGAATATTCCCACTTTCTCCAAGATAGAGACTTCTGCTGACGCTTTAAGACCGTAATTGTTTTCCAACTCGTTGCACAAACGTACAAGTACTTCTGCGTCCATCCTAAACATGTTGACCGTCCGAATGTGATGACCAGACAATATGTCATTCATCCACATTTTCCCACGCTCATAATCAGTGTAGCAAGGTTGTTTGTGCATATGTTTGTAGTAATGATCGGCTAGTATGTCCGTTTCCCTTTGCATTTGAGCATAATGTGTGTACAATTTAACTAGTCGACGACGTCTCTGCAATTCTTCATCAGTACCCTCACACCCGCTAGACATATTTTATATGTACGATGTGCACCTGCAATTGATAAACAAGAGACCTCTCATGACAAGCAGTAGTAGAGATTAAAATAACAAGCATATGTAAAACAACTAAAACGATGAGAGAGTACAAACATATTTAAAACAACTAAACGATGAGAGAGTACAATATTATGTAAAACGATAAGTGATTAAAAACAAGTGCAATAATGTCATGCAGAAAGAGTGAATAACAAGAACAACATGTCCAACAAAGATGAGAGAGTACAAACATATGTAAAAGAACTAAAACGATTCAAAGGCGGTCAAACTCCCATTTTAACCACCTCACCCTCTTCTCGTCATTAGGTAGTTTCCTCAAAATCTTCATATCAATTTTTCCTTTAACCTTTGAGACAATGAAACACCAAAACGGTGATCCATCTTACACCAAATTTTTCTCAACAAACCGATCAAGCATCGACATTACTTCATCCAGTAGTGACTCTTCTTCCTTATCTTTTGAATTGACTTCTTCTTGGAATAGGGCAAGAATTTTCTCGTTGTGCTCCCTAGTATGTGCAAGGTGTTCTTCAAACTTGGACGACCTAACAGATTGCCTTCTTTTTCTCTTTACTGCAGCCTTCTCATTAGTACACATATTGACCGGAGTAGTGGTAGGATCTTCAGTTCTCTCAAATGGATGCTCGTCAAGGTTTGCCCCTATTCCAGATTGGCTAGTAGCTCCTTCGTTGACGGTGTCAACAAATGTGCGAAAGAACTGTGAATCATCTCCTTCGCCGACACCAAATCCTACATCCTCTTCATTTGCAAGTGACACATACTCGGGAGTCTTTTCTCGTGCCATGCCGGAAGACATGGCAAGTCGCCCTGTTGCTACATTCCCAGTAAAAAGCGAACGCAATAATTGTTCATATTCAACATCCATTCCCTTGGTCCTAAATTTCTTACAATTTGGTTCTTCCTGCGACAATAAGAAAAGCATACATTAGTATAATACCTGTATCTTAGTACCGTAATATATAGAAAGGAAAAATCAATTACCTTAATCTTCCTTTCCCACCATTCATTTGTTGCAGTGATCATACGGGTCTTCTCATCCCAACCAAGACCCGTCTCCGAATTCATAAGCATGTTCCATGCCTTATAATCTTTTTTCATTGACTCGTACTTGTTCTTACAAGTATCCTTTACACCACTCCGTCCACATCTAGCAATAAAAGTCGGAGTAATTTCTTTCCAATTGTACGATTGCTTGCTTCCATTTTTCTTTTGGTATTCATGTAGTATGTTCACTAGAATTTTTAGTGCTTCATCATCCCAAATGAAATTTGGACCTCTACAACGACTTTGAGAATCACTTTTGTCCATCCCACTACAACAAATTTGTGTACATATATAACATATCCCAATCACATACTTAAGAAATATGCATAAATCTACTCAAAACATCTAAGTACTCCATGAAAAGATCTAATGCAATCATGAGAATTTCTAAGTGCCCTAATAATAGTAATAATGATGAATTAAAGATCGCAATCAACGTTATTGAATAATCTAGGAAGCATATGCAGTGAAACACTGGGATAGTATTTTTCTTTTACAAAAGAAGGAACATGATTCTGCATCTGAGTTCCTAACATAAAGTAGCCCGCAAAATTAAACATTAATATTGAATTTATCCATGAAGAAAGTGAATAGTTCCCAATCTGAGTTCCTAACATAAAACACCACGTTTGCAATCACCACCTATCATAATAATATACAAAATTTTATAAGTACAGATACTACAGTTTCCTCAACCATTCTTGCTTCTTTACACCAGCTACCCATTTGATGTGTTCTGTATCCACAGCAGCACGACCCAATTTGTAGCTGTGTCTTGCAAATTTTATAAGTACAGATACTACAGATACTACAGTTTCCTCAACCATTCTTGCTTCTCCTCAACTATGAAATAAGAAATGTGTGTACTCAAACAGCAACACGACCCAATTATAGCCAGGCATATCAGAAATGTGTGTACTCAAACAGCAACAGCTACCCATTTGCTGTATCTCTGAAATAGTTGTCTACTACTACATATTTTAAGTGACTTTGCAGATCAAATTATAGCCAGGCAGATCAGAATTGCTATCACCAGCAATCAACTTATAGCCAGGCAGACAGTGAATCGAATGATTCGACAACAAGAAACAAAAATCGGCAATGGGTAGAAGATGACAGTAATCGGCAATGGGTAGAATATGACAAGAAACAGAAATCGGCAAACAACTTATAGCCAGGCAGATCAAAATCGGCAATGGGTAGAAGATGACACCAGATCGAGCTGCTATCACCGACTCTCAATGCAATCAACATTTAGCCAAGCATAACAGAATCGAATGATTCGACAACAAGAAATCGGCAATCGAGCTGCTATCACGTTTACCTGGTTCGGAACTGAGGTAGACGCAAATGGCGGAAGAAGACCCTGTTGGCTCGATTGGATGAAGAAGACCCTGTTGTTGCGATGGCGGAAGAAGATCCTGTTGCTGCGATGGAGGAAGGAGCAAGCAGCAATTACACCCGTTTGGCTGCCAAAAAAAACCCTAACGTTGCTTCAAATTGGTTAAAATAATAGAAGGGTATCATATGTAATATTAATTAAAAGTAGGGTTATAATAGAAATTTTATCACCAAAACACTCCACTAAAGAAAAATCATCTTGCCAAACACACCACAGTTTTTACAAAACTACAACACTAGTGGTACTACCAAAAACTACTGTAAAACTACAACACTAGTTTTTAGTTTTTGGCTGCCAAACACATACATATTAAGAACTTACTTGGAGAAGCGTGACAACTTCCTCTAGGTCACTGTATTCTTTTCGTCAAACGGAATGATTACGCTTTCATCGTCAAATCCAACATCTCTATATTTTTATGTTGATAATTTTAAATCAAATTAAAAATATTAGAGGAAAATGGATTTGTGGTTTTGGATGTGAATAGTGAAGTGATTTGACCTATATTTATATAATTTCAAATCTTTAACGGCTATAATCCAACGTTTGAATCCAATGGCTATAGTTTTGATTGGTGCCTCACATTTAAATTTTGCAAGAAATAGGAGTGTGGGGCGTTGTCCCTTACACGTGGGAGAAGCAATCTCAATTCACTTGGGAGTGCAATCCCAATGCGCTTGGGAGTTGTATTCAAATCGGACTGTAAAATACAAGCTTGTTTGGGGAAATAGCAGTTCCAATTTTAAAAACACGATTTTTTAATTGGACGAGTTGTCTTTAATGCATCATGGGTCGTAGAAAGGATAGGAGATAATCAACTTGATTGTGTTAAGTAATATCAATGTCGTTTTAGAAGATTAAGTGTTATTTCGGTACGTGATGGAAACCCGATAACTATTTATTTAAGAAATTAATGTTTTCATAAACATGTATGGAAGATTTAAATAGTTATGTTTTGAACATTATCTAAATTACAATAATTGAGGTGTTTCTATGTATTATTTTAGGAGATTGTTAAAAAAAATAGCAAAAAAATCTAGATTGGTTCTCCCTTTCTCTTCTCTAACTTTCATGCCACTACTTTGGTAAAAGGGAGAGAGTCATATGAAGCATCAACTCCTTCTAGCCTCTCACCCACAACTTGCCTTAGGGCCATGATCAAGTCTAGTCGGAATAGTTACATTAGGCCTCGAACCCACATAAGTTTCCGATTTAGAAAGTTCCAAGTTATAAGAACTTTCTAGTTTAGGAAGTCGTCGGGTCAACATGGTTCTCCATTACCAAGATCTTGTCGTGTGTAAACAATTTATTGAAGTAAGATTATCGATATAGTAAGTTACGTTTTCCCTTTATAGGAAATTTGACCATTTTAATAATTTTTGTTTATTTAAGTTCTCGAATGGTAATTCTACTGGTTTTATTAAGAATTTTGTCGTTAGTAGTTTTCTTGATTTTGTAAGTTTTCTTGATTTTGTAAGTTTTTCGGCTTTAAAATTCTACTAAGGTAGTGAGTTTCCATTTAGTAAGTTTGTCGACCTAGTATGCTCTCCATTTTAGTTATAGTCTTGACATGGTGCCATTTCCATTTTAGTAAGTTTGTTGAGTTTATATGATTTACGATTTAGTTAGATTACCAAATTACTAGGCTTTGGTCTTAATTAAGTGGTTTGATCTAATAGTTTTTCTTTTTGTGCGAGTTACCAATGTAGTAAGTGTATTGGCTTAGTAAATTACAATTTTAGCAATCCTTCAATTCTAGTTAGCGCTCTTTAAGGAAGGAAATTCTCGTTAAAGAAAAATATTTTTCAAGTATTATCTAATTCTTTGGTGAGTATCATTTGGGTAAACACCATGTTTGTAAATATCAGAGTCATGTGATTCCAATGAAGTAATATTTTATAGGTCCCGGGTTTAACCGATCCAGGAATGTATCATTAGAACGGCCCTTTTTTGTTGTATTAAGATAATGAGTCGTAAGACAATAACATTATTATTAGTATGGGCTAATTTGGTTAAAAGGCCTTTTTGACATTATGATTTAGTAACTAGGCCTTTTAGTTTTTTCATTAGGTAAATATACCCCAAATTCTTTTTTTACCGTGAGAAACCTAACCCACCTCTCTTCAGCCGCCTCTACGCTCTGTTTTCCATCCCCTTGCGAACAAAGAACTTCTTCTCTTCTCTTTCGATCTCGGCCCTCTACCCCAGATCTCTCTTCCCCGTTTTGCCACTTCTTGGTTGTCCACTGTATAAAATGATAGAAATTATATAACCGGAAATAATTCCGTAATTATTAAAATAAAACCGAAGAGTAATTCCGAACATATACCCGGCCCAATTACCCAGCCAGCCCAACTTTAACCCTAAACCCTAATCAGCTCTTAATCATGTTTTTATCCTAAACTAATCTTCTTTCCCTAACCTAAACGCCGCTGTTAATTCTCCCTCACAACTACACCCGTACCTCCTGCATTCGACTCGAAGGGAAGGGTGTTGGACTCCTGCACTCGACTCCTCTGCACAGACCGCTGGACTCCTGCACTCGGCTCGTCTGCACAGGCGTCGGACTCCTGCACTCGACCCATCTGCACATCCGCTGGGACTACCGCAATCGCCCAACTACATCCATAGGAGTCGATCGCCCGCTAGGCTGCTGTAGAAGGGGACCGGCCATCAGTAGCAACCACCGGTCTGCCTCTTGGACTACCCTTCTGCAACCAGCGATCAACCAGGACTGCACCTTCAGACGATGAGTTGCTGAAGCCCTCCTACTCCCTCCTCTGATCTGGGTTGATTGGCAACAAATAGAAGGTCTTGCAGCGACATCAGCAGCCCCCACCGGAGCCTCTGCAACCTCCTTCGTCGACCACCGGGTGAGCCCAAGATCCGTCCCCTCCTACCCTTCCTCTTCCCTTCTGGTTTCATGTGGTAACATCACCATCCTTCTCTAGTTTGGTTGCAGCCCTCCTTTGACGTATCACCCTGCTGTTCATCCAACGGAGTCCTCGGTGGAGAGAGCAACTGCAGGTCGTGCCCCATTGCTGTAGGTGAGTGACTACTTCTTCCAACCTTGTACATAGAACTATGTTGAATGTTTGAAATAGGCTGCTGAGTAGGGTAGAACATCGATAGGTATGAAAACGAGGAAGAAGTAAGGGAATCAGTAGGAGAGAATCAACAAAATGGGGTCAATAAGGCTCTTACACTTTTGGATTTTGTGGGTTTCGAACTGCTGACCTCTAGGTAGAATAAAAGAAACAAGTGCTGCCCTAGAGAATCGAAATCAGGACCTCCTGCACACCTTATATCCCAGCCTTGAGCTGCTGATTTTAGGATCTAAATTCGATACCTTAGAATGAACATCCACCGTTGAATTTTTAATATGTTGTAGATTGAAATACGTAGTTTACTGTGCTAGATTTTGAGAGAAAGTTAACGGTCGGATTGAGACTTACGAGGTCTTGAAGTAGAGCAGTTGGGCTGTTTTGCAAAAGAGGAAGAAAAATGACTAAGTGTAGAAATGTTACTTTTACCCCAACTTAGAATTTCATGGGAGTTTTTGGTTAAGAATTTTAGAGAGATATTGACACATATGTTAGTATGTATATCATATAGGAGCTAGGATTTTATTTCGGGATTTTATATCCTTATCCAAGCCGTGTAGATGAACCCAAAGTCCAACCGTAACGACTTTTGTGTAAACTAAGAATGTTGGGTAACTCTTATAAATCCTTACCAAGCTTTTCAATGAGAACTAGATTATGGACATAGGTTCTAAAAGAAAATATTAGAACTAAATGATAGACTTTGAGAATTTTCGACACTAAGGGTAAAATGGTCTTTTACCGTAAGAGAGCTTTTTCCGTAATTCCTTCGCATGAGGTTGGACATCTGGATGTGATTTTGATCCACATGCCTTATTTGACAGGCGTTTGAGTTACCACGGGTTCGGACCGAGTTGAGATTTGAGAAAACAATTTTGATCAAGGTAAGTCCTTGCGACTTACTTAGCTGGTTTCTGGATATTAGTTGGGTGATGATGGTTGTGAGTGTACAATGTGTGTTATAATAAATAACAACTTGTTAGGACGACCGTGGTTATTATGTTTTAAGGCCCAAGTGTATGTATAACGGGCCGTGACATCACTGCCCAGCTCTGCCAGGAGACTGGGAGGTTCTCTATACCCAGATCATACAGGTACACGGTGAGATGCATCGGATCCACTCCTGATGGGTACACGGGGGCGGATGCGAGATTTGGGAATCCCTCGTGTCACAAAATAAGTATCATTAGAGTGAATGACTTAAATGAAGATAATAAATAGATTGTTTGAAAGCATGATGAGTGTTTATTATTTTATGTGTGTGTGCGCTATTATTATTCTCCTAATGTTTAGATAACTAGCTAATGGTTGCTTTGTTGTGTTTTTAGACTTACCGCAGGTTAGAGCACCAGCTGAGTGATCCGGAAGTAGTGGTCAGCCGGGTCTCCGTACTCCTTAGAGTGGGGTTGGGTGTTTGTTTGTTGTTTCTTTCTTCGTAGTATGACAGTTAGACTTTTAAGTTGTTTAAGTATTGTGGGCTGTTAGATGTTGTTGCATTCATCTCTTTAAAATAATAAATTATAAATTTCGGTTTTTCTTATTTGTGTCTTGTTGCAAGATCCTAGTAATATTATTGTCAAACTGAGGTCGGGACCCATTGTGAGGTCCTAACCAGTAATGTCCCGAGTTCTGAGAATTCGGGGTGTTACAGATGCAAAACCACTTTGTCATCATAATATAAATACATCTTTTAATGGAGTTTTAACACTTCGTCTTCATACACCTGGCACGGATAAGAAGAAGCAATTTCTTTCGCGGTGGAATCAGTTGAGCAATGGTTCAATTGGATTACCTACATCTGGTCTAATGCTTATGATACAGTTTGGCTTCTTGCTCGCACTCTTAAGGCGTTTCTGCTTTGGGACAACATTAGATATTTTGGATTTGTGGCGAATAAGAACATTACATGTTTTGATTTCGGTAATCTAACCCACAATAAATAGTTTGAGCATTACGTTGGGTAAATTTGTGGAGTGGTTAAAAAAATTAGTGTAAGGACCTACTAGGGAAGATCTCTGAACTTGAGTGCACTAGCATTTTCAATGAAGGGAAGGAGGCTAATAGTGGAAACCAATATGGTAGTGTGACAGGTCCACTTGGCTACGTAGACCAATGGTTCCATCACAATGCCCATGTCCTCTACCTCAGATCTCTCTTCTTCTCTTTCGATTTCAAAAAGTTAAACTTCCATCACAATGCACAAGGCTTTCTTGTCTCCAAAGATTGTAAGCAATTTTCATTCTTAAAACTAAATTATCTTTACATAATGTCCGGTATGTAAATGTCCGGTATGTAAAATGTACAGTATGTAAAAGGTCCGGTATGTAAAATGTCCGGTATGTCAATGTCCGGTATATAAAATGTCCGTATGTAAATGTCCGGTATGTAAAATGTCCGATATGTAAATGTCCGGTATGTAAATGTCCTGTATGTAAAATGTCTGGTATGTAAATGTCCGGTATGTAAATGTCCGGTATAAAAACAGAAAATAAAAAAATAAAAAGAAAAAGAAAATAAAAAAGGGAAAAAATAAAAGCAAATAAAAAATTAAGTTTAGTAACTTAATTATTTGAAAAGTCCTCCTATTCTTTTTTTTAATAGAGGAGTTATTTTTAAATAAAGGGGTTAATTATTTTTACCACATTAAATGAAAGCGGTAAAAAATTATGGGGTATGTTTACTAAACACAAAACTAAAAAAAGGCCTAGTAGGCCAAATTCTTTCTATTACTATTGTTGTTTGAGCATATAAAATAGAGTGTTAGTTTTACTGACCTTGTGGTGGGTTGTTCATATGTATTGAACAAATGCAAGTTCGAAGTATTACAACTTCTCAAGGTGGCGCCTGTTCGGTTGTAGTAGTTCAAGGGAGTTTGCTCTGAGTAAGAAAATGAGGATAATGTATAAGTATTGTACTAAAAATTTTGCTTTTCAAGTACACATACCCCATTTTATGAATGATTTATCTTGTAATTCCCCAAATGAATCCTTTTTAGAAGAATGTGTGGCATGTAACACCACAAATTTTTAGGATGCTATATTAGCCTTTCTTCACAACGGCTCTTTCCTAATCATAACCACTTTGCATTCTATTCCACCAACTTCTTCCACGACTTCATAACCATTGCTGATTTGTTTTCTCCAACTTTCCTATTTACAAGCTTTCATACGCGATCATTCATTTAAAAAGGGTGCATTAATTAGAGTAAGTGACAAGGTACAAACTTAGGTCCAACACCCCTATCCAAAAGATTTGAAACTATTGTTGGAGTATTATTGCGTTCAAGCTCCAATCGATTCAACATTACCTTAGGAAGTAGAATTGTTTAGTATCTCCATTAGAGAAATAGTTGCTAACACCTAATGCTTAATCTTACCCACACCTAATGTATCACCCCAAATTTCTAAACCTGGGATGTCACGGGCTAGGACCTCACAATGAGTCTCGACCCTAACTTGACAACAATCTCACTAGATCTTGCAACAAAGAACAAATATAAATAAAACAAATGGAAAATATATAAAAATAATAATGTCACGAATGCATAACAAGAGACAATCTTGTATGAGATAACTATTAACAACCTAAAAAAATGTAAGACCTTTTATATGAATGTAATATCTAAAATGTCACCCAATCTATATGAATACGTGGACATGACTAACCATCCGCTCCACATCATCTTGTAACTTTCTTACCCTACAAGAATTCTAACAACGTAACGGTAAAACCATTAGCTAACAATCATAGGCATCAACTAAGTACTATAATAGCACAATCACACGTCAAAGCGGAAAGTAAACACAACAATATGCTTGTACATAAAACCTCGTTATTATCTTTATTAGGTCATTCACTTCTAAATTCCACTTATTGTGTGGCAAGAGGATCTCCCGACCCTCTCCTATATCCTCGTACACCAACAGGACTGGTTCAATGCATCTCGTTGTATACCCGAATGAGCTAGTCGTAGAACCTCTCATTCTCATGTCAGAGTTGGGTAGTGATATCACGACCCGTTATAAATACACTTGATTCTCAAAATATAGTAACATCGTCCTATTCAAGTAATTATTATAATTTACATAGCACAGACCACTATGATACCAAGAATGGACTATTTGTGACCTCAAATACCTAGTCAATTCGGCAAACGCGTCTCATTAACAACTTCTCATGTATGTTAAAGTCCTAACAAGACTTATATACCAAGAATGGACTAATTGGAATTTATTTAAAAGACTAGTCCGGACTTTTAGGTAATTTATGCATATGCCCCTCATTTTCTCAAAAATACAAAAATGGCCCAAAATGCTTTAGATAACAAAATATAGTATATTAGCATGATATAAACGATAATAAAACTATTAAGAGTTTTATAAAGCTTCATGAATTTCAAAAATATACCAAGAGGGAAGAGGCCACTTTGCTACAATGCAAAACTAATCAAACTATCAAGAGTTTAACTTTCCGTTTCTACCCTTGATCATCTCGTAAAAATCCTGGAAATACTATAGTATTCTCTTTCTTGTCTAGTCTAAAAAGAACATCCAAAATCATTCCCAACCATTCTATATAAATCTTTAAAGATCCCTTCACAACCAACATATCCTATACGTAGCATAATCATCAAAAACTTCGGGCATAAGATTGGATATGTAACCATAATTAACAAAGTATATCTTGAAAACCAACCGTTGGATCTCAATGATTCCAACTCTAAACCAAACTAGAATATATCTGTGTTGTCATATCCAAAATGTAACCGTTAAAGTCGAGTGTAACCTATCTAAAACATGTCCCCAAATTGACAACAATGTTAGCCTAGGAAAATCCAGAAATTGAACCCAACTTGCTCAATTTATAGCTTACAATCTAACCAATGGATCTAATCCCAAATTTGATATGTTCAACCTAGATATAATAACTACAACATATCTGAAATCAACCGGAAATGATGAGTTAAACTAACCAAAATGGAACTTAAACTCCACTGTCCAACATTCTCTCAAACTTTAAGATGTTACATAGCAACTTCAAAAGCATATAACTTTTTAATCTGACCGTCAGATATCTTTGGTTCTTTCTCCATAACAAATCAAAATTTTATCCAAAATTGAACCGTTAAAGATTAGACTAACTATTCGCTCCAAAAGGTGTGCGCAAAGTCTTAAATTTATACCAAGTATAAAAGAAAATAAGCGAACTCACAGTGTACGGATCTCGCAGAATAACAAGAATTCCAAGGTCGAACTCAAAGATTTGGTGAAATCAAATTCAGAATAAGCAATCTAGCAAGAAAATATGCAACTATTGATAATATAGACAAAGACTTGTCTAATAACTGGGAAAAAGGATTCTAGAGATCAAGATATCCGATTGTGGTTTTCGATTCAAGATTTCTAAAGATTATGGTCAGAGCTAGGATTGCAAGGTATTTGTTATAAAATGAATGTTGTACGGTGAAGTCTCCACCTTCCATGTCCAAATCCAAAGGCTCTAAATAAAGGATGTTGAGTCTCGATAAGATAGAGGATCTAAGGGAAGGATAATACTCTCAAACTAAACACAAAATCCAAGGGAATCAGGTTAACTCGCAAATGTAAGGGTATTGGCACACTCAACCTTAATAGAGGGTTTTGAATCCTCTATTACCTAGATCTTGTAATCGTTGGCAACCAAGGACGGGAATCACCGGGTAAGTCTCTTCCCACACTCGGATATAGGTTAGGAAGGTTCAACAAGGATAGGGTTTGAGCAATATTTAACCAAAGATTAAGGATAAAACAAGGTAGGTATGACAGAAGGAAAATCGGGAGGCTCATCAAAGGAAATCGTCTGATTTTGACCAAGAACACTCCGACTTTTCTCTTCTGCGATGGTTAAACTCAACTCTCAAGGTCCAATCTCAATGTGATGTTCATTCTATCATCATCTTAACCATAATCTTCAACCAATCACCCTAGAATCACCAGGGTTTTAGCCAAGAATACACATTATGAAAATCAAAGAAGATATTAAATCAAGAAAATAAAGAACTTGAGAAAACTTTGAATCTTGAATTAAATCAAACAAAAAACGTTTGAACAATGATTCAATCCTTCAAAACTCAAATAAAAACTCAAAAACAAACTCAAACTCGCGTTCACAGTGCAAAGTATAATTCAAAACTCACAAACTCAAAGAACTTCGATCTTGGACTTCTAACTTCAAAACTTCCTTCAATCACTTGTAACCGAATGCTCCTTGATAACTCTGGATGGTATTGGATCCAAATCTATATTGTAGTGTGTTGGATGCTTTGAATGGTGGTAAGATGTCCTCCTTTTATAGGGTAAGAGACTTGATTTTATGATTACAATCCTACAACCAATCGGACGATCAAATATTGAAATCGACTCGATTATGAAGGAAATCAATCGATCTCAATTAAGTAATGAACCTATTTTTGTGTTTTGCATGTGTTTATCTTTTAGTTCCGCCTTCTATCTTATATTGTGATCTTTTCTCATATCTTCTTCGATCTTTTAGCTCCCTTCTTGATCCTTTATGATGTCATGCTCTATATTGCTCCATTTCTGCACCAAATTTCCACCGATTTAACTACAATTTCACAAATAACGTGGGTAGACCTCTATTCTCGAAATATATATGAATATGGACAAAAAGGCTCACAATCCTCATCAAATGTATGTAAAACTGAGGCGATATACTCACAATATGCATGAATATGATGGTATATAATTCATATCATCACTAACCTACAAAAATGAACTCACAACCTATGTTCCACAACTTGACAACAAAAACAAATTTATGAGACAAACTTATAAAATCATATCTAAAGATCTAACCGTTGGATTGACATGAAATTTATACAGAATGGACTATACATGTGCAGGAACAACATACTAAAATTGCAGCCAAATCAGATGTCGTACTCATACCTAAGTGAAGTGTAACGGATTGTTGTGTATGTTTCCAGTGAGATGCTTGTTGCCATTATCTAAAATGATAGAGAAGCAGGATAAGAGGCTTGTGGCGGCCAAGGAGAAGTAAGGGTGAGAAGAGAGGAGTGAGGGCAAACTGTGTTTCTTTTACAAGGTGAAAAGAAATGGCAAGATAGGTTAAATAAGGTATAGACAAAGCTAAGAAAGGTAGGGAATAAATAAGGCGTAAGGATATTCTTAGGTTTTTCAAAATGTAAATTCTAATGTTGGAAAGGTGAATGGATAAGGACAACTTGTCTATGAAATGTTTGTCCAATTAAGATAAATTTATTCACATGAAATAATCAGAAAAGAAAATAAGGGTTTAAAGTTGTTAAAAAAAATATCTTGCACCGGTTTGGGTCCGGTTCGATAAACATTTGAATAATTCGGGTTGAGATCCGAGATTATACTACCCTGTTGCGAAGTTTTCGGGCATTGCACCTAAACTACTCGACAAATGCTTTATCTCACCTAAACTACAGGGGCTCCTACTCAAGGCACTAATGTAATGACAGTAATCCACGATACATTTGCACAAAGAATAAGTGACGTGATCAGAGTTGATAAATCTGGTATTACAACTAAGAGGTGGTACTTGGAAGTAGAAGGTGAAGAAAATCAGCTTAATACAGTTCAACCAACAATGATATATCAACCAATTTAGTCTGTTGAGCTAGCAAAGAATTTTCGTTCAAACATTTTTGTACAGACAGAGGTGAATGGTAAAAATCAGATAGCTTTGACTCAGTTAAGCACATAACAAGTTCTTCAATAGAAAGAAAGTAATGATCAGTTCTAGGTTGTTAAGAGTAAGAGTAAAAATAAGTGTGAAGGACAGAATCTACAAGCAGTTCACGGACTGGTAATACGGGGGAAAAATATGGATAAAGATGTTGTGATGATTCAAAATAGATTGGAGGTCTTAGTTGAATAAGAAGGGCCTAAAACTATTGCGGAGGTTCATAATGGTCTTAGTGGTGGTGCGCAAGGCCAAACTACGAAACCTCTAGATAAGGGATCAAACCAGGTGACAATCAATAGCAAAATGACTCCCGATGGTGATACAAGACAAGGGATAGTGATATGCTTACCTGTCCCACGCAAAAATGACTCTGATAAGGTGCCTTCGAGTCAATACATATAAGCCACCTCCCAAGGCTGATATGATTCGACAAATTTAGACTAGAAATAGTCTAACCAAAGTAATGGCTACACAAAGGAGATAGTAGAGGTGTAAAAGGAGGTAAATGCCCATGAGTATAATCTCTTATAATGTGAGGGAATATGCTACTCCCCTAAAACAAAAAGGTGTCCGGAAACTTGTTGAAGAATATAAAGCTAGTTTAATAGCTATAATAGAAACTAGAATGCTTAGTGCAATAATTAATATCAAACAGATTATTTAGAGGGAATTCAATAATTGGCACATGGAGTCTAATCTTGACTTGCATCACCGTGGAAGGATGGTTGTTGCGTGGAATCCGCAAATTTATGAGATTTAGATTGTCAAAAGAACAGTGCAAGTTATTGGTTGTTTGGTGACCTATAAGACAATTGGATTACAATTATGGGTTGCATAACATCGGTGCAAGAAGGGCCTTATGGAGTGATCTAATAAATATGATTCCTACTTTGCATTTCCCATGGATTGTGATGGGGGATTTCAACAATGTTATGAGAACAAATGAAAGAGTTAATGGTGAGCCAATCTCCATGTATGAATGTGCGAATATGATTGATTGTTGTCAACAGCTGGGCCTTATTGACATCCTGTATACAAACTCAAGTACATTCACTTGGACTGATGGGAATATTTATGATAGCATGAATTATAGTCTATATTTTGGGACTTGTTTAGACGTTTTATCTTCAATAATTTGCATGTTTGAATGTATATTATGTGATTATATCGTCGTTTCATCTACCTTTGCGGGAATCGAGGTCTACACCAAGGAGTCATTGGAGCTACATTCAGGAGCTTAAGGAAGAATCCAAGAAGCATGGAAATGAATTAGAGATTTACTTTGGACCAGATTTGAGAGATTTCACATTCAGTTTAGAGTCACCTCGGTCAGCTACAGTACCATTTCGACCGAAGTGATTTTGAGAAGCGTCGCGACCGAGGCAAACACCCTGACGCGGCGAGATATATTTTATTCTTGGCTGAGATCTTTTATTTTTGGAAGGAAAGATCTTATATTTTTGGGCTGGATTTCTGGAAGGAAGATTATATATTTTGGAGATCTATTTTAGAGATTAAGATATATTTTATTAGGATGATATCTTTTCGAGATATTTTATCTTTGGAAGATAGTTTTCCTATATAAACGGCTGGATTTTCCATAAATTGAGCAACCCGCTACCATCATAACAGCCGGGGATTGAAGAAACTGTAGTTAGGAAGGATTTTTGGAAGGTTGAAGGAAGATTGAAGGAAGGATTGATAGCTTGTTATAGCTTTTGTGAAGGGTTTTGTAAGACTTTCTTAGATTCCCTTCTTGTTGATTTGTCTTGTTGGATTTGTGATCCAAGGAACGCTTATTTGTTTGATATTTGATTCAGTTATTGAAGCCTTGTTCTTAAGGTTTTTGTGTTCAAATATTCATTCTCTTCCCATATATTTGATTATTGCTTTCATGATGATGAGTGGCTAATTTCCTTGTGCGATTCTAGGGTGATTGGTTGAAGGTTGTGGGAAAAACAATGATAGAATAATCTTAAATTCCAGTAGGACCCTGAAAGCTCGAGCCTTTATCCTTAACCCTAGAGTATCTCGCTCAGTCGATGAACATCTCGGCCGGGGTGGAATTCGTCTGACCGAGGTGACCTTTCTTATCCGAAACTGAGAGTTAAGTGTTAGAGTTTGCTAAATCCTATTCTTATTACACCTTTCCTGGTTCAATGCAAGCCTAAGATGAGACTTACCCGGTAATTCCTTTGTTTGTTTACCAATGATCACAAGTGTAGGTAATAAAGGTTTATCCTTTATTGGGGTTTGAGTGTGCCTTCATTCCATCTTTGTGAGTTAGCCTGAGACTACCCGGTAAAGGTTGATTCTATTCCCTTAGTTGGTGTGTTGGTTTGAGATTATAATTCCTTTCCTTAGTACCTTGAGACTTACCCGGTAATAGGTTCTTTTGGCTTGGGATTAGTGAATAGTGAGACTTACCCGGTGATCTATTCCACTTTAGTAACACCTTCCCTTTGCAAAATCTCAGCTTTGTCCGCTTATCTTTAGATCTTGAGTTGGAACCACAACTAGATGCTTTAATCTCTAGAATTTGCATATTTCCTTAATTGACTTTTATCATCTTTGATTGCTTTAATTGCTTTTGTGGTTAATTGCAATATTGATAACCTATACTATCTTTGTTTCACCTAAGTCCCTGAGATCGACACCCCGGAATTCTTGCTTTTACTATGATTGACCCGTACACTGCGGGTTCGCATCCTTATTTTAAGCATACATATTGGGTTATAAATTTAAAGCTTGCACACACCATTTGAAGCGAACAAGTTTTTGGCGCCGTTGCCGGGGACTTGGTCTAGACCAAGCCGGTTGCGGTTGTCTTTCGGGGCACTTGCCCCTGTTGCTACTAACCACTCTACTTGAGTGACTTTCGCAGGTTCTTTCTTGTAGGTTTATGCGAAGAACCTGCGCTGGGAAGGAAATCGTTCCTTACGATCCCGAACCAGAAAAGACATACAAAAGACGCTTGAAAGAAGCGGAGATGGCAAATCAAGAGAATCGCGATCTTGAGGCCGAATTGAAGGAGGCATTGGAACAACTACGCCTCAGTAAAGAAGAATTGCGACTAGAAAAGGAAGAGACTCGCGCAAGGACGGAAGCGATCGAAGCAGATATGGTGACTTTACGGGACCAATACCTACCTCAACCAGATCCACCTCCTCGACCGAGGCAGGACCCAGCTCCAGTTGCCCCGGCCGAGATATTTCCACCTCGGATACCAGTCCGAGATGCTCTTTTTGCAAGTATTCCACATACCCTAGGGCAGAGAATGGACCCTAACCAGCAACTGAGGCGTCCAGGAGTCAACCTAGGTGATCCAGCAGACCATGACTATGAGCTTTGACCGCAAGTTCTTTCCATGATTTGCCAATGCCAGTTTGGAGGGCTAGAGAGGGAATCTCCGCATCAACATCTGCAAAACTATGAGATCTTGATGGAGACCTTGAGACTGTTACGCTAAGGATGTGTGCACGCAAAAAGCCTTAAATTTATAACTCGTTATATATCTCCTAACTCCTAGCGAACCCACAGTGTACGGGATGTTTTGTAGTAGGGATAGTATTCCGAGGTCGAACACAAAGACTGAGGTGAGATTGAATCGATTAATGACTAAGAATAGTGAAGATCTAGGCTAAGAAAAGAGAAAGGAATAAAGAAATGAAAATCTCAATGTTTTTGGTTTGGTTTTTAGGTGATCAATCAAAGATCACAAATCATGCGAAATAAACAATCAACTAAGCTAACACCACAAGTAAACAAGCAAATACGAAATATGTAATCAAAGGGAGAAAAGCGGATTCTAGGGGTCGGAAATTCCGGTTATGGCATAGGACTCAAGCTATCTAATCTTTCCTTGGATCAACTATAGTATGTTGGGAGTGAGCGTTTCTAGATTGGGATCAATCACCGGGTAGGTCTCATGGTCCACTAGTCCATTCCTAAGGTCTCATCACCGGGTAAGTCTCAAAGAGCCTAAGGATAGGAATTCTACACAAACCGGATGGTATTCTAGGGATCTAACCTCTCCTTACCGGGTAAGTCTCGGGAAGGCAAGTCCTAAACACCTATCCTAGCACACTCAGTTCAATAGCGGCTTGTGAGGCTCACTACTACCTAGAGTTCGTCATCTTCGGTATCTAAGAGCAAGAATCACCGGGTAGGTCTCTTCTAACACTTAGTTTGCTAACACTAGGTCACCCTAGGATAGATTCAACTCAACAAACACTAGGATTTCAATAATCTAACAACCTAACACTTGGATTTATCATTACAAGCAAGTTAATCAAAATCACGGGGTGTTCATCAAGATCCACGGCCGTGGTTTGTCTAGAACAAGCCGTGGTTTCTAACAGTGAATAGGCTCAATCAAACGAATCATCCAAGCATACATTTAAGTCTATTCTATCATAGTCCAAGCCATAACTATCCTTTCCTTACCCTAGAATCACATCTATTTAGCCAACAACATGCATCTTAAAGATCAAACTCAACAAGCATAAAATCATAGAAGCCATGGCAAGTAGATGAAATGAAAGATGGATTAAGTAAATGAAACAAGTAAAACAAGCTAAATCAAGGTTCAAGAAGGACTCACAACCCTTCAAGAGAAGGTTCAATCGATTCTTACAAGACTTGCAAAACGTTTCACTCAAAAAGACTATATAACTATGAACTAGTGTGCTTCTTCTTCTTCTCCGATGGAAGCTGTTCTTCTTTTCCAATGGAAGCTCCAATCAAATCTTCCAATGAGAGAATATTTCTTGTTAAGAGTGTGGGAGAGAATGAGAGTGAGAGTGGATGATGGGAGATGCCTTTTCAGCCTTGCAGGACCACCTTTTATCCTACAATTTTGCAAGAGTCGGCCATGAAGATCGTGGCACAGCTGTCACAACCGTCTGGCAAAAACCACGGTCCATTTCCACGGGCGTGGTTCTTCCAGTGACCGTGATTTTGGTGTTCCTGCACTATATGGATCATCAAGCCACGATTTGGTGCATGACATGCACCAACAAGGTCCCAAGTGTCCTCCTTAGCCCCTAGCTTGCATCCCAATGAGCCCAAAGGTGTGTCATCTCGAGGAACGATCCTCGAATGTATCGATTAAGCTCCTAAATCTCCCAAAATACCTACAAAGCATGCAAAAATCCGTGTAGACGTCTATCTCGACAAAATACGTGAATTGAGTGCAAACGTCGTGAACTAGTGCTAAACCATGCATGAATGAGCGGAAAATCTATCTAAATGAGTGTCTAAACCTAAGCCATAAATCGTGCTATCAAAAATACCCCATACTTAAGGTTTGCTCGTCCCCGAGCAAGTCCCAACTATAGACTAAGAGATGACATGATTTATGCATGCAGAAAAACAAAAAAATCTTTTTGGAGTTGTGCTTCTAATATTGGATCACCTTCATAGTCATGTTTCATGGCAATGGACAAGCAATCATGTGTCAAATAAGTGAAGGCATGGAAAGACAATTATACTTAACTCGAAAGCATGCACGGGATGTAAAAATGAAGAAGTCAAGATGATCATGAGCATATCCAATCTAGATACTAAGTCTTACACACATGCAAATAGGTCACAAGGGCTTGTGAAATAAAAGGTTAAGAAACGTTGTGATTAGGTGGGAATTTTTCTAGGCTATGTGATGCTAATCCGGGAATGGAACTAACTTCACAACTTCACATTTTATCAACTTCCCACAAGTGTATATTTTCTCCATCTTTTCTTTCTTTTCTTTTCTTTTTCTTTCACTTATTTTTGAGACAATGGCATTGGTGTACAAAAGCCGAAACCTTAGTGATTAGCCTTCCTCGGGCTTTTTTTATTTTCGAGGTGCATCTACACCGGGCACACATACCAAAGCTCGTTAGGACTATCGGTTTATTTGACTTTGGCAAGGCACAAACACCCGATTATGTGAATGGTGCCGAGTTACTCGTCATTTAAACCAACCTCCCCAAACCTATATTTTTGTCTACACTTTTCACAACAAATTCAACACTTCATTCATAACATTCATCCGTCAACAACTTCACCCCACACTTGCTTTTCACACACTCAACACACTAACATGCTCCTATTCCCGGATGGGTCAAAAGAGGTCAAATTTATATCAATTGAGGTGCTCAAACAACATGATTTAGATGAGAAGTGGAGAAAGATGAATTGCCTTATTCATTCCTAAATGATGTGCAAGAACTAGCATGTAATTTCGACTTTCAATACTCAATCCAATCAAGGCAAGCATCATAATCACAAATCATTCATGGGATTCAAGATAAGTACTTCAAGTCCACATATGCATTCATCAATACAACACATAAGGCCATCCAATAGCCAATCTACACACCAATCTCATCATAAGGGTCATTCCCAAGCTTAGAAGCACTAAAAAAATTTTAATTTTCTAATTTTTTTGGAATTTTCGAAATATCTATATACAATGCAAGACATGTGACAATATTAAACTATCCTAGATGCTAATCATGCAAAAGATCATGCAAACCTCACCCCATACTTAGAAACACATTGTCCCCAATGTGGCATTCAAGTAAAGAAGAGCGAAAGAGGGTTCTCACAATGTAAGAATGGCTTGCTTTGGTATTTGGGATTACTCAAGTGGATTGATGGTGGATGCTCCTATCAACAATGGTAGAGAGCTCTAAATGTTCATCATGGCATCGGGACCCGCGCTAGGCACCGCTAGCCGTCCAAGTTCCGCGTCCGCTCCACCCATAATTGATGAGGGACTCATCATCATCCACATGCCATGCAAGGCTTCTATGCCACCAAGACTCTAGCACACACACAAAGCACACCCAACACACAAAAAACAGAAAAATAAAAAACAAAAACGAAAACGAAAAGGGAAAACGTTACCAATGGGTTGCCTCCCATCAAGCGCTTCTTTAAGGTCATTAGCTTGACCAAACTCGGGGGCGTCTCACTCAAGGTGAAGTGAGGCAATCATATCCACCGGAGCTCCCGGGATATACTTCTTCAACCGGTGCCCATTCACCTTAAAATCTCAACAATGCTCCCCTCCTATCTCAACCGCTCCATGGGGAAAGATCTTCTTCACCACATAAGGACCCATCCACCTTGACTTAAGCTTTCCGGGGAAGAGCCGCAGCCTTGAGTTGAAGAGAAGGACAAGGTCGCATTCACTCAACTCCTTCGGGATGAGACGCTTGTCATGCCACCATTTGATCCTCTCCTTGTAGATCCGGGCGTTTTCGTAAGCATCCAACCGGATCTCCTCAAGAGCATTCATGTCAAGCAACCTCTTCTCTCCGGCCTCCTTGAGGTCAAAATTCAACCACTTTATAGCCCAATATGCGCTATGCTCTATCTCTACCGGAAGGTGGCAAGACTTGCCATAGACTAGCTTGTAAGGAGTGGTGCCAATTGGTGTCTTGAAAGCGGTTCTATATGCCCACAAGGCATCATCGAGCTTCATAGCCCAATCCTTTCTCGTCCTTGAAACCGTCTTCTCAAGAATTCCCTTTATCTCCCGGTTGGAGATCTCCACTTAGCCACTAGTTTGGGGATGGTAAGGTGTTGCCACCTTATGAGTCACCCCATACTTAGCCAAAAGTGTCCCGAAGTTCCTATTGGTAAAGTGCTTCCCTCCATCACTTATGATTACCCTTGGTGTCCCAAACCTAGGGAAGATCACTCGGTTGAAGAACCGCACCACAACCTTGGCGTCATTTGTAGGAGAGGCGATTGCCTCTACCCATCTTGAAACATAGTCCACCGTCAATAGGATGTAGTGGTTGCCGCAAGAGGAGGGGAATGGTCCCATGAAGTCCACACCCCACACATCAAATATCTCCACCTCTTGTATGTTGTTCAAGGGCATCTCATTCCTCCTTGAGATGTTGCCCGTCCTTTGGCAAGCATCACAAGCTACCACAAAATTCTGCACATCCTTGAACAAGCTTGGCCAAAAGAAACCCGATTGTAACACCTTAGCACATGTCTTGTGTGAGCTAGCATGGCCTCCACATGGCAAGGAGTGACAATGGCGGATCACACTCTCCACCTCATCCTCCGGTATGCATCTTCTAAAAACTCCATCCGGTCCTCTCTTGAACAAAAGCGGTTCACTCCAATGGTAATGCCTCACATCTTTGAAGAACTTCTTCCTTTGGGCATAGGATAAACCGGGAGGCACTTCTTCACACACAAGGTAGTTCACAATGTCCGCATACCATGGCTCATTACCCCTTGACACTTGAAACAAGCACTCCTCCACCATTTGCAATTGCTCATCCCGGAATGAGTCATCAATCGGGATGTCATCTCTCTCAAGCTCCAATGGTGGGAGTCTACTAAGGTGATCCGCCACAGAATTTTCGGACACTTTCTTATCCCGGATTTCCAAGTCAAACACTTGGAGAAGAAGTATCCACCGGATCAAACGAGGCTTGGCATCTTTCTTTGTAAGGAGATAACGGATCGCAGCATGATCCGTATACACTATGACCTTCGCTCCAACAAGATATGAGCGAAACTTCTCAAATGCATACACCACCGCTAGCAACTCCTTCTCGGTGGTAGCATAATTGAGTTGGGCTTCATCTAGCGTCTTGCTAGCATAATAGATGGCATGTGTAAGCCCATCTTTCCTTTGTCCCAAAACAGCCCCAACGGCTACATCACTCGCGTCGCACATGATCTCAAACGGTAAACTCCAATCCGGAGGTTGCATTATGGGAGCGGTGATCAAAGCATTCTTCAACCTACAAAAAGCCTCAAGGCAATCCTTGGAGAAAACAAACTCAACATCTTTCATTAGTAGGTTAGTAAGAGGCTTAGAAATCTTAGAGAAATCTTTAATGAATCTCCGGTAAAAACCGGCATGCCCTAGAAAACTCCTTACCCCCTTCACCGAGGTAGGTGGTGGCAACTTCTCTATCGTCTCTATCTTAGCCCTATCAACCTCAATGCCACGGTTGGACACCAAGTGTCCCAACACAATACCTTCACTTACCATGAAGTGGCATTTCTCCCAATTCAAGACTAGATTAGTCTCCTCACATCTTTTTAGCACTAGAGACAAGTTAGCTAAACAATCATCAAAGGAAGATCCATAAACAGAAAAATTGTCCATAAACACTTCCATGATGTTTTCAATATACTCAGAAAAGATGGCCATCATACACCTTTGAAAGGTGGCGGGTGCATTACACAACCCAAATGGCATTCTCCTATATGCAAAAGTACCCCAAGGACACGTGAATGTGGTTTTCTCTTGGTCATCGGGGTGGATAGGGATTCGGAAGAATCCACTATAACCGTCTAAGTAACAAAAATGGGAATGTTAAGCTAATCTCTCTAGCATTTGGTCAATAAAGGGAAGAGGGAAGTGATCTTTCCTAGAGGCCACATTTAGTTTCCTATAGTCTATACACATCCTCCATCCCGTAACCGTTCTAGTTGGGATTAATTCATTATTCTCATTGGTTACTACAGTCATCCCACCCTTCTTAGGAACCACATGCACGAGACTAACCCATTTACTATCCGAAATCGGGAAAATGATTCCCGCATCTAGCAATTTAAGGATCTCTTTCTTCACTACTTCTTTCATGATAGGGTTTAGTCTTCTTTGAGGTTCAATTGAAGGTTTATGATTATCTTCCATCAAGATTTTATGCATGCACAAAGAGGGTTTAATTCCAACTAAATCATCAATGGTATAGCCAATGGCTTTCCTATGCAATCTCAACTCATGCAACAATCTAGCAAGTTCATCATCATTCAAGCATGCATTCACAATAATCGGATATGTAGAATTCTCACCAAGGAAAGCATACAGGAATTCAGAGAGTTCCACGGGCGTGGTTCTGGTGCCCTGGCCGTGGATCCTACAGGAATTCAGCACACTCTCGTGGACTTCAAATTCAGCTCTTGTCTCCTTTTCTAATGCTTCCAAAGCCTTGATTTCTTCATTGCAAGTCTCCTCAACACCTTCCTCCATCAAATTTAAGCTAAGAACCTTCTCCAAGGGGTCCTTGATCAAGATCGAGCTCACAAATTCTCTAGACTCCTCTTGCTCGACAACGTTGAACACATCCTCATCAAGGGTTGGCCCTTTCATCATTGTGGACAGCTTGAACTTGATATTCTCCTCTCCAATGTTGAAGGAGAGAATTCCATTTTTACAATCCACCAAGCATCCGGCAGTGGCTAGGAAAGGTCTCCCTAAGATGATGGGAACCGGATAGTCCGCCGGGATGTCCAAGACAACAAAATCAATCGGCACATAGAACTTCCCTAGTTGCACCGGAATGTCCTCCAAGATCCCAACCAAGTGAGTGATTGAACGGTCCGCCATGTAAAGGGTCATCTTGACCGGCTTTGGCTCTCCTAGCCCAACCTTGTTGCAAAGTGCAAGTGGTATGATGCTTACGCTTGCCCCAAGATCACAAAGAGCTTCATACTTCACTTCTCCCACTCCAATTGGCACACAAAAAGATTCCGGATCTCTTAGCTTAGGAGGCATCTCCTCCTTCATTGTTTGGATCAATTCCGAGGACCTCTTTGTCATCCTTACTTCTCCATACTCCTCCAACTTCCTCTTGTTGGAGAGTATTTCTTCCAAAAACTTGCCATATGCCGGCATACCTAGAATAGCATCCATGAACGGAATGTTAATATGCAATTTAGACATAAGTTCAAGGAATTTACCAAAGTGTTTGTCCAAGCGAGCTCTTGCTCATGATTGTGGGAATGGTAGTGGTGGCTTGTATGGGGGTGGTGCCACATATGTTGGCTCATCTTCCTTGCTTCTTCCTCCATCTTCTTGCAAGTCCTCTTCCTCAACCACTACTTGTTTCCCCCTTTCACTTCCCTTAGGTAAGGGATCCTTCATACTCAACCCGCTCCTAGTTGTGATGGCCAACACTTGGCCTCTTGGGTTGTCTTCGGTTCTTCCGGGAAGCTTTCCCGGATCTCTATGAGCTTCACCCGCCTTTTGGAACACTTGTGCTTCCAAAACCTTTTGAGCCTTAGAAATTGAAGTCACCGTGCTCTCAAGACCACTCAACCGTCCAAGCAATTGCTCAAACATCATCTCGGTTCTATCCTTTGGAGGTTGAGTGAATCCGGGTGGAGGTTCTTGTGAAGCCTTTGGTGGTGGAGCTGCGCTTGTGGAAGCGGGATGGTTCAAGGCTCCATCCGGGTTTGAGTAGGAAAACCCGGGATGGTTGTGGTTAGGCCGGTAATTGTTGAATTTCCGGTTGTTGTTGAAGTTCCTTGGGCCTTGATAGTTGTTGTAGTTGCCCCTTCCCATATAGTTCACATCTTCCTCCTTGGAAGACAAATTTGCTTGAATTTGCACTTGGGAGGTTGCTTGATTCTTCAAAGTTGTAGTGCACAACTCCCTCAAAGATTTCAACTCATTGTTGATTGCATCAAGCTTGAAGTTACTCATGGTGACTTCACTCACCTCATATGCTCCCGCTTTCCTCCCATCACTCTTCCTATGGGAGTACTTCTCAATCACCAAAGCTTGTTTCTCTACAAACTCCCAAGCTTCATCTACATTCTTTTCCATGAAAGTCCCACCGGAAAGAGATTGGAGCTTGAATTGGCTATCTTCATCAAGTCCCTTGAAGTAGATCTCCAATAGCTCAATTTTCGGTATACCATGGTGTGGACAATCTAGAGAAGGTCTTTGAATCTCTCCCAAGACTTGAATAAACTTTCCCTATCCTTCACCACGAAGGCATTGATCTTCCCTCTTAACTCGGTAGTCTTGGAAGGTGGGAAGAACTTAGTCAAAAACTCGGTTGTCATCTCCTCCCAAGTACTCACTCGCCCTTGTGGAATAGATTGATACCAAGCCAAGGCTTTATCCTTAAGTGAGAAGGAGAAAGCCCTAAGCTTGTGGTTGTTACTCTCCAATCTAGGCGGTCTTAGAGTCTCCGTCAAGATCTCATAGTTCATCAAGTGTTGATGAGGAGACTCTCCTTCCATCCCTCCAAATTGATTATGCCAGATCATTTGTAGAACTTGAGGGCGGAGCTCGTAATTATGGGTTGCGGGATCCCCTAAGTTCACACCCGGACAGTGTGCTCTTTGTGCCGGATCCATACGTCGCCCTAAAGTTTGTGGTTCTTCAATAGCAATGGGCACAAGCCGAATATTGACTGCCGGCTGCGGTACCGGTGGTGGAGGTGGAGGATCTTGAGGGTTAGGCTCTCTTCGCACAAGAGCTTGCTTAATCTCTTCAATCTCCCTCCTAATTGCTTCTTGCCTCTCATTTGCAAGTCTCCTTTCATCCTCCAAAGCTTCATCCCTTATCCTAATTTTCTCTAAAGCCTCATCCAACTCAGCTTGGAGATCTCTTCCGGCCATCTCTTTTCCCTTTCGAATGTTCTTGGATCTAGATCCAAGGGTTTTCTCCGGTTCGGGGTCGAATGGAGCTAAATCCTTGCCACGAGATCTTCGCATGCACCTAAAGAGTAAGAGATATCCTGAAAAGCAAAGACACAAACCAAACGAGATCAAAAGCAACAAGAAAGACCTACACTATAAACAATCACAAACAATGACTCAATCTTAACCTAGTCCCCGGCAACGGTGCCAAAAACTTGTTACGCTAAGGATGTGTGCACGCAAAAAGTCTTAAATTTATAACTCGTTATATTTCTCCTAACTCCTAGCGAACCCGTAGTGTACGGGACGTTTTGTAGTAGGGATAGTATTCCGAGGTCGAACACAAAGACTGATGTGAGATTGAATCGATTAATGACTAAGAATAGTGAAGATCTAGGCTAAGAAAAGAGAAAGGAATAAAGAAATGAAAATCTCAATGTTTTTGGTTTGGTTTTTAGGTGATCAATCAAAGATCACAAATCATGCGAAATAAACAATCAACTAAGCTAACACCACAAGTAAACAAGCAAATACGAAATATGTAATCAAAGGGAGAAAAGCGGATTCTAGGGGTCGGAAATTCCGGTTATGGCATAGGACTCAAGCTATCTAATCATTCCTTGGATCAACTATAGTATGTTGGGAGTGAGCGTTTCTAGATTGGGATCAATCACCGGGTAGGTCTCATGGTCCACTAGTCCATTCCTAAGGTCTCATCACCGGGTAAGTCTCAAAGAGCCTAAGGATAGGAATTCTACACAAACCGGATGGTATTCTAGGGATCTAACCTCTCTTTACCGGGTAAGTCTCGGGAAGGCAAGTCCTAAACACCTATCCTAGCACACTCAGTCCAATAGCGGCTTGTGAGGCTCACTACTACCTAGAGTTCGTCATCTTCGGTATCTAAGAGCAAGAATCACCGGGTAGGTCTCTTCTAACACTTAGTTTGCTAACACTAGGTCACCTTAGGATAGATTCAACTCAACAAACACGAGGATTTCAATAATCTAACAGCCTAACACTTGGATTTATCATTACAAGCAAGTTAATTAAAATCACGGGGTGTTCATCAAGATCCACGGCCGTGGTTTGTCTGAAACAAGCCGTGGTTTCTAACAGTGAATAGGCTCAATCAAACGAATCATCCAAGCATACATTTAAGTCTATTCTATCATATTCCAAGCCATAACCATCCTTTCCTTACCCTAGAATCGCATCTATTTAGCCAACAACATGCATCTTAAAGATCAAACTCAACAAGCATAAAATCATAGAAGCCATGGCAAGTAGATGAAATGAAAGATGGATTAAGTAAATGAAACAAGTAAAAAAAGCTAAATCAAGGTTCAAGAACGACTCATAACCCTTCAAGAGAAGGTTCAATCGATTCTTACAAGACTTGCAAAACGTTTCACTCAAAATCACTCAAAAAGACTATAGAACTATGAACTAGTGTGCTTCTTCTTCTTCTCCAATGGAAGCTTTTCTTCTTTTCCAATGGAAGCTCCAATCAAATCTTCCAATGAGAGAATCTTTCTTGTTGAGAGTGTGGGAGAGAATGAGAGTGAGAGTGGATGATGGGAGATGCCTTTTCAGCCTTGCAGGACCACCTTTTATCCTACAATTTTGCAAGAGTCGGCCATGAAGATCGTGGCACAGCTGTCACAACCGTCTGGCAAAAACCACGGTATATTTCCACGGGCGTGGTTCTTCCAGTGACCGTGGTTTTGGTGTTCCTGCACTATATGGATCATTAAGCCACGATTTGGTGCATGACATGCACCAACAAGGTCCCAAGTGTCCTCCTTAGCCCCTAGCTTGCATCCCAATGAGTCCAAAGGTGTGTCATCTCGAGGAACGATCCTCGACTGTATCGATTAAGCTCCTAAATCTCCCAAAATACCTACAAAGCATGCGAAAATCCGTGAAGACGTCTATCTCGACAAAATACGTGAATTGAGTGCAAACGTCGTGAACTAGTGCTAAACCATGCATGAATGAGCGGAAAATCTATCTAAATGAGTGTCTAAACCTAAGCCATAAATCGTGTTATCAGAGACCTTCAAGGCTGGAAAACAACAATTACAAGCTAAGGCCTTTCTACTTCTCTTTGAAAGATAGGGCGCTTACTTGGTATCAATCTCTCCCTCCAGGAAAATTCAACACATGGGAGGAGATGATGACAGAGTTCTTGACTAAATTCTTTCCCCCCTCAAAGACCGCTGAAATGAGAGGGAAGATCAATGCGTTCATCATGAAAGACAAGAAGAGTTTGTCCAAGTCATGGGAGAGATTTAAAGACATTCTTTTGGATTGCCCACATCATGGGATTCTAAAGATAGAGTTGTTGGAGATATACTTCAAAGGACTAGACGGAAACACCCAGTTCAACCTTCAACTACTATCCGCTGGCACATTCATGGATATGCCGATTGACGAAGCTTGGGTGTTCAAAGAGAAGCAAGCTTTGCACATAGAGAAATACTCCCACCAAGGAGCTGAAGGTAGAGTTAAAAGAGTCAACTTCCAAGAATCTCCATCAAACAATGATCAAAATACCTCTTTGAAGAATGATGTGAAGCAATTGAAAGACCTTTTGGTAGCTCAAACCCAAAAGGAAGAAGGAGGATATCAAGGGTCAAGGAACAACAATCAAGGTTCCCGAAACAACAACTACAACAACAATAGAGGATCCAACAGAACAATTGGAGATCCAACAATCAAAAATCGGGTAACTCTTACTCTAACTAAAATTCAAACAATTCTTCTAACCCTTTCCTCTCTTCTTCTTCTTCTTTAACTCCATTGAAAAGCCAGGAGTAAGGATCAAGTTCGTCCCAGCCGGAAAAGAAAGATGCGGTGCTGGAGGCCATCTTGATCAAGCTCGACTCTATGGAGACATCCATGACTTCATTTTTGAAGGCACAAAAAGACTTAGAACAACAATTCTTTAACAAGGCGAATGAAGCGCCAAGAGATCCAAGGAAGCTTCCAGCAAGGACGGAAAGCAACCCCAAAGGACAGATCATGGCAATAACGATGAGAAGTGGACTGAAGACTGCAGATCCAGTGCCTCGGTCGATGCCAGTACAAACGAAGAACACCTCGGTCCAGGCACAATCGAAGAACACTTCGGCCGAGATGCTAACCGATGTCAAACCTCGGAGAGCGTCGGACAAAACTGAAGTTTATGTTTCACCTCCTGCATATAAACCACCACTTCTATTCCCCCAATCAAGGGCTAGAGCACATCTAGACAAGCACTTTGGTAAGTTCCTTGACTTGATGAATAAACTACATATTAATATCCCTTTCCTTGATGATATTCTAGGGATGCCTGCCTATGGGAAGTTTTTAAAAGAAATTCTATCAAGGAAGAGGAAGTTGGAAGACTTTGGTGAAGTAAGGATGACATCTAAATCCTCGGAGCTTATTCAAATCATGAAGGAGAAGATGCCACCCAAATTGAGAGATCCCGGCTCATTTTGCATTCCCATTCAAGTTGGGGATGTCACTTGTGAGGCATTGTGTGATCTAGGAGCCAGCGTGAGCATCATCCCGCTGGAGCTATGTGTGAGGATCGGACTTGGAGAGCCCAAGCTGGTGAAGATACGGTTGTACATGGCGGACCGCTCCATTACCCATCCCGTGGGCATTTTGGAAGACGTTCCGGTTAAGTTAGGTAACTTCTATTTACCTATAGACTTTGCTGTGCTTGACATTCCCGCAGATTATCCCGTTCCTATCATTCTCGGGAGACCATTTCTAGCAACTTCGGGTTACAATGTGGATTGAAAGAACACTAAGTTGCAATTCAACATTGGCGGTAATCAAGTTGAGTTTGCATTGCTTGCGGCAATGAAGGGAGAGCAGCTAGGAGATGATATCTTCAACATCTATGATGATGAAGAATCAAGAGAATTGGTGAGCTCTATCCTTATTAATGATCCACTTGAGAGAGTTATTAGTTTTAGCTTAATGGAGGAAGGTATAGATGTTTCTTGTGATGCAGATACATGGAGCTTAAAGGCGCTGGAAGAAGATCCGGGAGCTGAATTTGAAAGGCAAATCCAGGAGAAGAAGATCTCCAGTTTCGGTCCCAGTTGTAGTACCTCGACCGAGGCACCTTCTGGACCAGCGAGGTGTTCTTGACTGAAGAACATCTCGGTCACCCTCTCTGGACCTCGACCGAGGTCGAAAGCAAGATGATGTCAACTGAGACTTCTGAAAGTCCAGTTCTTCGATCTACTCCACTGGAAGGAGGAAGCAAAGATCCACCTCAGAAAACACCCCCAGTTGTGGAGCTTAAACAACTACCAAGTCACTTAAGGTATGCTTTTCTTGGACCGGATTCTACTTATCCCGTCATCGTTAGTGCTTCCCTCTCCGAATCTGAATTATCTAAACTAATACATGTCCTGAGGAAGCATCAAAAGGCTTTGGGTTATACAATTGATGATCTTATTGGCATTAAGCCTTCTTTCTGCATGCATAGAATACTAATGGAGGATGATCATAAGACTTCACGGGAACCTCAAAGACGGTTAAATCCGATCATGAAAGAGGTTGTGAAGAAAGAAATTCTTAAGTTGTTGGATGCAGGTATCATATTTCCTATCTCGGAAGTGGGTGATCCCTGTACATGTTGTTCCAAAGAAAGGAGGGATGATCGTTGTGACAAATAAGAACAACGAGATGATCCCAACTAGGACCGTCAAGGGCTGGAGGGTGTGCATCGATTATAGGAAGTTGAACGTGACCACTCGGAAGGACCATTTTCCACTTCCCTTCATCGATCAAATACTTGAACGGTTGGCCCAGCATTCACACTTTTGCTATTTAGACGGCTATAGTGTCTTCTTTCAGATTCCTATCCATCCGGGCGATCAAGAGAAGACCACTTTTACTTGCCCATGGGGGACATTCGCTTATAAAAGGATGCCATTTGGATTATGTAATGCACCCGCTACCTTCCAGCGATGCATGATGGCTATCTTTTCCGAATACATAGACAAAATCATGGAGGTATTTATGGATGATTTTTCAGTATATGGTTCCTCTTTTGATGATTGCCTATCTAACCTTTTTCTAGTGCTACAAAGATGTGAAGACACTAATCTCGTTTTGAATTGGGAAAAGTGTCACTTTATGGTTAATGAAGGTATTGTGCTTAGACACCTCGTTTCTAATCGAGGTATTGAAGTTGATCGAGCTAAGATCGAGACTATTGAGAAGCTTCCTCCCCCTTGTTCTGTTAAGAGAGTGCGGAGTTTTCTCGGGCATGCACGCTTCTACAAGAGATTCATCAAGGACTTCTCGAAGATCTCTAAACCACTAACTAACCTCTTAAATAAAGATGTTGTTTTTGAGTTTTCGCAGGAGTGTCTCGATGCATTCTACAGGATTAAGGAAGCGTTGATCTCCGCTCCCATTATCCAACCTCCGGATTGGACCTTGCCCTTTGAGATCATGTGCGATGCAAGTGATGTGGCAGTAGGAGCGGTGCTTGGACAAAAGAAGGATGGCCGGAACACCGCCATTTACTATGCTAGTAAGACGCTAGACAAAGCCCAGCGAAACTACGCCACCACCGAAAAGGAGCTATTGGCAGTTGTATATACTTTTAAGAAATTTCGTTCCTAATTAGTAGGGGGCGAAAGTTATTGTTTACACTGACCATGCAGCTATTCGTTACTTGCTTGCTAAGAAGGATGCCAAGCCACGTCTTATTCGATGGATTCTATTGCTTCAAGAGTTTGACCTAGAGATCCGCGATAAGAAGGGATCCGAAAACTCTGTTGCGGATCACCTCAGCCGGCTACCTCCATCTTCACGCGAGAAGAACGAACCACCCATAGATGATTCATTCCCCGATGAACACTTGCACTTTTTGGAACGTTTGATAGACTTCCTTATCTCACCCCATGATGAAGGTGAAGTATGGGGTGAGGATACTTTCCAGTGTGTTTAGGGACACCGTACGGTCCAGCTAGCGACCTTAAATCAAGCGCTTCTTGGGAGGCAACCCAAGGTATTGCTTTCTTTTCCCTTTTCTAGCTTAGCTTTAGATAGTTTGCTTTTGCTTTGCTTTGTTTTATTTTTGGCGTCCTAGACAAACAATAGGTAATCTCTAAGGAAGGAATACAACCCAGGAGCAACACTGGAAGGACATAAGTTCAAGAATTTGAGAAGACGGAGTTTGACTGAGACACATCTCGGTTGCTGTCACAGCACCTCGACCGAGATGATTCTTGAGCAACCGAGGCGACTAGGGTTACTAAAGACCCACCTCGGTCAGTACCACCTCGGTCCAGTCGAGACCATCTCGACCGAGGTGACAACAGTTCCAGAAAAGGGTATAAAAGGGGGCTGAGATTTCTCTCTCTTCCTTCTCTCACCTTCTCGACCGCAGCGACCCAGTTTCACCTCGTTCTCCAATCTTCGATCATTTTCGACGATTCTTGCTTCCAAACTGCAAGAAAAGGGTAGAGGATCGGTTTGCAAGCGACAGTCTGCAACAATAGCGCTCCGAATCGACCGAATCTGGGGTAAATCGAAAAAACCCTAACTCCCTCTTCTTCCACTGTTTTCGATCAATTTGGGCTTTGGTTGCCCTTGCATTGTGCTGGAAAAGAATTAATTACTCCATAGGAACCATTGGTAGTGATATCGGGGGAAAAGAACTGGATTTCTGAGAGTTTCGATCGAACAGTCATCTACCTCGGTACAGTCGACCCGCGTCTCGACCGAGGTGTTCTTGGGATCTGACAAGCCGACCGAGGTGGTCTAATAGAGAGTGAAAAATGAGTTCTGACAGGCAGATTGTTCTGAGGGACAGATCATCTCCTTCTCCTTCTTCTTCTTCTCGCCACTCCATACCGTTGATCCATGAGCGACACCGAGTAGACTATGACCGTATAGCGGCACGTCTAGTGATTGCACCATGATTTCTAGATGTGGCTGCGTTTGATTACTGATAGCATGAATTATAGTTTATATTTTGGAGTTTGTTTGGACGTTTTATCTTCAATAATCTGCATGTTTGTATGTATAATATGTGATTATATTACCATTTCATCTACCTTTGCGGGAATCGAGGTCTGCACCTAGTTTTGTTGTAATCGTAGGTAAAATGGCACGTTTTGCATCAAAAAGGAGCAAAAGGAGCTATGAAGTCATTGGAGCTACATTCAGGAACATAAGGAACCATTCAGGAAGCATAGCCATGGATTAGAGATTCACTTTGGACTAGATTTGAGAGATTTCATATTCAGTTGTGACTCACCTTGGTTGACCACAGATTTACCTCGACCGAGGTGATCCAGAGAAGTCGAATCGACCGAGGCGAATACCTGGGACGCGGCGAGAATATTTTATTCTTGGCTGAGATCTTTTATCTTTGGAAAGAGATCTTATATTTTTGGGCTTGGCTCCTGGAAGGAAGAAGATATGCTAGATCATATATTTTACCTATTTTTATGGGAAGAGATCTTTCTAAGATATCTTATCTTTGGAGAGTAATTTTCCTATAAAAAAGGGTTGGATTTTCCACAAATCCAGATCATGCTATACCACCGATTAGGTTTTATACACCACATCAGCCATACTCCAGTTGGGAGATTTGAAGAACCTTTTTGAAGGTTGAAGAAGGAAGATTGTAGCTTTTATAGCTTTTGAAGGGTTTTTGTAAGATCATCTTAGATTCCCTTCCTTGTTGTCTTGTCTTGTTGGATTTCTATCCGAGGAACGCTTTGTTGTGATATTTGATTCAGTTATTGAAGTCTTTTCATTAAATTCTTCTTGTTCAAATATTCACTTTCTTCCCATATACTTGATTAATACTTTCATGATGATGAGTGGCTGATCTCTTTGTGTGATTCTAGGGTGATTGGCTGAAGGTTGTGGAAAAAACAATGATAGAATAATCTTAATCACATTAGGACCCTGAAAGTTCGAGTCTTTAACCTTAACCCTAAGCATCTCGCTCAGTCGATGAACATCTCGGCCGGGGTGGAATTCTTCTGACCGAGATGACTTATCTGATCCGAAACTGAGAGTTTAGTGTTAGAGTTTGCCAAATCCTATTCTTATTACACCTTTCCTGGCTCAATGCAAGCCTAGGATGAGACTTACCCGGTAATTCCTTAGTTTGTTTACCTAAGATCATAAGTGTAGGTAATAAAGGTTTATCCTTTATTGGGGTTTGAGTGTGCTTTCATCCTATCTTTGTGAGTTAGCCTGAGACTTACCCGGTAAAGGTTGATTCTATTCCCTTAGATGGTGTGTTAGTTTGAGATTATAGTTCTTTATCTTAATTCCTTGAGACTTACCCGGTAATAGGAGTTACGGTTTTGGATTAGTGAGTAGTGAGACTTACCCGGTGATCTATTCCACTTTAGTAACACCTTCCCCACGTAAAAACCTCACCTTTGTCCGCTTATCTTTAGATCTTGAGTTGGAACCACAATTAGATGCTTTAATCCCTAGAATTGCATATTTCCTTTATTGACTTTTATCATCTTTGATTGTTTTAATTACTTGTGGTTAGTGATTGCTTAAGCTTACCGTAAATGGACTTTGTTTCACTAAGTCTCTGTGATCGACCCCTGGAATTCCTTGCTTTTTACTACGATTGACCCGTACACTGCGGGTTCGCATCATTGTTTTAAGCTTACGTCTAGGGTTATAAATTTAAAGCTTGCACACACCGTTTGGAGCGAACAAGTTTTTGGCGCCGTTGCCGGGGACTTGGTCTAGACCGAGCCGGTTACGGTTTGCTTTTGGGGCACTTGCCCCCGTGTCTACTAACCACTCTTCTTGAGTGACTTTTGCAGGTTCTTTCTTAGGTTTATGCGAAGAACCCGCACTGGGAAGGAAATCGTTCCTTACGATCCCGAACCAGAAAAGACATACAAACGACGCTTAAGAGAAGCGAAGATGGCCAACCAAGACAATCGCGATCTTGAGGCCGAGCTGAAAGAGGCGCTAGAGCAGCTACGCCTCAGCAGGGGAAAAACTTAGGCAAGAGAAAGAGGAAACTCGCACCAGGACTGAAGCGATCGAAGCAGATATGGCAGCCTTACGAGACCAATATCTACTTCGACCGAGGGAAGATCCAGTTCCCGATGCTGGACCGATGCAGGTCCCAGTTGCTGACCCTCGACCGAGGCAGGTCCCGGTACCTGACGCCCCGGCCGAGTTACTTCCACCTCGGATGCCAGTCCGAGGCGTTCTTCTTGCGGGAATCTGTTCTCTCCAAACGGTGTGTGCAAGCTTTAAATTTATAACCCTAGACTTAAGCTTAAAATAAGGATGCGAACCCGCAGTGTACGGGTCAATCGTAGTAAAAAGCAAGAAATTCCAGGGGTCGATCACAGGGATTCGGTGAAACAAAGTCAATAACGGTAAGCTTCGCGAATACTAACCACAAGAGTAATTAACACAATCAAAGATGAATAAGAAGTCAATAAAGCAAACATGCAATTCTAGGGATTAAAGCTTCTAGTTGTGGTTCCAACTCAAGATCTAAAGATAAGCGGACAAAGCTGAGATTTTTGCAAGGGGAAGGTGTTACTAAAGTGGAGTAGATCACCGGGTAAGTCTCACTACACACTAATCCAAAATCGTAACTCCTATTACCGGGTAAGTCTCAAGGATTCAAGATAAAGAACTATAACCTCAAACTAACACACCATCTAAGGGGATAGAATCAACCTTTACCGGGTAAGTCTCAGGCTAACTCACAAAGATGGGATGGAAGTACACTCAAACCCCAATAAAGGATAAACCTTTATTACCTACACTTATGATCGTTGGTACACAAACTAAGGAATTACCGGGTAAGTCTCATCCTAAGCTTGCTTTGAACCAGGAAAGGTGTAATAAGAGTAGGATTTGGCAAACTCTAACACTTAACTCTCAGTTTAGGATCAGATAAGTCACCTCGGTCAGCCAAATTCCACCCCGGCCGAGATGTTCATCGACTGAACGAGATGCTTAGGGTTAAGGTTAAAGACTCGAACTTTCAGGGTCCTACTAGAATCTAAGACTATTCTATCATTGTTTTTCCCACAACCTTCAGCCAATCACCCTAGAATCACACAAGGAAATTAGCCACTCATCATCATAAAAGTATTAATCAAATATATGGGAAGAAGGTGAATATTTGAACAAGAACAATTTAATGAAAAGACTTCAATAACTGAATCAAATATCACACAAAAAGCGTTCCTTGGATAGCAATCCAACAAGACAAGACAACAAGGAAGGGAATTAAAGACAATCTTACAAAACCCTCCAAAAAGCTATAAAAGCTATGATCTTCAATCTTCCTTCAACCTTCAAAAAGGTTCTTCAAAACTCCCAACTGGAGTATGGTTGCAGCGATGTATGCTGGATCTCACAGCCTTCAATGGTGTATAACGTGCTAAGCGGGATCGTATGCGAGATGTCGGATTTGTGGAAATCCAACCCTTTTTATAGGAAAATAACCCTCCAAAGATAAGATATCTTAGAAAGATCTTTTCCCATAAAAATAGGTAAAATATAAGATCTTCTTCCTTCCAGGAGCCAAGCCCAAAAATATAAGATCACTTTCCAAAGATAAAAGATCTCAGCCAAGAATAAAATATTCTCGCCGCGTCCTAGGTATTCGCCTCGGTCGAGTCGGCGTCTCTGGATCACCTCGGTCGAGATGAATCTCGGGTCAACCGAGGTGAGTCACAACTGAATGTGAAATCTCTCAAAACTGGTCCAAAGTGAATCTTTAATCCATGGTTATGCTTCCTGGATGGTTCCTCATGCTCCTCAACGTAGCTTCAATGACTTCATAGCTCCTTTTGTTCCTTTATGATGCAAAACGTGCCATTTGACCTACAATTACAACAAAACTAGGTGTAGACCTCGATTCCCGCAAAGGTAGATGAAATGGTAGTATAATCACATAATATACATACAAACATGCAGATTATGAAAGATAAAACGTCCAAACAAACCCCAAAATATAGACTATAATTCATGCTATCAAAATACCCCATACTTAGCCCTTGCTTGTCCCCAAGCAAGTTCCTCATATAAAAGACAAGATAGAATGGATTATAAGTCAATAAAATCAATGAAAAGTCTTTCAAAAACATTTTATGGTGTGTTACAATCATAGATCACTCTAAGAGAATACTTCATGGAATTTAAAATCCAAACATGATCAAAACATTTTATAAATATAGGAAAGTTGTTCATCTTTGCATAAAATCATAGAATGCATAATAAGTCATAATTATCAAAATTAATCATGTATAATCCAGTTTAAACCACTAAGTCAATCAACAAGCTCAAGGTCTCAAGGGCTTCCCAAAAGAAAAGGTCAAGAAACGTGTAGGGTAGGGATGTATGTAAGGTAATGTGGTGCTAGAATCCGGGAAAAGGATGAACTTCACTTTCACTTTGACTTGCAACATCTTCCACCAATAAGCTTTGCTTATTTCACACTTTTTCTTTTTACTTTACTTTTTGGGATGCATGGACAGAGGTGCACAATAACCGAAGCCTAGGAGATCCGCAATCATCAATTTCTTGAGATGCATCAAACCCTTGATGCACATACCATGACCCGTTAGGAATATCGTTCAATCCGACTTTGGCAAGACACAAACACCCGGCTATGTGAATGGTGCCGAGTTACTCATCTTCATGATTGACTTCCCCAAACCTATTATTGCTTTCTAATACTTTCACTTCCAGCCCACTTTTCAACTTTAACTTCACTTGCTTTCACCACTTCGCTTGCTTCCAAATTCCCGGATAGGTAAAGGGAGGCAAAATGTATATGAGGGGCTAAGCATGATCAAGAAGAAGAAGAAGAAGAATGAATTGCCTTGGTCTTTCCAGGAAGAAAGTGAGAGAACTCATAATGTGGTGTCAACCTTCAAATTCAACATAATTTAGATAAAACAAAGTATTAAACATGCCAATAATTTCAAACAAAGCATTTAGCAACTTAAACATATTATAAAACCTTTCAAACACATAAAGATATTAAAACCAGTCAGTAAGCAAGATCTTCACTAAGATCATATCCAGATAAGTAACACAAAAAATCGTTTTCGAAAACTCTCAGTTAACCCACCTCGGTCGAGGTGTTCTTGGGTCAACCGAGGTGAAACGCCTCGTTTGGCCAAGACTGACTCGGTCGAGGTCAAAAAAAAAAAAATTTTAAACCATTTTTTTTTCAGTTTCGACGTTTTTCTCAATCAAATAACCTGTAAATATGCATGCAATCTCAGATAACCATATATATGCAGAAGTGAAGCATAAACACGAAATATCCGATAAAGTAGGAGTCATACATCAAAGTAACCAAATAAGTACATCAAGTCGTCATCAAATAAGTACAACAAATACCCCATACTTGGGACACACTGTCCCAGTGGGTCAATATAAGTCTAGAAATAAGAGTACTCACCGGATAAATAGTTGAACTGCATAAAAATATAATAAAGAAAGTCCTGCAGGCTTGCAGCTCATCAATAGTCGCGATCCGGTGGTGGTGGTGGTGGCACGTATGGATACTGAGTCGGGTCGAACGGATAACCCATGACACGCTCGAACTAAAGCTGGGCCATAATATGTTGATAATGCTGCCGCTCTTGCATCTCGCGGATATCCAGCGACAAAGCAGCATATGAATCAATAACCTGATCCGTCAGGTCATCGATCCGTCTGTGGGCATCTGGATCTCTCACTCCACGCCTCCTGCGTCTAGCAGGTCTAACCGGAGAGGTAGCAGGTGCGGGCTCAGTGTCCTCCTCGTCATCCAAATCTATAATCGGCGGTGCGCTCGTCCCTGCAGTATCTGTCCCTGTATCCATCGGGACTCCACCATCTCTCTCATCCACTGTATCCTAGTCGTCAGCCTCCTCCTCCTCCTCAGCTGGGGCAGCTGCTGCCTCCCTATAATCCTCCATCCGTGGAGCCCAGGCGGTCTGCCAATAGTGTGGATCGTAAACGGTGAATTGGGCAGACCATCGGATCCCCTGTGGTGCAGTCAGCTCCCATGGCATAGCAACGTAGGGTGTAGTCAGACCTCGGGGAACTAGAATCCGCCGAGTGATCATCTCCTGCAATCCAAGCGGCTTGGCAGCCGCCACCATCGTACACGCACTGAGGTCCATGTCATGAAAAGCAGCTATGTGGGTGACAAGCCCTCCGCAGCAGATGTCTCCCTTCGCTTTGGCCTTGATCTTGTGCAGGTCCTCTGCCAAGATCAAGCCAAAGTCCGGAAAACCCCCCGTAACCATACAGTACAAACTGAAAAGCTCGCCCTGTTGGATCTTCTGGGGCATCTCAGTACGCGCCAGAAGTGTCTCGCTGAATATCCTATGGGTTAACCTAAAGGCTAGGTGGAAGATGACCTTCTCCCTGGAATCTCCAGGGCGCCATCTATCTGCGTGCTAAGCAATATGGGCAATCTGCCCCCAGAACTCCCTAGCTACAGATCGGGAGGGGAAGTCAGTGGCGGTGGGCTCAAGAAAGCCGAAGATGTCTCTCCAAATCTCGAGCGGTACTAAGAAGTTCCGGTTCATCAACCGGTACTTCACAGACTGCTCTGTGGGAAGGTAGGTGAAGGAGCTAACGAACTCTAGGGTCGGCTCCAAGTAGGTTGGGGCTCGGATCTCAGTAAACTGATCTAGCCCAACTGTGGTAATCATCCTCCTAAGGTCTCCATCTACCCCTAGGCAGTCAAAAGCGGACACGTCCAGGAAACGTGGTGCAATCACTAGACGGCTAGCTATACGCTCATAATCTACCCGGTGTCGCTCATGGATCACCGGGCGGTAAGGTTTGGAAGAAGAGGAAGAAGGGGAAGGTGAGGATCTATCTCTGAGGGCAAGGCGACGTTCAGAACTCATTTTCACTTAGCTACTGTCAGATCACCTCGGTCACTGACAACTCTCAGGAATCACATCGGCCGAGGCGCAGTTCGACTGGACCGAGGCGGAAGCAGTTCGCGATTCAACTCTCAGAAATCCAGTTCTTTTCCCCCAAAAATCACTACAATTGCTTCCTATGGGGTACTTAAGCCTTTTCTCAACAGATGCAAGGGCAACCAAAGCCCGAATCGAAGCGAATGAACGAGTTAGGGTTTCGACTGTTTTTACCTCGTTCCGGCCGATTCGTTCGATTTCTTCGCAGATCTGTACTTGCAATGGGATCCTCTACCCTTCAATAGTAGTTTGGAAGCGGAAATCTTCGAAAACGAGCAATAATCGAAGGAGCGAGGTGAGAAGGCGCCGCGGTCGAGTCGAAGTGGGTAAAAAAAGTGAAAAAGAAAATTTTCCCCCTTTTATACTGTTCCTGGAACTGCTGTCACCTCGGTCGAGATGGTCTCGACTGGACCGAGGTGGTACGGACCGAGGTGGTTCTACAGAAACCCTAGTCGCCTCGGTTGCTCAAGAATCAACTCGGTCGAGGTGGCCTCGACTGGACCGAGGTGTCTCAGTCCAACTTCGTCTTATCGAATTCTCGAACTTCTGTACTTTCAGTTATGCTCCTTCCTTAGATGTCTCCTGTCATCTGTCTAGGACGCCAAAAACAAACAAAACAAAGAAAAAGCAAACTATCTAAGCTAAACTAAAAAAAGGGAAAAGAAAAACAATACCTTGGGTTGCCTCCCAAGAAGCGCTTGGTTTAAGGTCGCTAGCTGGACCATAATGCGTCATCAAATGAGGTATATCGGTGCAACCTCCTCAACCGGAGTTTCCGGTTGGTACTTCTTAAGTCTATGACCGTTGACCTTGAAGCTTCCGCTAGTTTCGCCCCATATCTCAACTGCACCATGAGGAAAAACATGTTTCACAACATAAGGTCCGGTCCATCTTGATTTTAACTTACCTGGAAAAAGGCGGAGGCGGGAGTTGAAGAGTAGAACTAAGTCTCCTTCGTTAAGCTCCTTTGAAATGATACGCTTGTCATGCCATCTCTTCGTCCTTTCCTTATAGATTTTGGCATTCTCATAGGCGTTCAAACGCAGCTCTTCCAGCTCGTGGAGTTCCAATAGTCGCTTCTCGCCGGCCTCCTTAATGTCGAAGTTTAACCATTTGATCGCCCAATACGCTTTGTGTTCCAATTCAACGGGCAAATGGCAAGACTTCCCATATACCAAATTATAAGGGGTGGTACCTATGGGAGTCTTAAATGCGGTCCTATACGCCCAAAGAGCGTCGTCCAATTTCATGGACCAATCCTTCCTCGTTCTAGAGACGGTCTTCTCCAAAATTGCTTTGATTTCTCTATTCGAGATCTCGACCTGTCCACTAGTTTGAGGGTGATAAGCAGTTGATACCTTGTGGGTTACCCCATACTTCGATAGAAGTGCCTTGAACTTCCGGTTGATGAAATGCGTTCCTCCATCGCTGATGATGATGCGCGGAGTTGCAAACTGTGGGAAGATGGTCCTGTTTAGGAACTTCACAACCACCTTGGCGTCATTAGTGGGAGAGGCAATGGCTTCAACCCATCTAGAGACGTAATCAACCGCAAGAAGGATATAGAGGTTTCCTCCGGAGGATGGGAAAGGTCCCATGAAGTCAATCCCCCATACATCGAAGATTTCCACCTCTTGGATGTTATTAAGTGACATCTCGTTCCTCCTTGATAAATTTCCTGTTCTTTGGCATGCATCACAAGAGACAACAAAATCTTGTACATCCTTGAATAATGTAGGCCAAAATAAACCGGAATGTAATATCTTAGCGCATGTTTTATTGGTACTAGCATGTCCTCCACATGGAAGTGAATGGCAATGCCGTATGACGCTATTAACTTCATCTTCCGGAATGCATCTTCGAAGCATCCCATCCGGTCCGCGCTTGAATAGCAGCGGCTCGTCCCAGTAATAATGTCGTACTTCCTTGAAGAATCTCTTCCTTTGAGAGTACGTCAATCCGGGCGGTGTTTCCTGGCATACAAGATAATTCACAATATCAGCATACCAAGGTCCTTTGTTATCAGAAAGTTGGTGGATGGAATGTTCCACCAACTGAGGATGAATGTCAAAGAAGGGAGTAAGAATTTTATTATTCTCAGTAGTCTCAGTTGACATCATCTCGCCCTCGACCTCGGTCGAGGCGCAGAGGCGTTGACCGAGATGTTCTTCAGTCGCCTCGCTCAATCCAGAAAGTGCCTCGGTCGAGGTACTACAACTGGGACCGAAACTGGAGATCTTCGTCTCCTGGATTAGCTTCTCAGTTTTTGCTCCTGGATCCTCTTCCAGTGCCTTTAAGCTCCGTATATCTGCATCACAAGAAGCATCTATACCTTCCTCCATTAAACTAAAGCTAATAATTCTTTCGAGTGGATCGTTAATAAGGATAGAGCTCACCAATTCTCTTGATTCTTCTTCATCGTAGATGTTGAAGATATCATCAATTATTTGCTCCCCTTTCATGGCTGCAAGTAGTGCGAACTCCACCTCATCGCCACCAATGTTGAATTTCAACTTGGCGTTCTTGCAATCCACATTGCAACCCGAAGTTGCTAGAAATGGCCTCCCGAGAATAATAGGAACAGGATCATCTGCGGGAATGTCAAGTACAACAAAATCTATAGGTAGATAGAAGTTACCTAACTTGACCGGAACGTCCTCCAAGATGCCCACGGGATGGGTGATGGAGCGATCCGCCATATAAAGTCGAATCTTGACCGGCTTGGGCTCTCCAAGTCCGATCTTCATACATAGCTCCAGCGGTATGATGCTCACGCTGGCTCCTAGATCACAAAGGGCTTCACAAGTGACATCCCCAACTTGAATGGGAATGCTAAATGAGCCGGGATCTCTCAACTTAGGTGGCATCTTCTCCTTCATGATCTTAATAAGCTCCGAGGATTTAGATGTCATCCTAACTTCACCAAAGTCTTCCAATTTCCTTTTCCTTGATAGGATCTCCTTTAAGAACTTCCCATAAGCGGGCATACCTAGAATAGCATCAAGGAAAGGAATGTTAATATGCAGCTTATTCATCAAGTCAAGGAACTTACCAAAGTGCTTGTCTAGATGTGCTCTAGCCCTTGACTGGGGGAATGGAAGTGGTGGTTTGTATGCAGGAGGTGGAACATAAACTTCAGTTTTCCCCTCCGCTTTCTGTTGCTCCGCCTCGGGTGGTATCTCGGTCGAGGTGTTCTTCGACTGGATCTGGACCGAGGTGGTCTGCGTCGAACGAGGTACTGGATCTGCAGTTTTGAGTCCACTCCTCGTCGTTATGGCCATGCACTGGCCCTTAGGGTTGCTTTCCGTCTTTGCTGGAAGCTTCCCTGGATCTCTCGGCGCTTCATTCGCCCTACTTGCAAGTTGTTGTTCGAATGACTTTTGGGCCCTCGAAAATGAAGTCATAGAAGTCTCCATAGCGCTAAGCTTGATCAAGATAGCCTCTAGAACTGCGTCTTTCTTTTCCGGCTGAGACGAACTTGATCCTTCCCCCTGACTCTTTAATGGAGTAGAAGAAGAAGAAGGGGAAGAGAGGAAAGTGTTAGAGGAATTATTGGAGTTGGAGTTAGAATAATTGTTACCAGGACTCTGGTTGTTTTGATTGTTCGTCCTCCAATTGTTGCTATTGGACCCTCTATTGTTGTTGTTGTAATTGTTGTTTCGGGAACCGTTGTTGTTGTTACAGTATCCATTGTTGTTGTTTCTTTGTCCTTGCTCTTCCTTCTTGGTTTGAGCAACCAAGAGTTCCTTCAATTGCTTCACGTCATTCTTCAAAGACGTGAGTTGATTGTTGTTGGATTGAGTCGCTTGAAAGTTTACTCTTTTAACTCCACCTTCAGCTCCTTGGTGGGTGTACTTCTCCATATGCAAGGCTTGCTTCTCAATGAAGTCCCAAGCCTCGTCAATTGCCATGTCCATGAAGGTACCGGCGGAGAGTAGTTGGAGATTGAACTGGGTGCTTCCGTCCAGTCCCTTGAAATAAATCTCCAATAACTCTAACTTTGGAATCCCATGATGTGGGCAATCCAAAAGAATGTCCTTGAATCGCTCCCATGTCTTGGACAAGCTCTCCTTGTCCTTCATAATGAAAGCATTAATCTTCCCTCTCATTTCAGCTGTCTTTGAGGGGGAAAAGAATTTGGTTAAGAACTCCGTCGTCATCTCCTCCCATGTGCTAATTTTACCTGGAGGAAGAGATTGATACCAAGTAAGAGCTCTATCTTTTAAAGAAAAGTAAAAAGGTCTTAGCTTGTAGTTGTTGTTTTCAATTCTCGGAGGTCTCAAGGTCTCCATCAAGATCTCATAGTTTTGAAGATGTTGATGTGGTGATTCCTTCTCTAGCCCTCCGAATTGGCATTGGCGAATCATGGATAGAACTTGCGGTCGAAGTTCATAGTCATGGTCCGCTGGATCTCCTAGGTTAACTCCTGGACGCCTCAGTTGCTGATTAGGGTCCATCCTTTGACCTAGGGTTTGTGGAATTCCTGCAAGAAGAACATCTCAGACTGGCCTCCGAGGTGGAAGTACATCGACCGGGGCGTCAGGTACTGGAACCTGCCTCGGTCGAGGGTCAGCTACTGGATCCTGCATCGGTCGAGGATCAACAGGAGGATCTTCCCTCGGTCGGAGTAGAATCTGGTCACGTATGACCGCCATCTCCGCCTCGATTGCTTCTGTCTTGGTGCGAGTTTCTTCCTTCTCTCGCCTTAGTTCTTTCTTGCGGAGGCGTAGCAGCTCTAACGCCTCTTTCAATTCGGCCTCAAGATCGCGGCTGTCTTGTTGGCCCATCTTCGCTTCTTTCAAACGTCTTTTGTATGTCTTTTCTGGTTCGGGATCGTAAGGAACGATTTCCTTCCCAGCGCGGGTTCTTCGCATATACCTAAGAAAGAACCTGCAAAAGTCACTCGAGTAGAGTGGTTAGATGACACGGGGGCAAGTGCCCCAAGAGCAAACCGTACCGGCTTGGTCTAGACCAAGTCCCCGGCAACGGCGCCAAAAACTTGTTTGCTCCAAACGGTGCGTGCAAGCTTTAAATTTATAACCCTAGACTTAAGCTTAAAACAAGGATGTGAACCCGCAGTGTACGGGTCAATCGTAGTAAAAAGCAAGAAATTCCAGGGGTCGATCACAGGGACTCGGTGAAACAAAGTCAATAACGGTAAGCTTTGCGAATACTAACCACAAGAGTAATTAACACAATCAAAGATGAATAAGAAGTCAATAAAGCAAACATGCAATTCTAGGGATTAAAGCTTCTAGTTGTGGTTCCAAATCAAGATCTAAAGATAAGCGGACAAAGCTGAGATTTTTGCAAGGGGAAGGTGTTACTAAAGTGGAGTAGATCACCGGGTAAGTCTCACTACACACTAATCCAAAATCGTAACTCCTATTACCGGGTAAGTCTCAAGGAATCAAGATAAAGAACTATAACCTCAAACTAACACACCATCTAAGGGGATAGAATCAACCTTTACCGGGTAAGTCTCAGGCTAACTCACAAAGATGGGATGGAAGCACACTCAAACCCCAATAAAGGATAAACCTTTATTACCTACACTTATGATCGTTGGTACACAAACTAAGGAATTACCGGGTAAGTCTCATCCTAAGCTAGCTTTGAACCAAGAAAGGTGTAATAAGAGTAGGATTTGGCAAACTCTAACACTTAACTCTCAGTTTAGGATCAGATAAGTCACCTCAGTCAGCCAAATTCCACCCCGGCCGAGATGTTCATCGACTGAACGAGATGCTTAGGGTTAAGGTTAAAGACTCGAACTTTCAGGGTCCTACTGGAATCTAAGACTATTCTATCATTGTTTTTCCCACAACCTTCAGCCAATCACCCTAGAATCACACAAGGAAATTAGCCACTCATCATCATAAAAGTATTAATCAAATATATGGGAAGAAGGTGAATATTTGAACAAGAAGAATTTAATGAAAAGACTTCAATAACTGAATCAAATATCACACAAAAAGCGTTCCTTGGATAGCAATCCAACAAGACAAGACAACAAGGAAGGGAATTAAAGACAATCTTACAAAACCCTCCAAAAAGCTATAAAAGCTATGATCTTCAATCTTCCTTCAACCTTCAAAAAGGTTCTTCAAAACTCCCAACTGGAGTATGGTTGCAGCGATGTATGCTGGTTCTCGCAGCCTTCAATGGTGTATAACGTGCTAAGCGGGATCGTATGCGAGATGTCGGATTTGTGGAAATCCAACCCTTTTTATAGGAAAATAACCCTCCAAAGATAAGATATCTTAGAAAGATCTTTTTCCATAAAAATAGGTAAAATATAAGATCTTCTTCCTTCCAGGAGCCAAGCCCAAAAATATAAGATCACTTTCCAAAGATAAAAGATCTCAGCCAAGAATAAAATATTCTCGCCGCGTCCTAGGTATTCGCCTCGGTCGAGTCGGCGTCTCTGGATCAACTCGGTCGAGATGAATCTCGGGTCAACCGAGGTAAGTCACAACTGAATGTGAAATCTCTCAAAACTGGTCCAAAGTGAATCTTTAATCCATGGCTATACTTCCTGAATGGTTCCTCATGCTCCTCAACGTAGCTTCAATGACTTCATAGCTCCTTTTGTTCCTTTTTGATACAAAACGTGCCATTTTACCTACAATTACAGCAAAACTAGGTGTAGACCTCGATTCCCGCAAAGGTAGATGAAATGGTAGTATAATCACATAATATACATACAAACATGCAGATTATGAAAGATAAAACGTCCAAACAAACCCCAAAATATAGACTATAATTCATTCTATCAGAATCCCACAAACCCTAGGTCAAAGGATGGACCCCAATCAACAACTGAGGCGTCCAGGAGTTAACCTAGGAGATCCAGCGGACCATGACTACGAACTTCAACCGCAAGTTCTATCCATGATTCGCCAATGCCAGTTTGAAGGGCTAGAGAAGGAATCCCCACATCAACATCTTCAAAACTACGAGATCTTGATGGAGACCTTGAGACCCTCAAGGATTGAAATAACAACTACAAGCTAAGACCTTTTCACTTTTCTTTAAAAGATAGAGCTCTTACTTGGTATCAATCTCTTCCTCCAGGAAAAATCAACACATGAGAGGAGATGACTACGGAGTTCTTGACCAAATTCTTTTCCCCCTCTAAGACCGCTGAAATGAGAGGGAAGATTAATGCTTTCATCAAGAAGGACAAGGAGAGCTTGTCTAAGTCATGGGAGAGGTTTAAGGACATTCTCTTGGATTGCCCACATCATGGGATTCCAAAGATAGAGTTGTTAGAGATATACTTCAAGGGACTGGACGGAAGCACCCAGTTCAACCTCCAACTACTCTCTGCCGGTACCTTTATGGACATGGCGATTGACGAAGCTTGGGACTTCATCGAGAAGCAAGCTTTGCATATGAAGAAGTACACCCATCAAGGAGCTGAAGGTGGAGTTAAAAGAGTTAACTTCCAAGAAACTCAGCCCAACAACAATCAACTCACGTCTTTGAAGAATGACGTGTAGCAATTGAAGGAACTCTTGGTTGCTCAAACCAAGAAGGAAGATCAAGGACAAAGGAATAACAACAATGGATACCGTAACAACAAAAACGGTTCCCGGAACAACAACTACAACAACAACAATAGAGGATCCAATAGCAACAATTGGAGGGCGAACAACCAAAATTCTGGTAACAATCATTCTAACTCCAATTCTAACGATTCCTCTAATCCTTTCCTCTCTCCCCCATCTTCTTCTTCTTCTTCTACTCCATTAAAGAGCTAGGGGAAAGGATCAAGTTCGTCTCAGCCGGAAAAGAAAGACACAGTGCTGGAGGCTATCTTGATCAAGCTTAGTGCTATGGAGACTTCTATGACTTCATTTTCGAAGGCCCAAAAAGCCTTTGAACAACAACTTGCAAGTAGGGCGAATGAAGCGCCAAGAGATCCAGGGAAGCTTCCAGCAAGGACGGAAAGCAACCCTAAGGGCCAGATCATGGCCATAACAACGAGGAGTGGACTGAAAACTGCAGATCCAGTGCCTCGGTCGGTGCCAGTACCGACGAAGACCACCTCGGTCCAGGTGCAGTCGAAGAACACTTCGGCCGAGATGCCAACCGAGGTGGAGCCACAGAAAGCGGAGGGGAAAACTGAAGTTTATGTTCCACCTCCTGCATACAAACCACCACTTCCATTCCCCCAGTCAAGGGTCAAAGCACATCTAGACAAGCACTTTGGTAAGTTCCTTGACTTGATGAATAAACTGCACATTAACATTCCTTTCCTTGATGCTATTCTAGGAATGCCCGCCTATGGGAAGTTCTTGAAGGAGATCCTATCAAGGAAGAGGAAACTGGAAGATTTTGGTGAAGTAAGGATGACATCTAAATCCTCGGAACTTATTCAAATCATGAAGGAGAAAATGCCACCTAAATTGAGAGATCCCGGCTCATTTTGCATTCCCATTCAAGTTGGGGATGTCACTTGTGAAGCCCTATGTGATCTAGGAGCCAGCGTGAGCATCATTCAGTTGGAGCTATGTGTGAAGATCGGACTTGGAGAGCCCAAGCCGGTCAAGATTTGACTATACATGGCGGATCGCTCCATCACCCATCCCGTGGAAATTTTGGAGGACGTTCCGGTCAAGTTAGGTAACTTTTATTTACCAATAGATTTTGTTGTACTTGACATTCCCGCATATTATCCTGTTCCTATTATTCTCAAGAGGCCATTTCTAGCAACTTCGGGTTGCAACGTGGATTGCAAGAACGCCAAGTTGAAATTCAACATAGGCGGAGACGAAGTGGAGTTCGCACTACTTGCAGCCATGAAAGGGGAGCTGCTAAGCGATAATATCTTCAACATCTACGATGAAGAAGAATCAAGAGAATTGGTGAGCTCTATCCTTATTAACGATCCACTCGAAAGAGTTATTAGTTTCTGTGTAATGGAGGAGGGTATAGATGCTTCTTGTGATGCAGATATACGGAGCTTAAAAGCACTGGAAGAGGATCCAGGAGCTAAAACTGAGAAGCTAATCCAGGAGACGAAGATCTCTAATTTCGGTTCCAGTTGCAGTACCTCGACCGAGGCACTTTCTGAACTGAGCGAGGCGACCGAAGAACATCTCGGTCAACGCCTCTGCGCCTCGACCGAGGTCGAAGGCGAGATGATGTCAACTGAAAATGCTGAAAATAACAAACTTCTTACTCCTTTCTCTAACATTCATCCTCAGTTGGTGGAACATTCTATCCACCAACTTTCTGATAATAAAGGACCTTGGTATGCTGATATTGTGAATTATCTTGTTTGCCAGGAAGTACCGCCCGGATTGACGTACTCTCAAAAGAAGAGATTCTTCAAGGAAGTACGACATTACTACTGGGATGAACCGCTGCTATTCAAGCGCGGGCCGGATGGGATGCTTCGAAGATGCATTCCGGAAGATGAAGTTAATAGCGTCATACGGCATTGTCATTCACTTCCTTGTGGAGGACATGCTAGCACCGATAAAACATGCGCTAAGGTATTACGTTCCGGTTTCTTTTAGCCTACATTATTTAAGGATGTGCAATCGTTTGTTGTCTCTTGTGATGCATGCCAAAGAACAGGAAATTTATGAAGGAGGAACGAAATGCCGCTTAATAACATCCAAGAGGTGGAAATCTTTGATGTATGGGGGATAGACTTCATGGGACCTTTCCCATCCTCCGGAGGAAACCTCTATATTCTTCTTGCAGTTGATTACGTCTCTAGATGGGTTGAAGACATCGCTTCCCCACTAATGACGCCAAAGTGGTTGTGAAGTTCTTAAACAGAACTATCTTTCCACGTTTTGGAACTCCACGCATCATCATCAGCGATGGAGGAACGCATTTCATCAACCGGAAGTTCAAAGCACTTCTATCAAAGTATGGGGTAACCCACAAGGTATCAACCCCTTATCACCCTCAGACTAGTGGACAGGTCGAGATCTCGAATAGAGAAATCAAGGCAATTTTGGAGAAGACCGTCTCTAGGACGAGGAAGGATTGGTCCAAGAAATTGGACGATGCTCTTTGGGCCTACAGGACTGCATTTAAGACTCCCATAGGTACCACCCCTTATAATTTGGTATATGGGAAGTCTTGCCATTTGCCCATTGAGTTATAACACAAAGCATATTGGGTGATCAAATGGTTGAACTTCGACATTAAGGAGGCCGGCGAGAAGCGGCTATTGGATATCAACGAGCTGGAGGAGCTGCGTTTGAACGCTTATGAGAATATTAAAATCTATAAGGAGAGGACGAAGAAATGGCATGACAAGCGTATCATCCCAAAGGAGCTTAACGAAGGAGACTTAGTTCTACTCTTCAACTCCCGCCTCCGCCTCTTTCCACGTAAGTTAAAATCTAGATGGACCGGACCTTATGTTGTGAAACATGTTTTTCCTCATGGTGCAGTTGAGATATGGGGCGAAACGAGCGGAAGCTTCAAGGTCAATGGTCATAGACTCAAGAAATACAAACCGGAAACTCCGGTTGAGGAGGTTGCACCAATATACCTCGTTTGAGAGACGCACTATGGTCCAGCTAGCGACCTTAAACCAAGCGCTTCTTGGAAGGCAACCCAAGGTATTGCTTTCTTTTTCCCTTTTCTAGTCTAGCTTAGATAGTTTTGCTTTTGCTTTGCTTTGTTTTGTTTTTGGCGTTCTAGACAGACAACAGGTGACATCTAAGGAAGGAGTACAAACTAGGAGCATAACTGGAAGGACAGAAGTTCAAGAATTTGAGAAGACGAAGTTTGGCTGAGGCACATCTCGGTTGCTGTCAGAGCACCTCGACCGAGATGATTCTTGAGCAACCGAGGCGACTAGGGTTTCTGAAGAACCACCTCGGTCCGTACCACCTCGGTCCAGTCGAGACCACCTCGACCGAGGTGACAGCAGTTCCAGAAAGGGTATAAAAAGGGGGAAAAATTCTTTTTCTTCTCTTTACCTACCCCCTCGACCGCGGTGCTCCCTTTCACCTCGCCCTTCGATTCTTGCTCGTTTTTGAAGATTTTCGCTTCCAAACTGCGATTAAAGCGTAGAGGATCCCAGTGGAAATGTCGATCTGCGAAGAAATCGAACCGAAACAGCCGAACGAGGTAAAAAGAGAACGAAACCCTAACCTCACTGTTTTTGCTTCGATTTAGGCTCGGATTGCCCCACATTTGCTGAAAAATAAATTAAGTACCCCATAGGAACCAATTGTAGTGATTTTGGGGGAAAAGAACTGGATTTCTGAGAGATTAGATCGCACAGTTTTTCGCCTCGGTCCAAACGTGATGTGCCTCGGCCGAGGTGTTCTTCAGTTTGTCAGACCGACCGAGGTGATCTGACAGAGAGAGTTTGAAAATGAGTTCTGACAGACGTCTTGCCATTAGGGATAGATCCTCCCCTTCCCCTTCTTCCTCTTCTTCCAGACCCTATCGATCGGTGATCCACGAGCGACACCGAGTCGATTACGACCATATAACAGCCCGTCCAGTGATAGCACCTCGCTTCCTGGACGTATCAGCCTTTGACTGTCTCCATGTGGATGGAGACCTTAGACGTATGATATCGACGGTAGGATTGGATCAGTTTACTAAGATCCGCACACCTGCCTATCTGGAGCCCACCTTAGAGTTTATTAGCTCCTTTACCTACCTCCCCACAGAGTGTTCTGTGAAGTACCGGTTGATGAACCTGAACTTCTTAGTGCCATTAGAGTATTGGAGGGACATTTTTGGTTTTCCTGCCCCGACCGCTGTTGATTTCCCTTCCCGGACTGTAGCTAGGGAGTTTTGGGGACAGATTGCTCACGTGGTTGAGCACGCAGACAGGTGGCTCCCTGGAGACTCCAGGGAGAAGGTTATTTTTCACCTAGCTTTTAGGTTAGCCCACCGCATTTTCAGCGAGACGCTTCTGGCGCGTACTGAGACGCCCCAGAAGGTCCGACAGGGGGAGCTTTTTAGCCTATACTGCATGGTGACTGGAGGGATCCCCAACTTTGGCTTGATACTGGCAGAGGATCTGCACAGGATCAAGGCCAAGGCGAAGGGGGACATCTGTTGCGGAGGACTTGTGACCCACATTGCCAGCTATCAGGACATGGACCTCAACGCTTGCATTATGGTGGCGGCTGCCAATCCGCTTGGGCTGTAGGAGATGATTACTCGGCGGATTTTGGTTCCCCGAGGACTGACTACACCATATGTGGCTATACCATGGGAGCTGACTGCACCACAGGGGATCAGGTGGTCAGCCCAGTTTACAATTTATGACCCTCATTACTGGCAGACCGCTTGGGCCCTACTGATGGAGGATTATAGAGAGGCAACAATTGCACCAGCTGAGGAGGAGGAGGAGGTAGATTATGAGGAGACTGCTGATGACAGGGATGGTGGAGTCCCGATGGATATAGGGACAGATACTGTTGGGACGAGTGCGCCAGTTATTGATCTTGATAATGATGATGATACTGAGCCTGCACTAGCCACATATCCAGTGAGACCTGCTAGGCGTAGAGCACGCTGACACAGAGATCCAGAGGCTCACCGTCGGATCGATGATCTGACGAATCAGATGATTGATTCATATGCCGCCTTATCACTAGATATCCGCGAGATGCAGGAGCGACAGCATTACCAGCACATGATGGCCTAGATTCAGTTTGAGCACATCATGGGCTATCCATTTAACCCGTCTCAGTATGCATATGTGCCACCACCACCACCACCAGATCGTGACTACTGAGAGCTGCACGATTTTCTTTCTTATTTTTATGCAGTTCAGCTTATTGTCCGGTGAGTATTTTATTTCCTTAGACTTATTTCAACCCACTGGGACAGTGTGTCCCAAGTATGGGGTATTTATGTATTATTTGACTCATGGATGTATGACTTAACCTTCTATGATATTTATGCTTCATTTTGCTTCTATGTGTTTATTTGAGATTGCATGCATACATACAGGTTATTTGATTGAGAAAACGTCGAAACTGAAAGAAAAACTGGTTTTAAAAAAATTTTTGACCTCGACCGGGGGAGTTCTGGCCGAACGAGGTGTTCCACCTCGGTTGACCTAAAAACACCTCGACCGAGGTGGGTTAACTGAGAGTTTTCAAAAACAATTTTTGTGCTTCTTATCTGGATATGATCTCAGTGAAGATCTTGCTTACTGACTGGTTTTGAAATCTTTATGTGTTTAAAAAGTTTTATAATATGTTTAAGTTGCTAAATGCTTTGTTTGAAGTTTTTGGCATGTTTAATAATTTGTTTTTATCCAAATTATGTTGAATTTGAAGGTTGACACCGCAAGATAAGTTCTCTCACTTTCTTCCTGGAAAGACCAAGGCAATTCATTCTTCTCTCTTCTTCTTCTTGATCATGCTTAGCCCCTTATATACATTTTGCCTCCCTTTACCTATCCGGGAATTTGGAAGCAAGCGAAGTGGTAAAAGCAAGTGAAGTTAAAGTTGAGAAGTTGGCTGGAAGTGAAAGTGTTAGAAAGTAATAATAGGTTTGGGGAAGTCAATCATGATGATGAGTAACTCGGCACCATTCACATAGTCGGGTGTTTGTGTCTTGCCAAAGTCGGATTGAGCGATATTCCTAACGGGTCATGGTATGTGCATCAAGGGTTTGATGCATCTCAAGAAATTGATGATTGCTGATTTCCTAGGCTTCGGTTATTGTGCACCTCTGTCCATGCATCCCAAAAAGTAAAGTAAAAAGAAAAAGTGTGAAATAAGCAAAGCTTATTGGTGGAAGATGTTGCAAGTCAAAGTGAAAGTGAAGTATATCCTTTTCCCGGATTCTAGCACCACATTACCTTACATACATCCCTACCCTACACGTTTCTTGACCTTTCTTTTGGGAAGCCCTTGAGACCTCGAGCTTGTTGATTGACTTAGTGGTTTAAATTGGATTATGCATGATTAATTTCGATAATTATGACTTATTACACATTCTATGATTTTATGCAAAGATGAACAACTTTCTTATATTTATAAAATGTTTTGATCATATTTTGATTTTAAATTCCATGAAGTATTCTCTTAGAGTGATCTATGATTGTAGCACACCATAAAAATGTTTTGAAAGACCTTTCATTGATTTTCTTGACTTATAATCCATTCTATCTTGTCTTTATATGCGGAACTTGCTTGGGGACAAGCAAGGGTTAAGTATGGGGTATTTTGATAGCATGAATTATAGTCTATATTTTGGAGTTTGTTTGGACGTTTTATCTTCAATAATCTGCATGTTTGTATGTATAATATGTGATTATGTTACCATTTCATCTACCTTTGCGGGAATCGAGGTCTACGCCTAGTTTTGTTGTAATCGTAGGTAAAATGACACGTTTTGCATAAAAAAGGAGCAAAAGGAGCTATGGAGTCATTGGAGCTACATTCAGGAACATAAGGAACCATCCAGGAAGCATAGCCATGGATTAGAGATTCACTTTGGACTAGATTTGAGAGATTTCACATTCAGTTGTGACTCACCTCGGTTGACCACAGATTTACCTCGACCGAGGTGATCCAGAGAAGTCGACTCGACCGAGGCGAATACCTGGGACGCGGCGAGAATATTTTATTCTTGGTTGAGATCTTTTATCTTTGGAAAGAGATCTTATATTTTTGGGCTTGGCTCCTGGAAGGAAGAAGATATGCTAGATCATATATTTTACCTATTTTTATGGGAAGAGATCTTTCTAAGATATCTTATCTTTGGAGAGTAATTTTCCTATAAAAAGGGTTGGATTTTCCACAAATCCAGATCATGCTATACCACCAATCAGGGTTTATACACCACATCAGCCATACTCCAGTTGGGAGATTTGAAGAACCTTTTTGAAGGTTTAAGAAGGAAGATTGTAGCTTTTATAGCTTTTGAAGGGTTTTTGTAAGATCATCTTAAATTCCCTTCCTTGTTGTCTTGTCTTGTTGGATTTCTATCCGAGGAACACTTTGTTGTGATATTTGATTCAGTTATTGAAGTCTTTTCATTAAATTCTTCTTGTTCAAATATTCACTTTCTTCCCATATACTTGATTAATACTTTCATGATGATGAGTGGCTAATCTCTTTGTGTGATTCTAGGGTGATTGGCTGAAGGTTGTGGGAAAAACAATGATAGAATAATCTTAATCACAGTAGGACCCTGAAAGTTCGAGTCTTTAACCTTAACCCTAAGCATCTCGCTCAGTCGATGAACATCTCGGCCGGGGTGGAATTCTTCTGACCGAGGTGACTTATCTGATCTGAAACTGAGAGTTAAGTGTTAGAGTTTGCCAAATCCTATTCTTATTACACCTTTCCTGGTTCAATGCAAGCCTAGGATGAGACTTACCCGCTAATTCCTTAGTTTGTTTACCTAAGATCATAAGTGTAGGTAATAAAGGTTTATCCTTTATTGGGGTTTGAGTGTGCTTTCATCCTATCTTTGTGAGTTAGCCTGAGACTTACCCGGTAAAGGTTGATTCTATTCCCTTAGATGGTGTGTTAGTTTGAGATTATAGTTCTTTATCTTAATTCCTTGAGACTTACCCGATAATAGGAGTTACGGTTTTGGATTAGTGAGTAGTGAGACTTACCCGGTGATCTATTCCACTTTAGTAACACCTTCCCCACGCAAAAACCTCAGCTTTGTCCGCTTATCTTTAGATCTTAAGTTGGAATCACAACTAGATGCTTTAATCCCTAGAATTGCATATTTCCTTTATTGACTTTTATCATCTTTGATTGTTTTAATTACTTGTGGTTAGTGATTGCTTAAGCTTACCGTAATTGGACTTTGTTTCACTAAGTCCCTGTGATCGACCCCTGGAATTCCTTGCTTTTTACTACGATTGACCCGTACACTGCGGGTTTGCATCCTTGTTTTAAGCTTATGTCTAGGGTTATAAATTTAAAGCTTGCACACACCGTTTGGAGCGAACAATTGCCACGATGTGGATGATGATTTGAGGCGGATGATTGCTACGGTAGGGTTGGAGCAGTTCATGGAGATTAGAGCTCCAACCTACCTTGACCCGACTTTGGAGTTTGTTAGCTCCGTGACTTACTTGCCTACAAAGCGTGCCATCAAGTACCGGTTGCTGAATCGGAACTACTTAGTTCCGATGGATCATTGGAGGGATATTTTCGGCTTCCCGACCCCCACAGTTGCTGATTTTCCTTCTCGAGCCGTGGCTCGGGAGTTATGGGGCCACATAGCTCACGTAGTTGAGCACGCTGATAGGAGGAGACCTGGAGACTCCAGGGAGCGTATTATCTTCCATTTGGCCTTCAGATTAGCCCACCGGATCTTTAGCGAGACACTTCTGGTGCGTACTGAGACGCCCCAGAAGATTAGACTGGGGGAGCTGCTGAGCCTGTACTGTATGGTGACCGCAGGAGTTCCGGACTTTGGAGTGATGCTGGCTGAGAATCTTCACAGGATCAAGGCGAGAGGAGATATCTGTTGCGGAGGTCTAGTGAGTCACATCGCGAGTTACATGGACCTTGATTTGAGTGCTTGTACTATGGTGGCGGCTGCCAAGCCGCTTGAGTTGCAGGAGTTGATTACGAGGAGGATCTTGGTTCCTCGCGGACTTACTACGCCGTATGTGGCGATGTCCTGGGAGCAGACTGCACTTCAGGGTATTAGATGGTCATCTCAGTTTTCCGTTTATGACCCGCAATACTGGTACACAACGTGGATTCCTTTTATTGAGGACGCTAGGGACGCAGTAGCAGCAACAGCTCAAGGGCAAGATGTGGAGGAGGCTGATGAGGGGGCTGACGAGGATGATGATGGCGGTGCTGCCATGGACACAGGGACAGATACTGTTGGCACCAGTATACCAGTCGTCGATCTTGACGACGAGGAGACAGAGGACGAGCCAGCTGCAGCACCAGCACGTCCTGCCAGGCGTAGAGTACGCAGGCAGAGGGATCTAGTCGCTCACCGTCGGATTGATGATCTGACGGATCAGATGATAGACTCCTACGCCGCCTTATCCCTAGAGATGATGGAGATACGGGAGAGCCAACACTCCTAGCGCAGGATGGCTGAGATTTAGTTTCAGCAGGTCATGGGCTACCCGTTTGACCCATCTCAGTACCCGTACGTGCCACCACCACCACCACCGGATCAGGATTAGAGCTTGCGGGATTTCTTTTCTTTATTTATTATGCAGCTCAGCTTTGTCCGGTGAGTATTCTTTTCTTAGACTTATTTGACCCATTGGGACAAATGTGTCCCAAGTATGGGGTTATGCGGATGTGTATTATTTGACTTATGTGGATGATTGTATTACTCTTTATGACTTATTTATGATTTTATTCTGCTTTATATGCTTATGTGAGATTACATGCATATATACAGGTTATTTGATTGAGAAAAACGTCAAAAACTAGTTTAAAGAAAAAAATTTTGACCTCGAACGAAGTGACTCTGACCAATCGAGGTACAGTACCTCGGTTGACTTAGAACATCTCGACCGAAGTGGTTTAATTGAGAAAGTTTTCGAAACGATTTTTGTGCTTCTTATCTGGATATGACCTCAGTGATGATTTTGTTTGCTGACTGGTTTTGAAATCTTTATATGTTTGAAAGGTTTTATAATATGTTTAAGTTGCTAAATGCTTTGTTTCAAATTTGTGGCATGTTTAATACTTTGTTTTTATCCAAATTATGTTGAATTTGAAGGTTGACACCACATGATAAGTTCTATCACTTTCTTCCTGGGATGATTAAAGCAATTCACTCTCTTCTCATCTTCTTCTTGATCATGCTTAGCCCCTCATATACATATTTGCCTCTCTTTACCTATCCGGGAAATTGGAAGCAAGCAAATGAAAAGCAAGTGAAAGAAAAGTTGAGATGTTGGCTGAAAGTTAGAAAGAAACAAATAGGTTTGGGGAAGTCAAACATGATGATGAGTAACTCGGCACCATTCACATAGCCGGGTGTTTGTGCCTTGCCAAAGTCGGATTGAGCGATATTCCTAACGGGTCATGGTATGTGCATCAAGGGTTTGAGGCATCTCGAGAAATTGACGATTACTATCTCCTAGGCTTCAGTTATTGTGCACCTCTGTCCATGCATCCCAAAAAGTAAAAAGGTAAAATAAGCAAAGCTTATTGGTGGAAGGTGTTGAAGCTCAAAGCAAGTGAAGTAAAGATCCTTTTCCCGGATCTAGCACCACATTCCCTATATACATCTCACCCTCACACGTTTCTTGACCTTCTCTTGAAAAGACCTTGAGACCTCGAGCTTGTTGATTGACTTGGTGGTTTAAACTAGATTATACATGATTAATTTCGATAATAATGATTTATTATGCATTCTATGATTTTATGCAAAGATGAACAACTTTCTTATATTTATGAAATGTTTTGATCATGTCTTGATTTTAAATTCCATAAAGCATTCTCTTAGAGTGATCTATGATTGGAGCACACCACCAAAAATGTTTTGAAATACTTTTCATTGATCTTTATGACTTATAATCCATTCTATCTTGTACTTAAGATTTGGAATTTGCTTGAGGACAAGCAAGGGACAAATATGGGGTATTTTGATAGCATGAATTGTAGTCTATATTTTGGGACTTGTTTAGACGTTTTATCTTCAATAATCTGCATGTTTTAATGTATATTATGAATCCAGGAAGCATGGAAATGAATTTACTTTGGACCAAATTTGAGAGATTTCACATTCAGTTTAGAGCCACCTCGGTCAGCTACAGTACCATCTCGACCGAGGTGATTTTGAGGAGCGTTGCGACCAAGGCGAACACCCTGACGCGGCGAGATATATTTTATTCTTGGCTGAGATCTTTTATTTTTGGAAGAAAAGATCTTATATTTTTGGGTTGGATTTCTGGAAGGAAGATTATATATTTTGGAGATCTATTTTAGAGATTAAGATATATTTTATTAGGATGATATCTTTTCGAGATATTTTATCTTTGGAAGATAGTTTTCCTATATAAACGGCTGGATTTTCCACAAATTGAGCAACCCGCTACCATCATAACAGCCGGGGATTGAAGAAACTGTAGTTAGGAAGGATTTTTGGAAGGTTGAAGGAAGATTGAAGGAAGGATTGATAGCTTGTTATAGCTTTTGTGAAGGGTTTTGTAAGACTTTCTTAGATTCCCTTCTTGTTGATTTGTCTTGTTGGATTTGTGATCCAAAGAACGCTTATTTGTTTGATATTTGATTCAGTTATTGAAGCCTTGTTCTTAAGGTTTTTGTGTTCAAATATTCATTCTCTTCCCATATATTTGATTATTGCTTTCATGATGATGAGTGGCTAATTTCCTTGTGCGATTCTAGGGTGATTGGCTGAAGGTTGTGGGAAAAACAATGATAGAATAATCTTAAATTTCAGTAGGACCCTGAAAGCTCGAGCCTTTATCCTTAACCCTAGAGTATCTCGCTCAGTCGATGAACATCTCGGCTGGGGTGGAATTCGTCTGACCGAGGTGACCTTTTTGATCCGAAACTGAGAGTTAAGTGTTAGAGTTTGCTATATCCTATTTTTATTACACCTTTCCTGGTTCAATGCAAGCCTAGGATGAGACTTACCCAGTAATTCCTTTGTTTTTTTACCAATGATCATAAGTGTAGGTAATAAAGGTTTATCCTTTATTGGGGTTTGAGTGTGCCTTCATTCCATCTTTGTGAGTTAGCTTGAGACTTACCCGGTAAAGGTTGATTCTATTCCCTTAGTTGGTGTGTTGGTTTGAAATTATAATTCCTTTCCTTAGTACCTTGAGACTTACCCGGTAATAGGTTCTTTTGGCTTGGGATTAGTGAATAGTGAGACTTACCCGGTGATCTATTCCACTTTAGTAACACCTTTCCTTTGCAAAATCTCAGCTTTGTCCGCTTATCTTTAGATCTTGAGTTGGAACCACAACTAGATGCTTTAATCCCTAGAATTTGCATATTTCCTTAATTGACTTTTTATCATCTTTGATTGCTTTAATTGCTTTGTGGTTAGTTGCAATATTCACAACCTATACTAGCTTTATTTCACCTAAGTCCCTGAGATCGAAACCCCGGAATTCTTGCTTTTACTACGATTGACCCGTACACTGCGGGTGTGCAACCTTGTTTTAAGAATACATCTTGGGTTATAAATTTAAAGCTTGCACACACCATTTGGAGCGAGCAAGTTTTTGGCGCCGTTGCCGGGGACTTGGTCTAGACCAAGCCGGTTGCGGTTGTCTTTCGGGGCACTTGCCCCTGTTGCTACTAACCACTCTACTTGAGTGACTTTCGCAGGTTCTTTCTTGTTGGTTTATGCGAAGAACCCGCGCTGGGAAGGAAATCGTTCCTTAAGATCCCGAACCAGAAAAGACATACAAAAGACGCTTGAAAGAAGCGAAGATGGCAAATCAAAAGAATCACTGCGGGTGCGCAACCTTGTTTTAAGAATACATCTTGGGTTATAAATTTAAAGCTTGCACACACCATTTGGAGCGAGCAAGTTTTTGGCGCTGTTGCCGGGGACTTGGTCTAGACCAAGCCGGTTGTGGTTGTCTTTCGGGGCACTTGCCCCTGTTGCTACTAACCACTCTACTTGAGTGACTTTCGCAGGTTCTTTCTTGTTGGTTTATGCGAAGAACCCGCGCTGGGAAGGAAATCGTTCCTTACGATCCCGAACCAGAAAAGACATACAAAAGACGCTTGAAAGAAGCAAAGATGGAAAATCAAGAGAATCACGATCTTGAGGTCGGATTGAAGGAGGCATTGAAACAACTATGCCTCAGTAAAGAAGAGTTGCGACTGGAAAAGGAAGAGACTCGCACAAGGACGGAAGCGATCGAAGCAGATATGGCGACTTTACGGGACCAATACCTACCTCGACTAGATCCACCTCCTCGACCGAGGCAGGACCCAGCTCCAGCTGCCCCGGCTGAGATATTTCCACCTCGGATACCAGTCCGAGATGCTCTTTTTACAGGTATTCCACAGACCCTAGGGCAGAGGATGGACCCTAACCAGCAACTGAGGCATCCAGGAGTCAACCTAGGTAATCCAGCGGACCATGACTATGAGCTTCGACCGCAAGTTCTTTTCATGATTCGCCAATGCCAGTTTGGAGGGCTAGAGAGGGAATCTCCGCATCAACATCTGCAAAACTATGAGATCTTGATGGAGACCTTGAGACCTTCAAGGCTGGAAAACAACAATTACAAGCTAAGACCTTTCTACTTCTCTTTGAAAGATAGGGCGCTTACTTGGTATCAATCTCTCCCTCCAAGAAAAATCAACACATGGGAGGAGATGACGACGGAGTTCTTGACTAAATTCTTTCCCCCCTTAAAGACCGCTGAAATGAGAGGGAGATCAACGCGTTCATCATGAAAGACAAGGAGAGTTTGTCCAAGTCATGGGAGAGATTTAAAGACATCCTTTTGGATTGCCCACATCATGGAATTCCAAAGATAGAGTTATTGGAGATATACTTCAAGGGACTGGACGGAAACACCCAATTCAACCTTCAACTACTATCCGCCGGCACATTCATGGATATGCCAATTGCCGAAGCTTGGGAGTTCATAGAGAAGCAAGCTTTGCACATGGAGAAATACTCTCACCAAGGAGCTAAAGGTGGAGTTAAAAGAGTCAACTTCCAAGAATCTCCATCAAACAATGATCAATTTAGAGCAGAATAGATCGAGCCATGGGTGGCACAGGGTGGCTAAATTTTGTTTATGTGTGTTCAATCCGGTTTCTTGATATAGTAGAGTCCTCAAATCATAAGCCTATCATTGTCAATTTTAATCAGCAGCAGGATTTGGACAAAAGAAACTTCAAGTTTTACAATATATGAACTAATCACCCACAATTTAAGGAGGCGGTTCAGGAAGTTTGGCAATGCCACGCACATGGAAACAAACATTTCAGATTGTCTTGCCATTTGAAGCAATTGAAGCACCCTTTAAGAGCTCTTAACCATTTCCGTTTCTCCCATATATCTCAAAGAGCGCAGCAAGTGACCGTGCTTTTTAATAAAACTCAGTTAGCTTTGCTGAAGGACCCTCATTCTCCTTCACTCCGAGCTGCTTATGAGGAAGCCAAACGGACAGCTAGAAAATTGAATAAATGTGAATTCAGTTTTATGTACAGTAGGCAAAAGCCGAGTATATCCTAAACAGTGACAAATCCACTAAGTACTTCCTTGGACTTATGAAACAACACCTAAAGAGAGATTATATTGTTGTTGTTAATAAAGTTGATCAGACACGGACTGCAAGTCAAGAGGAAGTAATTACTGAGTTCTTGGGTTTTTACTAGCTGCTTTTAGGAACCTTATCACCTATTTTTGATCCTGCTGTCTATTTTACTAAACATGGATGCCAGTTAACTAAGGAAGACAAATGCGGGATGTTGGTACCTATTTCTAATGAGGAAATTAAGAAATCCTTATGGAGCATTGGGGATGATAAAGCTCCTAGACCAGATAGATATACAACCAAATTTTTTAAGCACACCTTGAGTTACACAGGAGAGGATGTATGCTTGGCAGTTAAAGAATTTTTTTCATTCCGGCAAATTGTTGAAGCAATGGAATCACACCATTATATCATTGATTGCTAAAACAGATCTCCCCAGCAAAGTTGATCAGTACAAACCCATTTCTTGTTGTAATGTGTTTTATAAAATCATATCCAAACTCATGATTAATAAGATGAATGGGCTCCTCATCAGAATTATAGATTCAGCTTAGACTGGGTTTATCTAGAGTAGGCATTTGGCTACTCAAGTTATGCTAGTACAGAAAATTGTGCAAACATATGAAGTAAATAGAGGACCACCTCGTTGTCTATTGAACATAGATATTGCCTAAGCATATGACTCAGTTCCCTGGGACTTTTTGTAGTTTGCGTTGACTGAACTGGGTTTCCCGGATAGGTTTATGTAACATCCGGAATTTTTATTCCGGATTGTTAGCAGTTATCAACCTTTCCGCGTTAGCGGCTCAATTTTTCCGCAGGCAAGGGATGTTGAGTGACGGGATATTATTTCTAATTCCGTCCCGACCTTTTGTTTTCCCCTTTTGCTTTTCGACCCCTCGGGCTTTGGTGTGAGGGGACATGTAGGCAGCTGACCTTTGGATTCCCCCACCTCTTTTGTTCAACCCACTTTCTCTCTCTTTCTCTCTCTCTCTCTCCACACTTCTTCTCTCTCTCACGTTGGTTCACTCCCACCTCTCTCTTATGCTTCCATCTTCACTTCTCTTGGATCCCTTGTGTGTGAGCTGCAGTGTAGGAGATCTACATCCAAACTTGGTAAGTTTCGTCCTTTCCTTCTCCTCTTTTCTAGTTGTATTCCTTCTTCCTCCTATCCCTTTATCCATGGCTATGAATGAAGCTCTAGAAGAGTTTTCTTCTTGATCTTTGCATGCATGTGCTCTAAGATCGATTAGGTTGTGCGGAAGAGCCTTGATCCAATGGATGGTGTTGGGAGAAGATCCATCAAGAGGAGGAGGCCATTGGAGCCCAAGATCCACAATCGAAGACGAATAAGACGACCCTCTACTATTCGACCGCGGGGGTGGCCAATGCCCTGAGCCGCAGGGGCGGCCAGCAGGAGCCGCAGGGGCGGCTATCAGGATCCGCAAAGGCGGCCACTGGCTCAACCAGCACGCCCTTGCGGTCTTCTTCTCCCTTTTGCAGTTGTTCTTCCTTCTTCCGAGCCCGTGCCTTTGCGTGGTGAGTACCCTCCCTTGAGCTTGTGTTCTTTGATCCTGGAGAGTGTTATGATAGTATCATGATAGGTTTAGACCTAGGATGAATGAGAATGCCATGTAGTGGCTTTTGAAACCTTAGGCGAGTGTGATGAGCATGTTGTACCTCATAGGCTTTTACGTTGTTCTTGGCAGTTAAGTATGATCTTATGAGAGTGTAGGCTGTTGTGAGATCTCCTCATACGTTGAGCGAGATGTGAGTGTTACAGATTCTAGGATGCGGTCTGTTAGCATGAAATATTATGATACTTTAGGCACGTTTTCTAAGCGTATTTGATTCATATTGATGGTCTTTGATTGAGCATTATTACATTAGTGAGCTAGTTTGCCTATATTGTCGATATGTATGTCTACACTAGTTCTATGTTGATTATAGGTACTTAAGAGCTATTTCCGAACGGAATCGAGCAAAGAAGAGTTGATTTGATATGTCCATGGATTGAGGGCATTCTTAGGAGCAAATTGGAGTTCAACTTGAGGAATGCACGAGACTAGGGAAGAATCACGTTCTTGCCCTAAACCACGCTCTAAAATACGGCCTTATTACAAACCACGTTCAGTTCCACGGCCGTGGAAGTATGCAAAGAGAGGCGTGATGCATTCCAGTAACTATTACGGTCGTGGAACATATGGTTCAAACCGTGACACATTCCACGCTCTAAATTATGGTCGTGGAAACTTCCACGACCGTTATCTTGGCGATCTTTTTCGCCACATTTTGAAGCCACGATCTTTTAAAGATTGGGCCGGGCCGATATTTTATCTTGCCCTATAAAAAGACGGACGAAGCAAGATTCCGTCATCCCCGCTTACACCCGCTATCACCGCTTAGGAACGCATACACCTTCGCTTAGCGGCACAACTCTTCGCTTGGAGGCACTTACATCTCGTTGGAGATCAAAGTTCGTGCTTGGATTTGCCCTAATCTCGCACTTGGTGGAGATTATCGTTGGGACTTCCAGATTTACCAGATTGACGGAAGATTCGGAAGGTTTCTTGCAAGAAGACTACTCTTCTTGTTTAGGTTTGATTTGGAAGACGGATTGACATCCCGTTCTTCCTTCTTTCCTAAGATTGTGATTGTTTGCTTTATTCTGAATCTATTGACAACATTTGTTCTCGATTGTGACTTTGAGATTGGTTTGAAGTTTATTGAAAGTTTTCGGAAGTTTTCATCTTTCTCTCTCTTAATTCTTGAATTTGATATCAATATGAATGTTATTGGCTAAAAACCCTTAACAATTCTAAGGTGAAGGGTTGATAGTTGTGGCTTAGATGATGATAGATCGATCGTAAACAGATTAGACCCTGAGAGTTTGAAAGAATCGTCGACGAACCCTAAATTACGGGTTGTTCTTGAGTTCCACGACCGTGGAATCTCAAGATCCAACCGTAATTTCCCTTAAGTTTACGAACCTGCTTTTACTTTAATCCAAAGTTAAAGATTTGATTTAACTTAGTTTAGACTTGTCTTTTCTAGGTGGTAGTGAAGCCTCAACAACCTCTACCTCGATTGTGAGTGTCACAACCTCAATCAGGTTAAGTTAGTCTTGATCCTTGGATTACAAGTTTGGGTATTTGACGTTAATTCTCACCTTTAGAACCTTTCTATATTGAGCCTCAACAACCTGTATAGAGAATGCCTTGTAGGTGAGTCATATAAGGTTTTTGGAACTTCACCGTACGATTACCTTGCATTAGCATACCTTTGAGGATAGAGTTAAGCGACCTTAAGAATAAAGGAAGCAAGAGATCCTCAAGGAGGGGATCAAGATCTAGAAGAAGAAGAAGTCATTCATCCGCTGATGATAGTGACTCTTCCATGCCACCACTAGAAGAAATTGATCCCACGATCAATGCGAATCCTTTTTATCCACAAGGAGCTGCTAATCGCCGTGTTCCACCCAGGAACGCAAGGATAGAGCGTTTGGACGATGAGCCAAGAACTCTTGGCCAGCGGATGGATCCAACACAACAACCACGCCGTTTGGGCGTGAATTTTGATGCTGAAGATGTACAAGGGTTTAGTTTCAACCCTCAAGTTATTACTCTTGTTCGCCAAAACCAATTTGGCGGGACAAGCGCTGAATATCCACACCAACACTTGCAAAACTTTGAGTGTATGATGGAGACGATGAGACCGAAGAATGCTACTACCAACAGCTACAAGCTCAAGCCCTTCTTCTTCTCTTTGAAAGGGAAAGCGTTGTCTTGGTACCAAGCTCTTCCTAGTGGGAAACTAGATACGTGGGAAGACATTTCCGCGGAGTTCCTCACCAAATTCTTTCCGCCTTCTAAAACAGCGGAACTTAGAGGTAAGATTAATGCTTTTTCCATGAGACCTAACGAAAGTTTGTTTCAATCTTGGGAAAGGTTTCAGGATTTGCTCTTGGATTGCCCTCATCATGGCATATCCAAGCTTGCCTTGCTGAAGATTTACTACAAGGGGTTGGATGCGGGAACGCAATTCAACCTCCAATCCCTCTCATGTGGAACGTTCATGGACATGAGAGAAGATGACGCTTGGGACTTCATTGAGAAGCAAGCAAGAGTCATAGAGAAATATTCCCACCGGAAAGTGGAGGGAAATCGTGTGGAGCAGGGAGCAAAGCTCACACATGAAGCTCAAAATCAGATTTTCTCCCTCAACAATAAGATCAAAGAGTTGAAGGAGGCTATCAAGACCAACTTCCCAAAGCAACAAGGGAAGGATGTTGGTTATTTGGGCAACAACAATGGCGGCGATAACAATAACCGGAACAACAACCGGAGTAACAATTGGAATGGAAACAACAACAACCGGAACAACAATTGGAACAACAATAGGGGTTCAAACAACAACAATTGGCGCCCCAATCAACAAAATTCCGGTAACTCTTATCCTTCCAACTCTAATTCACTAACCCCACCTTCCTCTTCCTCTACTCCTTTGAGAAGCCAGGGGCAAACATCAAATGGAGGAAACACTTCGGGAAAGGAGAAGCCCGATCCCATATTGGAGACGATTTTGGGAAAGCTTCAAGGGTTGGAGAACCGCCTCATCAAGGTTGATGATCAAGTTTCTAAGGTTGATAAAGCTCAAAAGGTTTTAGAAAACCAAATGTTCAACCATGCGGAGGAAGTTCCTAGGAATCAAGGGAAGCTTCCAGGAAAGACGGAGGACAACCCTAAGGGAAGGGTGATGGCGATAACAACTAGGAGCGGAGTGACTACCACCGATCCGCAGCCTACGTTCGTTGAAGTCCCCGTAGAGAAGGACAAGGAGAAGGGGAAGGAGAAGGAAGACGTCTACGTTCCTCCTCCAGCTTACAAACCTCCCCTATCATTCCCTCAATCTAGAGCGCGAGCGCGCCTAGATAAACAATTCGGTAAGTTCATAGAACTCATGAGTAAGCTGCATATTAATATACCCTTCATTGATGCTATTGTAGGTATGCCGGCTTATGGCAAGTTCTTGAAGGAGCTCCTCTCCAACAAGAGGAAGCTAGAAGACTTCGGTGAGGTCAAGATGAGTTCGGATTCTTCGGATCTCATCAAGACCATGAAGGAGAAAATGCCCCCAAAGCTGAAGGATTCGGGATCATTTTGCATTCCCATTGGAGTGGGAGATGTCACATACGACGCTTTATGTGACTTAGGAGCAAGTGTGAGCATCATACCACTTGCATTGTGCAGGAAGATCGGTTTAGGCGACCCTAAACCGGTAAAGATGACGTTGTACATGGCGGATCGATCCATCACTCACCCCGTTGGTATTGTAGAAGACGTCCCGGTCAAGCTAGGTAAATTCTTTGTTCCCATTGATTTTGTCGTGCTTGACATTCCTACAGATAGTCCGGTCCCGATCATACTCGGAAGACCGTTTCTTGCAACTTCCGGCTGTATAGTCGATTGCAAGAATGGTAGACTCGCTTTTGATATAGGAGAAGAGAAAGTAGAGTTCGTTCTTTCCACTCTAGTGAAGGAGCCAATCTTCGATGAGGATATTTACGATGTCCAAGATGAAGAAGGTCTATCTAGGGAGGAGGTAAGTGCGGTTCTCTTTAACGATCCTTTACAAAGAGTTATCACTATGAGTCTAACAGATGTAGGGGAAGAAGAAGAGTGCAAAGAGGAAATTGAAGCCTTGGAAGCACAAGAAGAGATGCATGAAGAGGAGTTTGAGAAACTCCACGATGAGGCTGAGAACGTTAGAATCCACGGTCATACCCTGTATTCCACGACCGTGGATTTCACAACCAAAACCGTCCTCCACTCTAGGGAGTTATACGGTCGTGGAGAAGATGTGACAACCGTATTTCCCTTCCACGCCCTAAACCACGGCCGTGGAGGACATGATCCACCCGTAATTTTGGCCGTGGAAGAGAGTGATCAGGACACTTCTTCAACTTCCTCTGATTCTTCTCCAACTCACTCAACACCCTTAGAAACTTCTAAGGAGACATCGGATGCTCCTCAAGAATTGTTGGAAGCTCCGAAAGCAATTGAACTAAAACCACTTCCTACTCATCTAAGGTACGCTTTTCTAGGATCTAATTCTACCTATCCGGTTATCGTTAGTTCCGAACTAAGCATAGATGAACATGAACAGCTCATGATTGTCCTTAGGAAACATAGGAAAGCCTTAGGCTATACTATAGAGGACTTAGTAGGAATTAAACCCTCCCTATGCATTCATAAGATACTAATGGAGGAGGACTTTAGAACTTCAAGACAACCTCAAAGGCGGTTGAATCCGACCATGAAGGAGGTTGTCAAGAAGGAAATTCTTAAACTTCTTGATGCAGGTATCATCTATCCTATCTCCGATAGTAAGTGGGTGAGTCCAGTTCAAGTAGTTCCGAAGAAGGGAGGAATGACGGTCATCACCAACAAGAACAACGAACTCATTCCTACCCAAACCGTGACTGGATGGCGAATGTGCATAGACTACCGCAAGCTCAACAACGCAACGTAGAAGGATCATTTCCCATTGCCATTCATTGATCAAATGCTTGAAAGGTTAGCACAACATTCACATTTTTGCTACCTTGACGGCTATAGTGGTTTCTTTCAGATTCCGATACATCCGGACGATCAGGAGAAGACCACATTCACGTGCCCGTGGGGTACGTTTGCTTATAGGAGAATGCCGTTCGGGCTTTGCAACACCCCAGCCACCTTTCAACGGTGCATGATGGCCATCTTCTCCGAATACGTAGAGGAAATCATGGAAGTCTTCATGGACGACTTCTCCGTATACGGTTCCTCTTTTAACGATTGCCTTTCTAACCTTTCTCTTGTTTTGCAAAGATATGAAGACACTAACCTAGTTCTTAATTGGGAAAAGTGTCAATTTATGGTTAAGGAAGGAATCGTATTAGGTCACTTAGTCTCTAGTAGAGGGATAGAAGTAGACAAGGCTAAGATAGAGACCATAGAGAAACTTCCTCCCCCAAATTCGGTGAAAGGGATAAGAAGTTTCCTAGGACATGCTGGATTTTATAGACGTTTCATTAAGGACTTTTCTAAGATAACAAAACCTCTCACTAATCTATTGATGAAGGATGCGGTTTTTGAGTTTTCACAGGAATGTTTGGATGCGTTTAACACCATTCGGCAAGCTCTAATTTCAGCACCCATTATCCAACCTCCGGATTGGACTCTTCCCTTTGAGATTATGTGCGATGCTAGTGACGTAGCTATTGGAGCTGTTCTTGGACAACGAAAGGAAGGGCGAACCCATGCCATATACTATGCTAGCAAGACGCTAGATGAAGCGCAGCTCAACTACGCCACTACCGAGAAAGAGTTTTTAGCCATTGTCTATGCTATTGACAAGTTTCGCTCTTATCTTGTAGGTGCATAGGTGATTGTCTACACGGATCATGCTGCGATCCGGTACCTCCTTGCGAAGAAAGATGCGAAGCCAAGGCTAATTAGATGGATTCTTCTCCTACAAGAATTCGATCTTGAGATCCGCGACAAGAAAGGTTCAGAAAATTCTGTTGCGGATCATTTGAGTCGTCTAACAAATCTAGAGGACGACCATCTACCCATTGATGACTCTTTTCCGGACGAACACCTACATATCATAGAGGAGTGCATCAACGTAATCTCCAAAGGTAACGAACCATGGTTTGCTGATTTTGTTAACTATTTGGTTTGCCAGGAGATACCACCCGGACTATCCTACGCACAAAGGAAGAAGTTCTTTAAGGACGTCCGGGAATACTATTGGAACGAGCCTCTCCTCTTTAAGAGAGGTCCGGATGGCATCATTCGGCGATGTGTGCCGGAAGATGAGATGCAAAGTGTCATCCGCCATTGTCATTCACTACCTTGTGGAGGACACGCTAGTTCGAACAAGACTAGCGCAAAGGTATTGCAATCTGGATTCTTTTGGCCTACTTTATTTAGAGATGTGCAATCCTTTGTTTCTTGCTGCGATGCTTGTCAAAGAACAGGCAATATTTCTAGAAGAAACGAGATGCCCCTCAACAACATCCAAGAGGTGGAGATTTTCGACGTTTGGGGAGTTGATTTCATGGGACCATTCCCATCTTCTTGTGGAAACCAATACATACTATTGGCGGTAAACTACGTTTCTAGATGGGTGGAAGCAATTGCCTCTCCCACAAATGATGCCATGGTGGTGGTTAAGTTCTTCAACAAGACCTTTTTCCCGCGATTTGGGACGCCAAGGACGATCATTAGTGATGGAGGTTCTCACTTCATAGCCCGTCGCTTTGAAGCTCTTCTAGCTAAGTATGGGGTTACTCACAAGGTCGCTACCCCTTATCATCCACAAACTAGTGGACAAGTTGAGATCTCAAATAGGGAGATCAAAGGAATTCTAGAGAAGACGGTTTCAAGGACTAGGAAGGATTGGTCCTTGAAGCTTGACGATGCATTATGGGCGTACCGGACTGCGTACAAGACTCTCATAGGAACCACACCATACAACCTTATGTATGGGAAGTCTTGTCACTTGCCGGTAGAGTTGGAGCACAAAGCGTTTTGGGCTATGTTCGCTCCAAACGGTGTGTGCAAGCTTTAAATTTATAACCCTAGACTTAAGCTTAAAACAAGGATGCGAACCCGCAGTGTACGGGTCAATCGTAGTAAAAGCAAGAAAATTCCAGGGGTCGATCACAGGGACTCGGTGAAACAGAGTCAATACGGTATGCTATGTTAATTCTAACCACAAGAGCAATTAACACAATCGAAGATGAATAAGATGTCAAATAAAGCAAACATGCAATTCTAGGGATTAAAGCATCTAGTTGTGGTTCCAACTCAAGATCTATAGATAAGCGGACAAAGCTGAGATTTTTGCGTGGGGAAGGTGTTACTAAAGTGGAGTAGATCACCGGGTAAGTCTCACTACACACTAATCCTAAACCGTAACTCCTATTACCGGGTAAGTCTCAAGGAATCAAGATAAAGAACTATAACCTCAAACTAACACACCATCTAAGGGAATAGAATCAACCTTTACCGGGTAAGTCTCAGGCTAACTCACAAAGATGGGATGGAAGCACACTCAAACCCCAATAAAGGATAAACCTTTATTACCTACACTTATGATCGTTGGTACACAAACTAAGGAATTACCGGGTAAGTCTCATCCTAAACTTGCTTTGAACCAGAAAGGTGTAATAAGAATAGGATTTGGCAAACTCTAACACTTAACTCTCAGTTATGGATCAGATAAGTCACCTCGGTCAGCCAGTTTCCACCTCGGCCGAAATGTTCATCGACTGAACGAGATGCTCAGGGTTAAGGTTAAAGACTCGAACTTTCAGGATCCTACTGGAATCTAAGATTATTCTATCATTGTTTTTCCCACAACCTTCAGCCAATCACCCTAGAATCACACAAGGAAATTAGCCACTCATCATCATTATGAAAGTATTAAATGTAAGGGAAGAGGGTGAATATTTGAACAAAGAAGAATTTAATGAAAAGACTTCAATAACTGAATCAAATATCACACAAAAGCGTTCCTTGGATAATAATCCAACAAGACAAGACAACAAGGAAAGGAATTGAAGACAATCTTACAAAACCCTTCAAAAAGCTATAAAAGCTATGATCTTCAACCTTCCTTCAACCTTCAAAAAGGTTCTTCAACTCTCTCCCAAATTGGAGTATGCGGCTGCTGCGCGAGCTCTCAACACGATGCGGGGTGTAAGCACACTTGGATTTGTGGAAAATCCAACCCTTTTTATAGGAAAAATAACCCTCTAAAGATAAGAAATCTTAGAAAGATATTATCCCATAAATATAGGTAAAATATATGATTCTGCATATCTCCTTCCTTCCAGAAGCTAAGCCCAAAAATATAAGATCACTTTCCAATTTTAAAAGATCTCAGCCAAGAATAAAATATTCTCGCCGCGTCCTAGGTATTCGCCTCGGTCGAGTCGGCGTCTCTGGATCGCCTCGGTCGAGGTGAATCTCTGGTCAACCGAGGTGACTCATAACTGAATGTAGAATCTCTCAAAACTGGTCCAAAGTAAATCTTCAATCCATGGCTGTGCTTCCTGGATGTAGCTCCAAATGACTCTTGACTTCTTTTGCTCCTTTTTGATGCAAAACGTACCATATAACCTGCAATTACAACGAAACTAGGTGTAGACCTCGATTCTCGCAAAGGTAGATGAAATGGTAGTAAAATCACATAATGTACATACAAACATGCAGATTATGAAAGATAAAACGTCCAAACAAACCCTAAAATATAGACTATAATTCATGCTATCAAAATACCCCATACTTAGCCCTTGCTTGTCCCCAAGCAAGTTCCTCATATAGAAAACAAGATAGAATGGATTATAAGTCAAGAAAATCAATGAAAAAGCCTTTCAAAAACATTTTATGGTGTGCAACTATCATAGATCACTCTAAGAGAATACTTCCTGAAATTTAAAAACTCAATATGCTCAAAACATTTTATAAATATAGGAAAGTTGTTCATCTTTGCACAAAATCATAGAATGCATAATAAATCATAATCATCGAAATTAATCATGTATAATCCAGTTTAAACCGCTAAGTCAATCAACAAGCTCAAGGTCTCAAGGGCTTCCCAAAAAGAAAGGTCAAGAAACGTGTAGGGTAGGGATGTATGTAAGGTAATGTGGTGCTAGAATCCGGGAAAAGGATGAACTTCACTTTCACTTTGACTTGCAACATCTTCCACCAATAAGTTTTGCTTATTTCACACTTTTTCTCTTTTTACTTTACTTTTTGGGATGCATGGACAGAGGTGCACAATAACCGAAGCCTAGGAAATCTGCAATCATCAATTTCTCAAGATGCATCAAACCCTTGATGCACATACCATGACCCGTTAGGAATATCGCTCAATCCGACTTTGACAAGACACAAACACCCGGCTATGTGAATGGTGCCGAGTTACTCATCTTCATGATTGACTTCCCCAAACCTATTATTGCTTTCTAACACTTTCACTTCCAACCATCTTCTCAACTTTAACTTCACTTGCTTTCACCACTTCGCTTGCTTCCAAATTCCCGGATAGGTAAGGGGAGGCAAAATGTATATGAGGGGCTAAGCATGATCAAGAAGAAGAAGAAGAAGAGAATGAATTGCCTTGGTCTTTCCAAGAAGAAAGTGAGAGAACTTAACCTGCGGTGTCAACCTTCAAATTCAACATAATTTGGATAAAAACAAAGTGTTAAACATGCTAATAATTTCAAACAAAGCATTTAGCAACTTAAACATATTATAAAACCTTTCAAACACATAAAGAATTTAAAACCAGTCAGTAAACAAGATCTTCACTGAGATCATATCCAGATAAGTAACACAAAAATCTGTTTTCGAAAACTCTCAGTTAACCCACCTCGGTCGAGATGTTCTTGGTTCAACCGAGGTGAAACACCTCGTTTTGCCAGAATCTCCCCCGGTCGAGGTCAAAAAAAATTTTTTTAAAACCATTTTTTTTTTCGGTTTCGACGTTTTTCTCAATCAAATAACCTGTAAGTATGCATGTAATATCAGATAAACATATAAATGCAGAAGTGAAGCATAAATATAAAATATCCGATACATCGGCGCCAAAAACTTGTTCGCTCCAAACGGTGTGTGCAAGCTTTAAATTTATAACCCTAGACTTAAGCTTAAAACAAGGATGCGAACCCGCAGTGTACGGGTCAATCGTAGTAAAAGCAAGAAAATTCCAGGGGTCGATCACAGGGACTCGGTGAAACAGAGTCAATACGGTATGCTATGTTAATTCTAACCACAAGAGCAATTAACACAATCGAAGATGAATAAGATGTCAAATAAAGCAAACATGCAATTCTAGGGATTAAAGCATCTAGTTGTGGTTCCAACTCAAGATCTATAGATAAGCGGACAAAGCTGAGATTTTTGCGTGGGGAAGGTGTTACTAAAGTGGAGTAGATCACCGGGTAAGTCTCACTACACACTAATCCTAAACCGTAACTCCTATTACCGGGTAAGTCTCAAGGAATCAAGATAAAGAACTATAACCTCAAACTAACACACCATCTAAGGGAATAGAATCAACCTTTACCGGGTAAGTCTCAGGCTAACTCACAAAGATGGGATGGAAGCACACTCAAACCCCAATAAAGGATAAACCTTTATTACCTACACTTATGATCGTTGGTACACAAACTAAGGAATTACCGGGTAAGTCTCATCCTAAACTTGCTTTGAACCAGAAAGGTGTAATAAGAATAGGATTTGGCAAACTCTAACACTTAACTCTCAGTTATGGATCAGATAAGTCACCTCGGTCAGCCAGTTTCCACCTCGGCCGAAATGTTCATCGACTGAACGAGATGCTCAGGGTTAAGGTTAAAGACTCGAACTTTCAGGATCCTACTGGAATCTAAGATTATTCTATCATTGTTTTTCCCACAACCTTCAGCCAATCACCCTAGAATCACACAAGGAAATTAGCCACTCATCATCATTATGAAAGTATTAAATGTAAGGGAAGAGGGTGAATATTTGAACAAAGAAGAATTTAATGAAAAGACTTCAATAACTGAATCAAATATCACACAAAAGCGTTCCTTGGATAATAATCCAACAAGACAAGACAACAAGGAAAGGAATTGAAGACAATCTTACAAAACCCTTCAAAAAGCTATAAAAGCTATAGTCTTCAATCTTCCTTCAACCTTCAAAAAGGTTCTTCGAATCTCCCAAATTGGAGTAGGATGCGGCTGCTGCGCTGATAGCGTGATGTTCTAACTGTAAGCGGATGTTTGCAGCCTCTAAGCATGATCGGATTTGTGGAAAATCCAACCCTTTTTATAGGAAAAATAAACCTCCAAAGATAATAAATCTTAAGAAGATATATTCCCATAAAAATAGGTAAAATATATGATTCTGCATATCTCCTTCCTTCCAGAAGCTAAGCCCAAAAATATAAGATCACTTTCCAATTTTAAAAGATCTCAGCCAAGAATAAAATATTCTCGCCGCGTCCTAGGTATTCGCCTCGGTCGAGTCGGCGTCTCTGGATCGCCTCGGTCGAGGTGAATCTCTGGTCAACCGAGGTGACTCATAACTGAATGTAGAATCTCTCAAAACTGGTCCAAAGTAAATCTTCAATCCATGGCTGTGCTTCCTGGATGTAGCTCCAAATGACTCTTGACTTCTTTTGCTCCTTTTTGATGCAAAACGTACCATATAACCTGCAATTACAACGAAACTAGGTGTAGACCTCGATTCTCGCAAAGGTAGATGAAATGGTAGTAAAATCACATAATGTACATACAAACATGCAGATTATGAAAGATAAAACGTCCAAACAAACCCTAAAATATAGACTATAATTCATGCTATCAAAATACCCCATACTTAGCCCTTGCTTGTCCCCAAGCAAGTTCCTCATATAGAAAACAAGATAGAATGGATTATAAGTCAAGAAAATCAATGAAAAAGCCTTTCAAAAACATTTTATGGTGTGCAACTATCATAGATCACTCTAAGAGAATACTTCCTGAAATTTAAAAACTCAATATGCTCAAAACATTTTATAAATATAGGAAAGTTGTTCATCTTTGCACAAAATCATAGAATGCATAATAAATCATAATCATCGAAATTAATCATGTATAATCCAGTTTAAACCGCTAAGTCAATCAACAAGCTCAAGGTCTCAAGGGCTTCCCAAAAAGAAAGGTCAAGAAACGTGTAGGGTAGGGATGTATGTAAGGTAATGTGGTGCTAGAATCCGGGAAAAGGATGAACTTCACTTTCACTTTGACTTGCAACATCTTCCACCAATAAGTTTTGCTTATTTCACACTTTTTCTCTTTTTACTTTACTTTTTGGGATGCATGGACAGAGGTGCACAATAACCGAAGCCTAGGAAATCTGCAATCATCAATTTCTCAAGATGCATCAAACCCTTGATGCACATACCATGACCCGTTAGGAATATCGCTCAATCCGACTTTGACAAGACACAAACACCCGGCTATGTGAATGGTGCCGAGTTACTCATCTTCATGATTGACTTCCCCAAACCTATTATTGCTTTCTAACACTTTCACTTCCAACCACTTCTCAACTTTAACTTCACTTGCTTTCACCACTTCGCTTGCTTCCAAATTCCCGGATAGGTAAGGGGAGGCAAAATGTATATGAGGGGCTAAGCATGATCAAGAAGAAGAAGAAGAAGAGAATGAATTGCCTTGGTCTTTCCAAGAAGAAAGTGAGAGAACTTAACCTGCGGTGTCAACCTTCAAATTCAACATAATTTGGATAAAAACAAAGTGTTAAACATGCTAATAATTTCAAACAAAGCATTTAGCAACTTAAACATATTATAAAACCTTTCAAACACATAAAGAATTTAAAACCAGTCAGTAAACAAGATCTTCACTGAGATCATATCCAGATAAGTAACACAAAAATCTTTTTTCGAAAACTCTCAGTTAACCCACCTCGGTCGAGATGTTCTTGGTTCAACCGAGGTGAAACACCTCGTTTTGCCAGAATCTCCCCCGGTCGAGGTCAAAAAAAATTTTTTTAAAACCATTTTTTTTTTCGGTTTCGACGTTTTTCTCAATCAAATAACCTGTAAGTATGCATGTAATATCAGATAAACATATAAATGCAGAAGTGAAGCATAAATATAAAATATCCGATAAATAGTAATGTGCGTCATACATCAAAAGTAGTCGAAATAAATACATCACGTAGTCAGATAAGTACAAATACCCCATACTTGAGACACACTGTCCCAGTGGGTTAAAATAAGTCTAAGGACAGGATACTCACCGAACATAGCTAAACTGCATGAAGAAGTAAGAAACAGCTTCCAGATAAGACCATCTCGGTTGGCGAAGTACATCTCGGTCGAGGTGTTCTGACAGTACCCGAGATGTATCTCTATAAAGCTCGTTTCCTCAACTTCTCGAAATTTTGTTCTTCCAGTGTAGCTCCTAAACTGTGATCCTTCCTTTTGGAATACCTGGTTGTTGTCTAGAGGAAAACAAAAACAATGCAACTATCTAAACTAAACTAGAAAAGGGAGAAGAAAGCAATACCTTGGGTTGCCTCCCAAGAAGCGCTTGGTTTAAGGTCGCTAGCTGGACCCTTCTCCATAGAATTACTCAATGTACCTTGAACACCATGGAGTGCTCATCACATCCATCATAAAATTCTTCCAAAAAGGTTCCGGTTCCTAATTTCACCGGCAAATGGTAAGATCTCCCACGTACAAGCTTGTACGGTTTGATTCTCACCGGAATCCTTCTAGCCTTCTTGCACTTCAATGGGACATAATCTAGCCTTGCGTCCCATCCTTTCCTTGATCGAGAAAACAACTTCTCGAGAATCCTAGTAGCTTCCCCATCTTTAGCATGGGGATGGTACAAGGTCCTTAGCATGCGAGGGACCCCATACTTGAACAAGAGACACTTCATCGCCTTAACGGTGTAGTGCTTGCAAACTCCACTCCTTATAATCCAAGGAGTATCTTCTTCCAACAGTTTCAAGGGAGATTTCATCTTGATCTTAGGAGGTTCTTTCGGAAGAGACCTCCAACTCTCCGGTGCATCCGAAATCTCTCTCAGTTCTGCTGGTCTTTCTTCAACCTTGACCACAGTCTCAGTAATTTGGCCAAGGTTCTCCGTATCTTGCAGTTCTACGGATTTTTCCTCCACCTCGGCCGATCTCTCTTTCACCTCGGCCGAGGTCTCAACAGTTAGATCGAAATCCTCCAAATCTTCTTCTCCTTCAAAAGCTTCAGGAGAAACTTCTGGTTTGATTGGGGGGGTGCTTGGAACTTGCAGTACTTCCTTATGCTCCTCTTCCGGCTTAGCATAGGATAGGGTGCTTTCCTTGAGCTCCTCCACCTTCTTCATCAACCTCTCCCATCTTGATTCAAGAGAATCTTCAAGGGGTTGCTCACAAATCTTTTTAGGGACATTCAGTTCATCCCACATTGCAAGTTCATGCTTAATGGCCTCTTCTCTTTCCCATTCATTGTTGAACCAATAGAAGGAGTACTTCTCCTCCAAGTATTCATAATGGTCCGCCCTAGCACTTTGTCTTGCTATCCAGGCTGGATCAAATGTAGTCATCGGAAATCCTGAAAACTACAAAACTCATAGAAAGAGTAGTTAGTAGCAACAGGGGCAAGTGCCCCGAAAGCAAACCGC
>BSUD01000004.1:126908143-126982661 GCA_033239045.1 Fagopyrum esculentum
AGTCTAAGGACAGGATACTCACCGAACATAGCTAAACTGCATGAAGAAGTAAGAAACAGCTTCCAGATAAGACCATCTCGGTTGGCGAAGTACATCTCGGTCGAGGTGTTCTGACAGTACCCGAGATGTATCTCTATAAAGCTCGTTTCCTCAACTTCTCGAAATTTTGTTCTTCCAGTGTAGCTCCTAAACTGTGATCCTTCCTTTTGGAATACCTGGTTGTTGTCTAGAGGAAAACAAAAACAATGCAACTATCTAAACTAAACTAGAAAAGGGAGAAGAAAGCAATACCTTGGGTTGCCTCCCAAGAAGCGCTTGGTTTAAGGTCGCTAGCTGGACCCTTCTCCATAGAATTACTCAATGTACCTTGAACACCATGGAGTGCTCATCACATCCATCATAAAATTCTTCCAAAAAGGTTCCGGTTCCTAATTTCACCGGCAAATGGTAAGATCTCCCACGTACAAGCTTGTACGGTTTGATTCTCACCGGAATCCTTCTAGCCTTCTTGCACTTCAATGGGACATAATCTAGCCTTGCGTCCCATCCTTTCCTTGATCGAGAAAACAACTTCTCGAGGATCCTAGTAGCTTCCCCATCTTTAGCTTGGGGATGGTACAAGGTCCTTAGCATGCGAGGGACCCCATACTTGAACAAGAGACACTTCATCGCCTTAACGGTGTAGTGCTTGCAAACTCCACTCCTTATAATCCAAGGAGTATCTTCTTCCAACAGTTTCAAGGGAGGTTTCATCTTGATCTTAGGAGGTTCTTTCGGAAGAGACCTCCAACTCTCCGGTGCATTCCTGAAAAATTCAGAAATTTTAATAGGGATTTCAAATGAAGTAGGAGAATGTACCTCGTAAAGTTCTCCAAAGCTTGAGACAAGTTTCATGTTGGGTTGATATTCCGCACACGAAATCCCTCCCAACTCAGCTGATCTTTCTTCCACCTTGACCACAGTCTCAGTAATTTGGCCAAGGTTCTCCGTATCTTGCAGTTCTACAGATTTTTCCTCCACCTCGGCCGATCTCTCTTTCACCTCGGCCGAGGTCTCAACAGTTAGATCGAAATCCTCCAAATCTTCTTCTCCTTCAAAAGCTTCAGGAGAAACTTCTGGTTTGATTGGGGGGGTGCTTGGAACTTGCAGTACTTCCTTATGCTCCTCTTCCGGCTTAGCATAGGATAGGGTGCTTTCCTTGAGCTCCTCCACCTTCTTCATCAACCTCTCCCATCTTGATTCAAGAGAATCTTCAAGGGGTTGCTCACAAATCTTTTTAGGGACATTCAGTTCATCCCACATTGCAAGTTCATGCTTAATGGCCTCTTCTCTTTCCCATTCATTGTTGAACCAATAGAAGGAGTACTTCTCCTCCAAGTATTCATAATGGTCTGCCCTAGCACTTTGCCTTGCTATCCAGGCTGGATCAAATGTAGTCATCGGAAATCCTGAAAACTACAAAACTCATAGAAAGAGTAGTTAGTAGCAACAGGGGCAAGTGCCCCAAAAGCAAACCGTAACCGGCTCGGTCTAGACCAAGTCCCCGGCAACGGCGCCAAAAACTTGTTCGCTCCAAACGGTGTGTGCAAGCTTTAAATTTATAACCCTAGACTTAAGCTTAAAACAAGGATGCGAACCCGCAGTGTACGGGTCAATCGTAGTAAAAGCAAGAAAATTCCAGGGGTCGATCACAGGGACTCGGTGAAACAGAGTCAATACGGTATGCTATGTTAATTCTAACCACAAGAGCAATTAACACAATCGAAGATGAATAAGATGTCAAATAAAGCAAACATGCAATTCTAGGGATTAAAGCATCTAGTTGTGGTTCCAACTCAAGATCTATAGATAAGCGGACAAAGCTGAGATTTTTGCGTGGGGAAGGTGTTACTAAAGTGGAGTAGATCACCGGGTAAGTCTCACTACACACTAATCCTAAACCGTAACTCCTATTACCGGGTAAGTCTCAAGGAATCAAGATAAAGAACTATAACCTCAAACTAACACACCATCTAAGGGAATAGAATCAACCTTTACCGGGTAAGTCTCAGGCTAACTCACAAAGATGGGATGGAAGCACACTCAAACCCCAATAAAGGATAAACCTTTATTACCTACACTTATGATCGTTGGTACACAAACTAAGGAATTACCGGGTAAGTCTCATCCTAAACTTGCTTTGAACCAGAAAGGTGTAATAAGAATAGGATTTGGCAAACTCTAACACTTAACTCTCAGTTATGGATCAGATAAGTCACCTCGGTCAGCCAGTTTCCACCTCGGCCGAAATGTTCATCGACTGAACGAGATGCTCAGGGTTAAGGTTAAAGACTCGAACTTTCAGGATCCTACTGGAATCTAAGATTATTCTATCATTGTTTTTCCCACAACCTTCAGCCAATCACCCTAGAATCACACAAGGAAATTAGCCACTCATCATCATTATGAAAGTATTAAATGTAAGTGAAGAGGGTGAATATTTGAACAAAGAAGAATTTAATGAAAAGACTTCAATAACTGAATCAAATATCACACAAAAGCGTTCCTTGGATAATAATCCAACAAGACAAGACAACAAGGAAAGGAATTGAAGACAATCTTACAAAACCCTTCAAAAAGCTATAAAAGCTATGATCTTCAACCTTCCTTCAACCTTCAAAAAGGTTCTTCAACTCTCTCCCAAATTGGAGTATGCGGCTGCTGCGCGAGCTCTCAACACGATGCGGGGTGTAAGCACACTTGGATTTGTGGAAAATCCAACCCTTTTTATAGGAAAAATAACCCTCTAAAGATAAGAAATCTTAGAAAGATATTATCCCATAAATATAGGTAAAATATATGATTCTGCATATCTCCTTCCTTCCAGAAGCTAAGCCCAAAAATATAAGATCACTTTCCAATTTTAAAAGATCTCAGCCAAGAATAAAATATTCTCGCCGCGTCCTAGGTATTCGCCTCGGTCGAGTCGGCGTCTCTGGATCGCCTCGGTCGAGGTGAATCTCTGGTCAACCGAGGTGACTCATAACTGAATGTAGAATCTCTCAAAACTGGTCCAAAGTAAATCTTCAATCCATGGATGTGCTTCCTGGATGTAGCTCCAAATGACTCTTGACTTCTTTTGCTCCTTTTTGATGCAAAACGTACCATATAACCTGCAATTACAACGAAACTAGGTGTAGACCTCGATTCTCGCAAAGGTAGATGAAATGGTAGTAAAATCACATAATGTACATACAAACATGCAGATTATGAAAGATAAAACGTCCAAACAAACCCTAAAATATAGACTATAATTCATGCTATCAGGCTATCAAGTGGCTGAATTTCGGCATGAAGGAAGCGGGAGAGAAGCGTCTCCTAGACCTTAATGAGCTGGATGAACTCCGCTTGAACGCTTATGAAAACGCTAGGATCTACAAGGAGAGAGCAAAGCGTTGGCATGATAAGCATATCATTCCAAAGGACTTCAAGGAAGGAGATCAAGTTCTCCTCTTCAATTCAAGGTTTCGCCTCTTTCCAGGTAAGCTTAAATCCCGTTGGACCGGACCTTTTCTAATTAAGCGTATTTTCCCCCATGGTGCAGTTGAAGTATGGGGTGAAGCGAGCGGAAGTTTTAAGGTGAACGGTCAACGACTAAAGAAGTATACGCCGGAACTCCAAGCTGAGGAGTTCGCGCCTACCGCACTCGAATAAGTGCGAGATTGGTCTAGCTACGGACCTTAAACAAAGCGCTTCTTGGGAGGCAACCCAAGGTATTGCATTTTCGTTTTTTTTGTTTTTGATTCATAGTTTAGCTTAGAATAGACGTTTTTGCTTTATTTTGCCTCGATTTCTTCCGGTATGTTCGTGTTTTTGGTTATAGGATCGATGGAAAAGGAAAAAGGGAAGATAATGTTGAAGAAAAGTGACGAAATCTGGATTTTGGAGCTTTACAGAGGGTTCCACGGCCTAAATTACGGTCATCACAGCTACAGTGCCCGTAATTTCCAAAAGCCTTTGAAAAATCACCAAAACCACGGTTCCGTACACTTCCACGGCCGTGGAACACCCCGACAGACCGTGATTTTCAAAAATTTTGCCTGTGACTATATAAGCCACATTTTTCACAAAAACCACCCAAAACCCCTCTTTCCACGACCTAATTGCCGAAAATCCACGACCCTCTCTCAAATCCTCGTTTCCTAATCGTTTTCAACGATTCTTCTTCCTAAACTGCAGCAAATTCAACCACAAACAAGATCCAAGCGACGAATCGAGCGGAAATTCATCAACGAACGCACAATTCGGATTTTTCAATCCGAAAAATAGGTTTTTTCTCTCTTCTTGATTCTTGCCAATTTGGTTCGTTTTTGCTAGAGATTTTTAGGAAGAACTGATTGAGATTGGAAGAAATTAGACTAGGACTGCCTGTTATGGAGATTGATTGCTGATTTGCTGAGATTTGTGATTTTCTGAGACGAATCACGGTCTCTGGGAGAATTACGGCCGTGGTTTCTGAAGAACAGACCGTAATTTTGAGCAGAATGGATTTTGTGAGAAGAGTTTCGGGGAGGATAAAAGAGAAGAAGAATGGTGAGAATAAGAAGAGGAAGGGTAATCCCTCCTCCTCCTCATCCTCTAGGGCACCACCACCCTCTTCCCCTTCACCTCCATCCTCACCTTCACCTCCATCTTCACCCCCTCACCCTAGAGTCCCAACCATACACGACGATCATCTTGATGCACTCGATAGGATCAAGGAGAGGGCAGTGATTGACCCTAGATATTTGTTGTTGGAGGATCTAGCTCCTCTCAACATTGTGGAGGATCTTACTTGGCTCTTGGATAGAGCCGGATTAGTTGTCTTCTCGGCTATCCGAGAAGACGCTTATGAGGAGATTACACGGGAGGTTGTGACGTCTTTCGAGCACAGCCACGTAGATAGGACCATCTCTTTCCGTCTCATGGAAAGAGACTACCATTTGAGTATCCGTGAGTTTGGGACCATTTTCGGGTTCCATGAGACCTTCAATGGTCGATTTCCAAGTGGCGTTTACGCCAAAGACTTTTGGAAGGAGGTTGCGATGATATACGCCGACGAGGACCGTTGGCAACCCGCTGATACCAAGGCTAGATTGATGTACCATCTAGCCTTGAAGATAGCTCATCGTGTTCTTTCGGAGTGTCTCTTTCCTAGGACGGAGACGCCCCAAAAGATCAAGACGGATGAGCTATTCTTGCTTTACTCCATGCTTTATGGACGCCGTGCAGATTGTGCCACTCTCTTGGCTGCTACGATGAGCAAGCTCAAGAATAAGAAGAAGGGCAACATAGGATATGGTGGGATAGTTACCCACATTGCTAGGAGTTTGGGTGTTGATTTTTCTGCTTGCACCCGCATACCGGCCGTTCCTTTAGGGCTACATGCTTTCATGGTTAGGGGTCTCATTTTCCCCACACATAGAGGTCCGCCTTATGCGGGCATGCCTTGGGAGAGTAGGACGGGCAAGGGTATAGAGTGGCTGCCAGAGTACTCCATTATGGCGGGACGCCATAATTGGAAGGAGACGTTTGCTGCCATGCATGCGAACAGGATAGTAGCCCCCCCCCCTTATGTCCCACCACCGGTTGTCGAGGAGGAGGATATGGGAGATTAGTTTGAGAGTGGAGGAGGAGCCGAGCAGGAGATTGGCACGTTTCCGGATCAGCCGGAGGCGGCCCCAGATGTACCTAGACGCTCTCCACGTCCAGCTAGAGCCTCAGGCTCGTCTTCTCGCCGCGCTAGCGTGAGTGAGAGGCCTACGTGGATGACCACACCTCCCACATGGTATGGTGTTCCCCCTCCTTGGTCCACAAAGCAGCCAGCAACACCACCACCAGCACCAGTACCATCCGACGCCCTAGCATGGTATAGTCAGGCCCCGGGATGGTACGAGCAGATGCCGGATTGGGCTACCGGACTTTCAGAGAGAGTAGGAGCATTGGAGATCCGAGCCGATGCTAGAGACGGACGCCTAGACGACCTCGACCACATGATAAGGGATGTCTACCGCCAGCAGTTTGGGCGGTTCTATGATCCTAGCTTCTCTCCATTCCCGCCTCCGCCAACGCCGCAGTGATTTGATGCATGACCGTTCGCTTTAGACATTCCACCACCACTTTGTGAGTTTCTTTTTCTTTTCTTTCTTTTCTTTCTTTATTTTGAACATTAGGGACAATGTTCGTCCTAAGTATGGGGTGGGATGTACTAAAAGTTTGTAATAACTCTACTCACTATGTTTGCTTTCATTCGAGACTATCATTGCATGTTCATTATGTGTTGCACGTTTCATCATTGCATTGCATGAAAAATAACTTGAAAAACCCATAAAAATTGAAAAATTTTGTGCCTCTAATGAATTGAGATGATTTCCATGATAATCATTACTTGTGAATGGAGTTTGATAACAATTGCATGCTTAAAAGAATAGTGAATCGAAAAAAATTTGAATGAATGAATTATACCTCTTTTGCAAGTTTCATAATGTGATCATGTTACCTAAATCATGTTAAGAAATTGAAGTTGAAATCACATTATAAGTTCCTATACTTCTTGTTGAGATGATTAAGGCAATTCGATACTTTCTTTCTTCTTCCTTTGATCATTTAGCTCCTCATTGAAATATTAACCTCCTTTACCTATCCGGGAATTTTGGAGAAGTGAATGAAAAAGGCATGTTTTTATGTGGGAGGGCCATGAGAGCAATTATTTGCAATCAAAAGAATAGAAAGAAATTATAGGTTTGGGAAAGTCAATCATGACGATGAGTAACTCGGCACCATTCACATAGCCGGGTGTTTGTGTCTTGCCAAAGTCGAATTGAGCGATATTCCTAGCGGATTATGGTATGTGCGCTAAGGGTTTGAGGCATCTCATGAAAATTGAGAAACGCCAATCTCCTAGGCTTCGGTTTTTGTGCACCTCTATCCATAACTCCAAAAGTAAAGTCGAAAAATGAAGGGAAGAGAGCGAAGCTCTAAAGTGAAAGTGTGCGGAAACCGCAAAAGAAGAAGAAGTAGTTGTCTAATTTCCCGGATTCAGCACCACATTCCCTAAAGGTTTCCTTCCCTTCCACATTCTAGACCTTTTCTTTGAAAGTCCTTAAGATCAAAAGAATGTTATATGACTTGGTGATCTAAATTGAAGTTTCTTATGATTGATTTTGATAATGTTTGAAGGTTATGATGCTTGTTTAGAAGTTTGATTGATTCATGAGTTTTCTTTGCTTTTTACTCTTTGATTAAGTGTATGAAAGTTTGATAAACGATTGAAGCAAGGTTTGAGAATGATCTATTCTTTAGAAGGCACATTCATACAAAAGAAGTTACACATATTTCATCCTAACTCTTGTTTAAAGGCTTTTGAAAGACCTTGCTTAAGGACAAGCAAGTTGCAAGTATGGGGTTATTTGTTAGCATGAAATATTGTGATACTTTAGGCACGTTTTCTAAGCGTATTTGATTCATATTGATGGTCTTTGATTGAGCATTATTACATTAGTGAGCTAGTTTACCTATATTGTCGATATGGATGTCTACACTAGTTCTATGTTGATTATAGGTACTTAAGAGCTATTTCCGAATGGAATCGAGCAAAGAAGAGTTGATTTGATATGTCCATGGATTGAGGGCATTCTTAGGAGCAAATTGGAGTTCAACTTGAGGAATGCACGAGACTAGGGAAGAATCACGTTCTTGCCCTAAACCACGCTCTAAAATACGGCCGTATTACAAACCACGTTCAGTTCCACGGCCGTGGAAGTATGCAAAGAGAGGCGTGATGCATTCCAGTAACTATTACGGTCGTGGAACATATGGTTCAAACCGTGACACATTCCACGCTCTAAATTACGGTCGTGGAAACTTCCACGACCGTGATCTTGGCGATCTTTTTCGCCACATTTTGAAGCCACGATCTTTTGAAGATTGGGCCGGGCCGATATTTTATCTTGCCCTATAAAAAGACGAACGAAGCAAGATTCCGTCATCCCCGCTTACACCCGCTATCACCGCTTAGGAACCATACACCTTCGCTTAGCGGCACAACTCTTCGCTTGGAGGCACTTACATCTCGTTGGAGATCAAAGTTCGTGCTTGGATTTGCCCTAATCTTGCACTTGGTGGAGATTATCGTTGGGACTTCCAGATTTCCCAGATTGACGGAAGATTCGGAAGGTTTCTTGCAAGAAGACTACTCTTCTTGTTTAGGTTTGATTTGGAAGACGGATTGACATCCCGTTCTTCCTTCTTTCCTAAGATTGTGATTATTTGCTTTATTCTGAATCTATTGACAACATTTGTTCTCGATTGTGACTTTGAGATTGGTTTGAAGTTTATTGAAAGTTTTCGGAAGTTTTCATCTTTCTCTCTCTTAATTCTTGAATTTGATATCAATATGACTGTTATTGGCTAAAAACCCTTAACAATTCTAAGGTGAAGGGTTGATAGTTGTGGCTTAGATGATGATAGATCGATCGTAAACAGATTAGACCCTGAGAGTTTGAAAGAATCGTCGACGAACCCTAAATTACGGGTTGTTCTTGAGTTCCACGACCGTGGAATCTCAAGATCCAACCGTAATTTCCCTTAAGTTTACGAACCTGCTTTTACTTTAATCCAAAGTTAAAGATTTGCTTTAACTTAGTTTAGACTTGTCTTTTCTAGGTGGTAGTGAAGCCTCAACAACCTCTACCTCGATTGTGAGTGTCACAACCTCAATCGGTTAAGTTAGTCTTGATCCTTGGATTACAAGTTTGGGTATTTGACGTTAATTCTCACCTTTAGAACCTTTCTATATTGAGCCTCAACAACCTGTATAGAGAATGCCTTGTAGGTGAGTCATATAAGGTTTTTGGAACTTCATCGTACGATTACCTTGCATTAGCATACCTTTGCATATCTCAACTCTGTCTTTATATCATTAGTATATCTTGAATCAATTGCCACAACTGGATACTTGGATCTTTAGGATTGTTGTTTTCCCAATATTTGCAAAACTCTCATATTTACTTGCTTGATAATCTGCAATTGAATTTGTTCCCACCCAAATCCCTGTGTTCGATACTTTGGAATTCTTGCTTAACTACGTCGATCCGTACACTGCGGGTTCGCTGCTTGATTCTAGTTTTATAAATTTAAAGCTTATTTGCACACACCTTTAGGGGCGAACACGGTCCTAGAATGAGATTCAAATGATCTTGCGTAGATCGTTTGTGTGAGATACCTTAGACTTTTGAGTTGAGCGAGTTGTTGACATATATCCTCTCGTGAGCAGGTTGTGGTCTTCTTCCCAAGGGAAGCGAGAGTGTTGTGAGTTAAGTGTGAAGACGAGGTAAGTCTCCGGACTTGCTTAGCTCGTATTCCTTGTATTAGCATCTATGTGTGTTTGGTGGTGTGTGTTTACTGTTGTGTTTGGTGTGTGTTTATGGTTTATGTTATAACAACTAAACCGGACATATGACGACTTTATATATTGATATTTGGCCCAAGTGTATGATAACAGGCAGTGACAACATTGCCTAGCTCTTGCGGAGAGCTAGGGGGTTCTCGGTAACTAGCCCGGGTAGGTAGACGGCCAGATGCATCAGTGTCATTCCTTGACGGTGAGTAGGAACCGAGGCGAGATCATGCGGTGATTCTCGTGTCACAACTAAAAGTTGAATTAGATCGGGATACGACTTGAATAATAATAATAATAATAATAATAATAATAATAATAATAATAATAATAAGTTAATGAACAAGATTTGTGTGTTTAGATCTTGTTGTGTGTTATGATGATTTATGTGTGGTTGTGCCTTCACCTTGTTTCTAATGCTTCGAATATGAGCTAACGGTTTCAAAACCGATTATGTCGATACCTTGTAGGTTAGAGATGCCGCCGAGTGAGGTGGAGGAGTGGACAGCCGAGGACTCCGTACATTATAGGACGGGGACGTTTTTGGTGTCTTTGTTTGTTAGTTTGCGGTTTATGTTATTCGTTTCGGATTATCGTTTTTTTGGAGTTATATGGCTTTGAGGACTCGGCTGAGTTTCCAAGTTGTACCTTTCTTTTCGGATTGTTTGCATTGCATTAAAACGATTTCGGTATTTGCCTTTATTTGTGCTATGTTGGAAAGATCTGGTGAACTTGTTGTCAAGCTAAGAGTCAGAACCCATTAATGTGAGGTCTCCGCCCGTAGCATCCCGAGTCTCGTGGATTCGGGGTGTTACAGTTTATGAACTGGATCATGATATGTGTTCGATCTGCTTCTTATTCGCTCAGAATTAATGGTGGCATTCATGGGTTCTTTAAGGGAAAGTGTGGCTTTGACAGAGAGATCCTTTATCCCCGCTTTTGTTCGTCATTTGTATGTAGATGTTGTCCAAAATGTTAAAGAAAACCACCGTTCTCTCATATTTTAATTATCATAAAAAATGTGACAGATTGATGATAACCCACCTTGCTTATGCAAATGACATTATTCTATTTAGTAGAGGAGATAGAACGTCGGTGTAGATCTTATTAGATTGTTTGAATAAGTTTTAGCAAATATTTGGGCTTTGTGTAAGCCAACATAAGTCGAGTATTTTTGTAGCATCTATGAGTCATCAAGAAGCGGTAGGGCTGCAACAATTAACTGGTTTTATTGTAGGGAAGTTTCTGTTTTGTTATCTCGGTATTCCTATATCTTTTGCACAGTTAAAAGTTACCCTGTATATCCCGTTAATCAGAAAGATTGCTTGTAGAATTAACAGTTGGAATATGAATCAGCTTCATATGCAAGAAGAGTGGAGCTTATTAGAGTTGTTTTGCAGGGGATCCAATCTTTTTGGATATCTATTTTGCTTGTTCCAGCCATTGTTTTAGAAGAACTGACTATCCTTTGTCGGAATTTCTTATGGAAATATCCGAAGATTGCTTGGTCAAAGTTGTTTCATCCTTAAGATGAAGGAGGGATTGGTCTATTCCAGCTCAAAATTTAGAACTTATCGTTTATGTTCAGAATTTTCTAGGATAACCACGCTAAAAAGGATATAATTTGGGTAAGAGGGGTACACCACACTTACTTGGAAGGGCAGAAGGCAGACACACGGGCTCCGAAATGACGGGATTCTAGTTTGATAAAATAGATCCTACAAGCTCGAGACAAAGTGTTCGGCTGTTTTGACAGCCATGAATCCGCTTTAGAAGAGATTGAGACATGGGTTTCAAGGGATAAAATGCAGCTGAAAAATGTCTATAATTGTATTCGGGACCGCAAAGATAAGGTAAGTTGGAGCAAACTTGTATGGAATCCTATACAAATACCCAAACATAACTTTATTGCTTGTCTGACTGTTAATGAAAGATTGAGTACTCGAGATCGTCTTTATTTCATTGATGAAGACCCTATATGTCGATGGTGTCAAATGGAGGATGAAAGTTGTAATCATGTCTTCTTTGAGTGTGAATATGCCAAGGTTGTGTTATAGCAGGTTCGTGGTTGGCTAGGAACTCGAGTTAAATTCCAATCTATGCAACAAGTTGTAAGCTGGATGGTAAATTATGTACGTGGAAAAACATATGAGACAACTCCAGAATTTGAGTTTTGTGAGTACCATTTTCTATTTGTGGGGGGCTAGAAATGCTACTATTTTTTCTAACCAACGCATGGAAGAAGCACAACTTGTGCGGTTGGTAAAAATCCAAGCTTATCGGTTATTGCTACAAGTTTTCCCTCATCAAACACACTGACAGGAGGTTTGGTAGGCGGTTCTTGTATGCAATTTGCACCATGGCCTAGATGATTTGATTATGGCTACTGGTTGCGGTTTCAAGCATGGTATATAGTTCGGAAAATCCACATCATATGATCGGGCTTTTGTCACAGCATATGATCAGGATTAGTAAGTACTCAATTTACTATATGCTTTGACTTCTATTTTTGGAGATCAGTAGCAATGAAAAAGATGTCAGCTTGTGCGGTTGGTAAAAATCCACGTTTATCGGTTTTTGCTACAAGATTTCCCTCATCAAACACTTTGGCATGAGGTTTGATAGGCGGTTCTTGTCTGCTATTTTGCACCAGGGCCTAGATGATTTGATTATGGTTGTTGGCTGCAATTTCAAGCATTGTATATGGTTCGGAAAATCCACATCATATGATCGGCCTTTTGTCACATTAGACGATTGGGATTAGTAAATACTCAATTTACTATATGCTTTGATTTTTGTTTCTGAAGATCAATGCAATGAAAAAAGATGTCAAGGCCCAAGGAGATGACATTCCTCTAATGATATGAAAATGGTGGCCTCATGATGACGCTGACATGGCTGCTGATTGGGCGATGACATGGTTGCTGACTAAAGATGATGTGGCTGCTAACGGGGTGATGCCGTGATTGTTGATTGGGCGATAATGTGGCTACTGATTAGGAGATGACGTGGCTGTTGACTGAGCGATGCTGTGGTTGTTGACTAGACGATGATATGGCTGCTTAGTGGACGATGACATGGTTGTTGAGGTGGGCTGGTTCTATTTTGTTTCTTCAATTGCTTGTTCTTTTGTCCAGGGTATACTCCACGTACTTGTAAAAGCTAGGGTATGCCCCATAAAGCTTTGTAGTCTAGCCGGGGAATGTCCCTTTTGGCTTTGTATTGTTTCCCCCATGTGAGGTAGTATGGGGTTATGTTCCCCAAAGTTATAGGCTTTTTGGTATTTGTTTAGGTGTGACGTCTGGACGATCGAAACATGTTTTGTGGTTGATTGTTGGTGTAGCTAACCCTGAGGCTAGGGTTATGATTACTTTCATGTCTATATTTGTACCGATTAGCCTCAAAAACATAATTCTAGTTAGGATGAATCTATACAAGAAAATTTTATCAATTCATTTAGGTAGGATTTCCTTTTACAGTAGTTCTTAGATTTATATCCTATCTTCAAGTTGTGTCGACTTCCCTTGTTTCCGTGTATAAGGACTTACCTTATATACTTTACTTTCCTTCTTGGAAGCGCCGAATACCATGTATAAAGACTTGTCCCATGTACTAAAACCTATTTTTTAATCTCCGGATTAGTGATAACTCATGCATTAAGCTTGGTTTGTCCGAGTTATGAATATTTTCAACAACATAATTAATTCCTAGAGTACACCATGGAGTTCTATTTGACTTTGACAAATCCAACACTCTATTTTTTTGCTCTAGAATTATGTAAAATGAATGGTTCACGTGACTCTCACTAACACCTCGAAATTATTCCAATACATTTCGTGCTCATATGAGTTCCATTCAAACTCGTACTCGATGAAGGTACATGTATGCAAATATGTGCTGATAATACGCTACCCAAAATCAACCATAAAAATTCGTAACTAGTATTATACCTAGTTAGATGATCTAGTTTACGTGTAACTATATAAACGGAAAGTTTCATTAGATTAAACATGATCTCACTAAGTTTCATTGACGTAATAGGTTGCATATTATTGACCTAGGCATAGAGCAAGGGAACCTAATTGTCATTTCATTCAATTCTTCCATCACCCATTACCTTCATCTCAACAAAACTCTCATTTATTTTATAAAACATCTCCCTCCATTAAAACTTCATTGAATCTCAACCTTAAATAAAGTCCTTGGCATGAATTTGAGATATGATTTTTGTGTTTGTTAGATTATGATAACACTTGAGTTTTAGATGAGATTCAAAGACCGTGTTGCCTTTTTATGTTTTGTGATTTTTAGTTTACCTTTTGTAAAAATGGATAATTTAGTATTATGCATCTTCCATGTGATGCTTGCCATCTCCCCTCTCTCATTAGTCAATAAACTTGCATTTTTCAATTTTAGTGGTGAACGCCTAAGTTTTTCACATTTTATCTCCATTTGATTTGAGTTTAATTTTTAAAACTAAAAATATGATGATTGATATACATCAAAATCTTGGTTTTGACTTCGTATTTTGATAAAGTTGAGACTTGTATTTTATACGAGTGAGTGGTGGTGTAGGATGAGTGTCTTAAATTGATGGTGGCGAAAAACTAGGCAACGTTGGACAATGAAAATGACTGCAAATCTTGATTTGCTTTCTAAAGTGGAATTTAATCACGTTATGGATGGAGTTTGGGAAACATAAAAGCAATGTCTTTTGAAGCATTATTACACCATATATTGTTGTGTTTATCAACCGCTTGATAACTAAGGGTGTGTTTGAGTTATAGGGTGCTGTTCAGGTAAGACACATTATTCAGGAATACGGCCGTGCGGCCGCCCGTACGGCCGACACGTGTCCCGAATTTTTTTTTTTTTGAAACGAGTAAAAGTAGTAGTTCAAAATTTATTAAGGAATAATTCATAACATATAAAAGGATAGTTCATGAATTATAATAGAATAGTTCATAGTGCAAAATTTATAAATGAGAGAAAGTAATAGTTCAAAACTTATTATGGAATAGTTCATGAATTATAATAGAATAGTTCAAAGTGTAAAATTTATAAAGGAGTGAAAGTAAGAGTTCAAAACTTATTATGGAACAGTTCATGAATTATAATAGAATAGTTCAAAATGCAAAATTTATAAAGGAGTAAAAGTAATAGTTCAAAACTTATTATGGGATAGTTCATGAATTATAATAGAATAGTTCATGAATTATAATAAAATAGTTCAAAGTGTAAAATTTATAAAGGATAGTGCATAACTTATAAAATGATAGTTCATGAATTACAATTCAATAGTTCATAACATATAAACGATTAATTTGTGAATAATTTGATAAAAAAATATTAAAAAATAATAGTTCATGGATAATATGAGAATAGTTCAAAGTTTATAGGAGAATAATGCATAAATTATAACATGGTAGTTCAAACAAATTTTCATTCGTGTCCCGAAATTTTTTTTTTTTCGGGACACGTGTCGGCCGTACGGGCAGCCGCACGGCTGTACTGCATTAATCGAACCGTACCTGAACAAATTTCTTGAGTTATATTGGATTATGTTATGTTAGAATTATATTCTTTTATATTTATTTCTTTGTTGTGAATGGGAGTTTGGTTCACACTACTTCAAATGCACTTTTAACCCTTTCATAACTAAATTTTTATGACACCAAGTGAAACAACCATCATTCACTTGAGTTGATAAAAAACACTTACACCACCAATATCTTTCCTCCCTCCACAACATCATAACTTTATTCTTAACATAACTTTCATCACAACGATCACTGTCATCTTTCCCCTCCAACACCATCGAGTGCGAGATCCAATTTGCTTCTCAAAAGTACAAATCTAGCAAGTGAATACAATCCGAACAATAAATAACATGAATTGAATACACATCTCACCAAAGTCTAAATGAAATCTAAAATCACATGTTAAGGTTTTACGTATATTCATAATGGTCGGAGCTTTCAATAAATTTGTACAATTCATATTGTCGCCTTGTTGATGAAACATCTCACTTCGATTCGATCGAATTATTTATCCTCATTGACATTTTTTTAATATTCCTACACTTTTTGTTATCACTCGTTCTCTTTCGGGGTAAAGCAATAGAAAAAAAAAAAGACATTAATTCTTCCAAAAGGAAGAAAAACAATATTAAGTGGTATAAACCAAAAACTGGTTTCCACAAACTCAATTTTCATGGATCTAAACTCGATTCAGGAATAACATCCATCGGCTTTGTGATTCGGAATCACAAGGGTGAGGTTGTTAGCCTTGATGCGACAAAAATAACTTTAACTCGGTAATAAAAGCTGAAGCTTATGCCCTTAAATCGGGTTTACAAGAGGCTATCAGATTAAAGATCAGAAAGATCGAAATCGAGGGTGATAATCTTTGTGTTATCAAGGCACTCCAAGGATTGTGGAGTTGCCCGTGGGAGGTCGATTTGATTATTTCCGACTCCAGACTAGATCTCCGTTTCTTAATTTGACGAAGTCCAGATCATACATATTTTCAGAGAAACCAACTGTGTGCTGCTGACCGACTGACCCATATGAGAATATCGAACCCCAATACCTGTTTTTCTAACAATCTCGAACTTCGTTTTTTCATTCGTAAGGATACTTTAGGATGAAATACCTCTAGAAAATACACCAACCTATCCGCTTTTCTTTTTCAATAAAAAAACAGAAAAAAAAAAAAGACATTCTTTTTTTGTGAACAATAAAGTTTAGCTTTCGGCCATCCAAAGAGGCTTTTAAAGCTGTGAAAATGTTGTATAACTTATAATGCATTAGAATTGTAATATATATTATAATTTATTAAATTTAATGTGTTGAATAATGTAATATTAGTACACGCACCTTAACAGTGAGCAAGGGGCACTTATTTAGGCGCATAGTGTGACGAAATCAAGAGTTTTCCTCTCGTTCTCTCTCTCCCTCTCCATCCAGTCTTTGAAGTCGCGAAGAAAGACCCCAACGAGACCTGTCACTCTCCCTTTCTCTCTCCTCGTCTTCTCCACTGTTGTGCAGCTTCACCTACCCAAGCTTTGTATGTGTATGTACAGAAGACGCAGAAGAAGTTTGTACAGCTGATCGACCATCTCATCTCAAACATGGTGTTTAAAGGTAGGTTTTTCTCCTCCAAGAAGTCTGAGTCCTCCGATGGGTCCTCCAACAGCCCTCGTTCATTCGGCTCCAACTCCCCCATCAGATCAGACAAGAAGAAGTCCAAATCTCACAAAGAAGATGATACCCGCCACCAGATCAGCGCCCTTAGCTCTAACTCTACTCCGTCCAAGCCCAATCCCAAACCCAAACCCAAGAACCACCTTGATTCCAAGGATCCCCCAATTGAGTCCACTTCCAAGCCTACTTTGGCTTCTGGATCTTCTGTTTCTCCGATTCTTGCTTCTTCTTTGGGGCTCAATAAGATCAAGACAAGATCTGGTCCGCTGCCCCAGGAGAGCTTTTTCGGATTCAGGCCGGAGAAAGGCGTCGGCGCCAGCAACCTCTCCCGCCCTGCTGCCTCCCGTGGCAAGGGGACTGGAAATAAGGATACTTCTTGCTTAGAAAATGCGCCCGAAAGTGGGAGCAATTCCGATAGTATGTCGCCTGGAAGCGGCCCCTCTACCGCCCGTAGTCCAAGTTCCGGTAACGTGGTGCAACCTCGATCTCGCTTGTCTTCTGAAGCAGGTAATTGCTTCTCCAACCTTTTCTGATTCTGTTGACAGTTCAATACAGAATTATGGATGTATGTTTAGCACTCTGATTTGTATTGTGGAATCTGAGTGCTGAAAGTGTCAAATGTTTTCATGGTGTTTTTTGTTTAGTAATTATTCTGTCTGACCGAGTAGTCACCTGTTTAGAGTGTTAGGCTTGTCAATTATTTGATTACACGGTTTAGGAATTAGGATTTCTGTGAATTAGTTTGATTGAGAGAATGAGAGTGCAAAATTGTATAGAACATGCCCGCCAATTAGTAATTGTCTTCTTATGGTAGTTTAGAGGTTAATCATGCCGGATATAAAATTTATGTGACTGTATCATAATCTTGCATTTGGTTCCCTAGTGGATGCTAGTTCGTAGCAAGACGATTTTTGATAACCATCTCTTTGAATAAATTGATCAAATGCTTGAAGTAGCAACGGCGTGGTGATTGAAGCATATTAATGGGTAGATTCAGAATAAGTTTGTGTGATATGAAGGTAGCATTCTGTGTGTTATTATTAGAAGTTAGAGGTCAAATTTTGAAGATGTTTTAATGGAGTAAACTGATATTTTATTTTTTTTTGTTTATTAATGTTATAGATTCTTGTACATCTTGTTTGGGGTTGGGACAATTGATCTCTTATCTCTTTCCTTGGGTTTCTAGACTAATGCACAGAAGATTAATATTTTCTAGAGTCTAGTCCCCTTTATTTTAAAACTAAATATTTGAGAGGTTGAATAGATGGTAAGATAGGATAGTACTTGCTTTGGGAAACTGAATAACTCATATAAGATAAAAGTGACAATTATTTCTTGCAAATGACAACTAGAAAAGATGTTTGAATAGAGGACTAGAGACCCTTTAAATGAGAAGTTACATGCTTATATAGTTCATTCACATCTAGGGAAGGCCAAGCGCTCAATAGACACAAAATGAACCCACATATGCTAGAGTTATAATTAAATCCTACAACATGTACTTAGTTTTGTTTATCTGGTCTTAGGTTCATTTGCAAGCATCAGGTACATTTCCTTTACTACTTTCATGGTGGACTTTTTGTAGCATATCGTCACGAAACTTGGTTACTTAAAGTTAGAAGTATAGCAAGGACTGTAACTTGATGTACAGTTGTGTGTATATTTCTCAGGCTGCTGACATTTCCCTTCATGCTTCCTGAGTTGTATTTGAATTGGTTTCACTATTAAGATTCGATATAAATTCATTGTTGTGTTTCTTTTGATCCTTGTCTTGTTCTGTAACTAGCCTATTGGCCATCTGAGGTTTATTTTCATTTCTTTTCAAGGTTAGGAACCATATTTGCTTGTTTGCGCTTATGCTAGTTCTTGACTAGGCTTTTGTTCCCATTCAAATTTTATTTTTAAATTGTCTAATTATGCAGGACAGTTTAGTTCTTTGCATGGGGAGACTGAAAGTTTAAGAAATCAGGATGCTTGTACGCCAGAGAGCCAGGTTAGATGGAATCTCATGTCAATTATTTTGTTGCATCATTACTGCAAAAGTTTTTTCATATTTATTTCAGTTTATGGAAGTATGGTGCTTCTCTCTTTCAGATTCCATTTGATTGTGAAACTCCAAAGGAGTCAGAATCTCCCCGTTTTCAAGCTATCATGCGTGTAACAAGTGGGCCTAAAAAGAGATTCCCTGCTGATATAAAAAGTTTTTCCCATGAGCTGAATTCCAAAGGAGTACGGCCTTTTCCGTTTTGGAAGCGTCGGGGTTTAAATAATGTCGAGGTGTGTTTTCTTTCAAATATGCTTTTCCTTGTTTTGTTCGTTTCTATTTGAGTGGATGTGGTCATTTATTAATTCCCATTGCAAAATGGTAATGCGTAGGAGGTTCTGGTTATGATTCGGGGTAAATTTGACAAAGCCAAGGAAGAAGTGGACACTGACTTAGCGGTTTTTGCGGCTGATCTAGTTAGTAATTTAGAGAAGAATGCAGAAACACATCCTGAATGGCAGGAAACTATTGAGGACTTGCTGATCCTTGCAAGGAGCTGTGCTATGACATCACCTAATGAGTTTTGGCTTCAATGTGAAGGCATAGTTCAAGAATTGGATGACAGACGCCAAGAGCTGCCACCTGGTATGCTCAAGCAGCTGCATACCCGAATGCTTTTCATCCTTACAAGGTGTACAAGGTTGTTGCAGTTCCACAAAGAAAGTTTGTTTCCTCCGGATGAGCCTGTCCTTGAGTTTCGTAAATTCAGGGTTTCAGAATCTGCAGATAAGAGAATTCCTCCTGGTATTGCTCCTGGGAAAGTGGGTCCTGCTTCTTCAAAACCTGTAAAGCCAGCATCTGCAGCAAAATCTTATAGTCAGGAACAGCGTTCCTATGGTGGGCAGAATATGTTGTCTTCTGGAAGTGTTTCATCGAAGAATTTGGAATCACCTACGGGCAGAGAGCGAATGACTTCTTGGAAAAAATTCCCGTCTCCTGGTGCTAAGATCAAAATAGACGCCCCATTGGTGAGAGATCATATTGATAGTAAATTTGATCAGGAAAAGATGCTGAAAGATCCTATCGTGGAGCTGGTTCAGACCAAAGCTAAGGCACCTGAGGTTCCACTATCGAAAGATTCCCTCATACCTTCTTCTGCTCCGCCTAAGCACCAGCACAAACCGTCTTGGGGCTATTGGGGGGATCAGCCAAGTACTTCAGATGAAAGTTCCATAATTTGTCGAATCTGTGAGGAAGAAGTTCCAACTTTGCATGTAGAAGATCATTCTAGAGTATGTGCGGTAGCTGATAGATGTGATCAGAAGGGTTTGAGTGTTGATGAACGTCTGTTGAGGATCGCTGATACGTTAGAAAAGATGATCGAACCCCAGAAGGACTTTCAACCTGTTGTAGGAAGCCCTGATGCTGCTAAAGTATCTAATTCAAGTGTTACAGAAGAATCTGATATGTTCTCCCCAAAACTCAGTGATTGGTCCAGAAGAGGGTCAGAGGACATGCTTGAATGTTTCCCTGAAGCAGAGAATTCCACATATATTGATGACCTAAAAGGTTTGCCTTCCATGTCCTGCAAGACACGTTTTGGACCTAAATCTGATCAAGGAATGACAACATCTTCTGCTGGAAGCATGACTCCTAGGTCTCCTTTGATGACGCCGAGAACCAGCCAGATAGACTTACTACTCTCCAGCAAAGGCACTTACTCTGAGCAAGAAGATTATCCTCAGGTATCTTTAAGGATCCATGTATTCCTCAGTATTTGGTGTTTGAAAACAAAATTTGGGTAAACAATAAGTTTATTTTGCTTACATGTGTGTCAGATAGAATTTAGTCTGCAGAAAAAAAGTTAGTAACTGATTGGCACAGATTATATTGAAAAATCCCACCAAAAAAAAAAAGATTATATTGAAATGTTCCAAATTGTAATTTTGATATCATATGAAATTAAGAGAGTTTCTTGTATGATGCAGATGGTTGAACTTGCAGATATCGCTCGATGCGCAGCAAGTACACTAATGGATGATGATCGCTCTACGAACAATTTAATTAATTGTCTAGAAGATTTGAGAGTTATTACTGGCCGCCGTAAATTTGATGCACTTACTGTGGAGACATTCGGAGCACGAATAGAAAAGCTAATTCGGTCAGATCAGTTTGCTTAGATTCTTTTTTACTCTGTACTTGTTTTTGCTGATGCTTTACTATGAGAAGACCCTTCTATTAAGGGTAATCTAGTGACACATAATTTAATCCTCCCATATAAAGAATCCATGTGGTCCATTAATTTGCAGTTGTTATTTGTTGGAAGTAGTTTTGAACATTTCTTTCCTGAATCATCGTGATGTTCATGTCTAATAAACAATCCTTTTGCTGTTCTCAGGGAGAAGTTCCTGCAGCTCTGTGAGTTGGTTGATAACGAGAAGATAGATATTACAAGTACAGTGATTGATGAAGATGCTCCTTTGGAAGATGATGTACTCCGGAGTTTAAGGACCAGCCCTATCCATTCTTCTAAAGATCGCACATCCATAGATGACTTTGAGATAATTAAGCCCATCAGCCGTGGAGCATTCGGTCGTGTTTTCCTTGCCAAAAAAAGAACAACAGGGGATCTTTTTGCTATAAAGGTACTCAATTTTCACTTTTTCTTTGGTCATGTATCTCTTTTTTCTGTTTAGTTAATTGAATGCGTTTTGTCTGAATTTGATGGCTTGTTATCAACGTCTAAAATGATTCTCATTTGACTCCCCTCTCTTTCTTTTCTATGTTCATTCTTTGATGTTTTGCGGACTTTAATGTGTGTAAAATGTGTTTCTGTGATACACTAAAATGTGATGCAAACTTGTTGGTGTTGCTAAAAATGAAAGTAAATTTTGGGGTTGTTTTTTCCAAGGAAGTTAACTTTCTGTAGACTGAGGAGTTTGACTGGAACTTAGCAAATAGAGCCAACAGATCAGCACGGAGTTTGAATGGAACTAAGTTAAACATCAGAACAAAATAACAGAAATCTTCTCAGGTTGATCTCATACAATCACCCCACTTTCTTATAGGCCTAATCAAAATGAAAGCAAGTTATGATAGTACATGACGGGTCCATCTCCCACATTAGGCTAATTGACATTGAGGATGTGGTTTTGTCCCCTTGTACTGGTTGAACTTTCTTCCCCCATCTCTCTTGTAAACTATCCAACGCTCAGGACCACTGCCCTTGACTGGGGCTCCCTTGTTTTGATCTATGGACTACTCCTCGTTTCTAGGTTGCCTATCTTCATTGTTTCGAGTCTTGAATTGGTCACTGCTATCAGTTTATTATTCTTAAACTGTGATAGTTATTAATTTTTTTCCTCTAAAATAGTTCTGTGATACATGAAGTGCTTTGAGAGGATCTCTAATGCTGTATTGCTGCCTTGTTGGTTTTCTAGTTTTTAATCCCACACCCAATTGTTCCATCTCTCTGTAACAATGATTTCTGTTTTTTTTCTTCTCCATTTCCTATCCTTTTGCCTGCTAGAATGATCTTTTGTTTACTAGGGGTATATGCGTCATCCCCAAATGTTTGACCAATCCCATTTTATACCGTTAGGGCTCATTTGGGATTGATTCTAGGGAATCAGGACTGGGGATGTGAGATTGTGAGAGTGGCTCATTTTGATACTCGTGTTTGGTGACAAGGAGTGAGAATCAAAATGATTTTAGGCATGAGTAATTTGAAGTTCATGAACAAATCTGCTTCCCAAATAAAAAGGAAGGCTCAAGTCATTCCAAGACACAAGGTTTTCAACAATGTACCAAACATCTTCAATAAAAACGGGTTGTGTCAATCTTAATTCTAACTCGAGTTTGGATTCCAACTCGACCTCTGGGACATACCAAACAAGCCTATAACAGGTTGCAGTATCAATTGCAGTTTGTTCATTAAGCTGGTCACTTTGCATTGAGATGTGCAGGTCTTAAAAAAGGCCGATATGATCCGTAAAAATGCTGTTGAGAGCATTTTGGCAGAACGTGACATCTTGATTTCTGTTCGCAATCCGTTTGTGGTAAGAAGAGTTGTCTATTCAACTGTTCACTGTGCATATCGAATATGGTGCTCACCTCTGACCGTAAATTTGTACTTTTCTCAGGTTCGCTTCTTTTATTCATTCACATGTCGTGAAAACTTGTACTTGGTCATGGAGTATTTGAATGGAGGAGACCTCTATTCATTGTTGAGGAATTTGGGTTGTTTAGATGAGGATGTTGCTCGTGTGTACATTGCAGAAGTGGTGAGTGTAATTTTTCTTCAGTTGCAATTCTTCAGGCTGTAATTTATTGGTGGGCTTCCTAAATTGTAATTAGTATAGAACACAACAGGTTGTGTCCACACTAATATGTTTAAGACGTCCACAGGTGCTTGCTTTGGAGTATCTGCATTCTTTGCATGTGGTTCACCGTGATTTGAAACCAGATAATCTTTTAATTGCCCATGATGGTCATATAAAGGTAATGCAATATTACCTTTTTTTCTTCTAAAACATAGTGGTATGTTTCCTTCTTTCTTTTCAATTTTAGGCTTCTAGCAAACAGAGAACTGAAGGGGCCAGAATTTTTACGCTTGTGTCATAAAACAAAAATTTCTGTTGTATAAGCATGCAAATGAAAGTGACAGTTGTGCAAGAATGATGCTTTGCCCTCAATTTTATTGTTACTGTTAGAAACAAAGAGAAGCTTTATAAACTTTGTGATGTAGGTGTCTGCTATTCATTTTCATATGATACTTCTTGAGAAAATAATTTGAACAGACTTTTGGAAACCTTACAAATTTAAAAAGCTATATTAGATGTTGGCTGAGTGACTATGCATCTCATATATATGTAATCCATGTAGCATGGACACGTGGCATGTGTGCGATACTGGCATAAGATAACAAAGAGAGCTCACTGGCATAAGATAGGGATAGAGTGGGGACTGGGGGGGAGGGGGAAGAGAACAAGTTTGAAATTTCTGGTGTTTTTTGGTAATGAAGAGAGTGACACAAAGAGAGGCTGCGAATATAGGGTGTGGGGACTGTTGATGCTGCTGCTTTTTCTACTGTGATTCTATGGGTTGGTAGAAAGTTTTTTTTTTTTGAATTTATAATTTGGGTGGGTGGGATTAAAAGAAGGTATAGAATAAGGGACTAATTACTTCATTTCTATTTTTCTTATCAACTTTTATTATGACTATTATACTTCTACTAGTTTATTAAGTATTCACCACTATACTAGTCTACGAGTAGTAATTAGTCTAGCTACTTGCTATTATTATTCTTTCGTTTTTGGGCTATATATTTCTTTTAGTATAATACTAGCATAAACCTGTGTATCTTTATGGTAATTAATGAAATTTGAGAAAGATAATTTAAATTATATATGATGTCTTACAAAATTTACAGTAATATTGTTATTGATAAAGAAAAAAAAAATATTTATAGAGAAGAAACTAATAATTAAAAAGATATTTTGTAATTAGAAATACAAAAACAATGCATATTTCATCTTTTAAATTAGGAGAGTTAGAAAATAAGTATGTTTTCAATTATTGAAGCTACCCATAAAAATCCCCTCCCTCTTTTGAACTGACCTGGGAATCTTTCTCATGCATTATATTTATTTACCATTGTTGCTGGATAAAGAATGCTGATTTTGAAATGTTAGACTTTAGGCTGACTGCTTCATTATTGAACCAGTTGACTGACTTCGGGCTCTCTAAAGTTGGTCTCATCAATAGCACCGATGACTTATCTGGTCCGGGTGTTAGTGGGACATCACCCTACGAAGAAGACGAACCTCAATTATCTACATCCGAGCTGCAGCAAGAAAGAAGGAAAAAGCGTTCTGCTGTTGGTACACCTGACTATTTGGCCCCTGAGATCCTCTTGGGAACGGGACATGGTTTGTATTTTCTCTTATTAATTGCTGGATTGTTATTTTTATCTTGGCTTGATTTGCCTTTGGGGGTCCTGTCTTCAGAACTGGTGGTCTTAAGATTGTATATGCTTTTCTTTTTTAATCTATTATAACATGTTAGGGTCTTGAAAATTATATCTAGTTATCATGTGGGAGAAATATATTATAGATACACTGTAACTCTACATATATAACATGATTGCTTCATGCAGAGCCCTTGCCTTTTGTGCATCCTTTTTAATCTGAAATAATAAGATCTTGGTTCACGGGTTGTAAATATAATCCTTCTGGGATTGGGGGTAGAGGGATGGGATTTGTTTGGTTATACTAGCTCTAGTGAGAACTGTAATTGCCATATTTGTTAGTATTCCACTATTTCTACATCTCTTTGAGACATTATCTTTTGGAATTTTGTTTTTACGTAAGAGAGGTCCTTAAATGGATATCGACATAAGTTAAGCTTTGGATTGCAACCATTCGGACAAATGCAATATGAAACTAGATGGTGGCTCCCCTCCGTCGAACATATCTATGGTTTCTTGTGTATAGTGCAAAGTTTAAATATATCCTAGACCAATGAAGTTCTAAATATTTGACCACAGATGTGACGCATCTACCTTTTTCTGTTGATTTATCTTTACTTTATACTTTGGTGATGAATTTAATTAGAGATTGATTGGTATTGAAGGATCTCAACCTTTTCTTTTAAAAAAAGTCTAGTAAAGATTGTCATTCTACTCTGTTGAATGTTCCTTGATATTTTTCAGTCCTTGTTTGGCTTATCTCACTTTTTGGTGTTTGATCTCACTTTTTTCAGGTGCAACTGCTGATTGGTGGTCTGTTGGTGTTATTTTATTTGAACTTATTGTTGGGATTCCGCCGTTTAATGCAGAACATCCTCAGGTAAGTCTATGCACCATTTATCCGTCTTTTTGGCAAGGGAGTTTCCCGACTGCATCTGCATTTTTTTTTGTCATATCAGCTACCTAAATAGCAGTGCCTTCTAAGTTTGTTTTGTCTGATTTTCACTGCCGAAGCTCGACTCATATGTGCTGATTGCACTGTAGTTGTTACCTTCTAGTTTCTTGTCCCTTTTGAGTTGTTAAGAGGCTGTATACTGCTTATTTCGTTACAACCAATACCTTTATCAAAATTGAATTGAGTCAAGTTGAGTGGTATGGTATATACAAGGCCCTCTTGAAGATATTAAAGCTGCTTGTTATCATCCACCAGAACTAGGTAAATTTCACATAAACAATTGTTGGTTTTCCAGTTCTAACTCCACTGTCACAAGCTTATCACAAAAAACCCGACAAGTCCATTTTTAATGTAGCATACGCAATCCAAACAAGCGGAATTCCACAATATTTTGGGACGATTTGATCCGAAAGTTAATAAAAGATCTGATTTCAATTTGAATATGTGCGAATCAAAATTTATCTGAATTGATAATGACCCAGTTGAATTTGTAACAAACTTGGATCCAAAATGAGCAGTCAACAAGAGTTGAACCTGAAATGATACGACAAAATATATTTTTCTCTCATTTGAACTTATGTTTTGAGGTTTCCATTTAGATTGCATTTTCTCTTTGCAGGATAAGATGATCTAAACAACTTCTGTATAGGCTACAGTTATTTTTAAGAAATACAAAGAGAAAAATTAAATCTATCAGTGAACTCCATTTATGCTGAAGGGGATCCTTGAAAACATCATCTAAATGAAAAGAGAGTAGCTATTATTCACACTTGATCTGATACTAACCCAATTCAAGATCTACGTGACTTGAAATTGGCCCAAACACATGTTGACTTGTAAAACCTCCATAACCCGATCCAAAAGTTTAAGGGAAAAAATTATTTTGATCAAACCAAAATATGACCCAATTATTTTAGCAGACTAGTATGTCCTTTCATCTGAAATTAATCTAAACTGAATTCAGAAGTATGGAAAATAATCTAATTATCTGAAAGTCCTAGTCTAGTGCTGATCTGTCACATCCAATGATATTGTGGAGATTAGCAGCTACGATTTTTTCTAGCTTAAAATCACATTGCAGTATTGCACGCATTCTCAAAAGAGTGCTCTATTGGTCTCCAAATGTGCAATAAATCAGTAGTATTGCTACTATTTGATTTGTTGATACCTCTATTGGATAAGAAGTAATTACCAGTTGTGTGAACATTTATAGGTGGCAGCATTATATTCCAGTTAACGTTAAGATATTCAGCGTTTCCACTTATACCATTAACAATTTATCTTGTCTTCTGTAAACTGGATCTTTTATTTTTTTAATGGTTTGGTATAGTATCTTATTCATTTTTTTGTAGATAATATTTGACAATATCCTGAACCGAAATATTCCCTGGCCTCATGTACCAGAAGAAATGAGCCCTGAAGCAGAAGATCTAATCGACAAGTATGTATATAATTTGGCTACTTTGCTAGAATGATCTCTTCTATGGTAGATTAGGTCATATTTTGAGATTCCAATGCATAGGAATTTTTTATTTCATTCTTGGGGTTTTAATATGATATGGATACTTTCAGTTATGATCTCATGTTTTCTAAGATTTTGTAACAATAAATAGCAAATATGTATATCATTTGGCTACTTCTGTTAGAATGATCTATTCTTTGGTAGATGAGGCCAATATTTTTTATAGATTCCAAGGAATTTTTTATTTCACACTTAGGTTTAATGTGATACGGAGACTTTCATTTATGATCTCATGTTTTCTATGATTTCTGTAACAGTAAATTAGCAAATACTGATGCCATTGTAATGCTGTACATCCTATACTTCTGAACTCTTGCATAAGCGTATGATGAGTTCTTTCTTCTTTTTCTAGGCGTTCCTTCTGTAATTCTAGTTTTCTTTTCACATTGTTGTAGCATCATTACCCACGTAGCCCACAAGTATTTTTTTTTTTTTTGGCTCTTTGCTTTGAAGGCAAGCTTCTCCTCTTTATGCCTTTAGGGTTAAAGATGTGGTATGCTTGACCCATGTATATTTGTCTTTCTGATGCACAGTACTTTGATTTTATGATATGATTCTAGGATGTTTGTACTGAATTCTATTTCTCTAGGTTGTTGACTGAAGATCCCCATCAAAGACTTGGAGCTAAAGGAGCATCAGAGGTGAGCCTATTTCCTTCTTTCTTTTCAATATATATGTTCTGTTTGGTAAGACGGGACAAAATGTGACTTCTGAAACCGATATAAAATGTGGGTTCACGCAAAACTTTGTGATTTCAATACTACATGGTAATTTGGTATCTGCAGTTTACTTTTCTTCTCTTTTGGCAAGATTTAAGGCAAATTTGGATGAAAAAGGCCTTTTATTATGTAGGTAGATAAGTAGGCCCTACATTTTAGGTATGCGTTGGGTGTTAAAACTTAGTTATTGAGTTTGAGGTATTAAATTTCGGGTATATGTTTGGGTATTAGGTTTTGTGCATTGAAATTCAAGTATTAAAAAAGCACTTAAAATTCCTTTTCAGGCCAAAGCTCTCATTTCAGCTTGCTGTCAACGAAGCCTAAATATTCTCTTTTCTCATATAAACAGTACAATCTATTATAAAGATATATAGTAATTAGAATGCACTTCCCAATGAGAGTATTGGGTTGGGGTCAATCAATGTTTATCCTATAATCTAAATTTACATGATTTTGACATGACTCAAAAGTTAAATTACCTAACCTAAATTCTACTTGACATTAAGTTCATTGTTTTTCGATACAGGTCAAGCGACATCCTTTCTTCCGGGATATTAATTGGGATACGCTGGCTAGGCAGAAGGTACGAATGATTGTTCAGACATTACGTTTTAGTGTGGCCGTCTTGTTGTATAACTCTGTGAAAGGACTTTGGTTTGTTAAATGCCTATGCTCTTATGCTTGAATATATGATTCAGGCTGCCTTTATCCCTGCTTCCGAGAGTGCCTTTGACACCAGCTACTTCACTAGTCGCTATTCTTGGAACAACTCAGATGGCCCCATTAGTGCAGCTTCGGACTTTGAGAACTCTAGCGACGATGACACTGCTAGTGGTAGCAGCAGTTGTCGAAGTAATCGGCAAGAGGAGCTGGTATATTGAACAACTTCCGACTTCTCTCTTCTCAAGTTTTTCATTTTGGTTTGCTTTCGTCTTTTTATCTAGATAACTAAAATGCGATTCTCCTTTGCTGCTCTGTTTTTGTCAATCATGATACACAGGGTGATGAATTTGGTGGTCTAGCTGAGTTTGAGTCTGGATCATCGGTTAATTACTCATTCAGTAACTTTTCTTTCAAGGTATTTCTTTATCCAACACCTGGCAAACAACCATTTATTTTTCCCAGCGACTGCAAAAGACGAACTTTCAAATATCTAACTAAGAGTCATTTAATGATATCAGTTGGTAACAAGACGGCAGCTGTTATTGAAAAGTGGGAAACCCTCATAAGTAATTAGCATTAGGCCCTGTCCTTGAGGTCATAAACTTGTTTACAGTTTACATCTTACAGGGTCGGTATTATATTGGGAACATTATTCAAAGCCACCTGTAAAGTTGGAGTTCTTCACAGAATCACTCGTTAAGTGGGAATTAATCTTACTCATAAAAAAATTAAACCCTCGGACCACCTATCTTATAAAATGTAATTTAATTGTTATAATTATTATTAAAATGTTAAATAACTTATAAATAGGATATTGAAAAAGAAATAATGTAGTGTCCAATTATATTATCTTTATACACATTAATATCTAGTGTTACATTTTTTTTGTAGAAGTATACTACTACCTCCGTTTCATTATAATTGTCCATCTAGTCTGAAAGACATTTTTCAAAATAATTGTCCACGAAAATTCATTTAATGTCAAAAACTTTCTACAAACAAAAATTATACATTTACTATTCTTGAAAAAATGAAACTTATATATATTACTTCATTTGTTTCTTATATAATTTATCGTAATATGTGTGAAGAATAATGATCATCTCCCTTTTCTTTCCTTTTTAGGGCCCGTTTGTTTCCAACTCCGGAAACGGAAACGGAATGGAAACGAATTTAGTCCAAATCCATATCCTTATTCATGAAATTGTATGGAATCATTTCTTGTGGTTTAAGGCAAAATGCACTTGATTCCCCACATTTTGTTACCCTATATAGGGTATCAAAAGTAATCAAACTCTACTCCAATTACATCAAACCATAAGTAATGATTCCAAAAACTTTCATGAACAAGGTTATACGTATGGACTAGATTCGTTTTCATTCCGTTTCCGATTCCGGAGTTTAGACCAAACGGGCCCTTAGTTTCTATGTTAATGCTTCTTAATGTGTGAAAAGTCATATATGGACATATATTGTGAGACGGAGTAATACTTGACAGTAGACCCTCTATATTTTCATTAAATCGTTAAGATACAATTATACAAAACAAAGTAATAATTGACAGTAGACCCTCTATATTTTTATTTAATCGTTAAGATTTTAAATTAGTAATTAATAAGATACAGTTAAGTAAAACTAAATAGGGTTTTTCGATTTATCAAAAAAAGAAAAAAAAAACTTTTTTTTTTTAAAAAAACACCTTTTAAATATTTTTAAAGAAAAAACCACCTTCTTTAATATGTTTCAGTAAATTTAAGCAACAATGACCATTTTACAAAGAAAGTTTATATTAGATGACTATAATGACCTTTGTTAGTTGATTACTTGATTTATTGACTTCGGTTATATATTTGTAAAAATTTTAATTAGTGAATTAAATCATTTTTCAAAATACACCTATTATTATAAAGATTTTAAATATGGTTATAAAATATATTTTTAATTTGTTTAATAAAGTTGCTAATTTTCATTTAAAGTATCTTTATAAGTAATTCTTCCATAATAAAACAAAAAAAAATTCATTATATTATAGAAAAATCAAAATTTAAAATAAGGTGTTCATATAAACAAAATTTTTTAAAAATTATTCACTAAAGAAATATCATCATAAAGAGGTATTTTGAAAATAATAACTAAAGTAATCATTTTTGGTTGATTAGTTAGGGGTATTTTGGTCAAATAATATAATATTTTATTAGATAATGATTATGGGGGGTTCAATTTCATAATTTATATTATATATGGAAGTTTTACTTAAAAATAGTTATAAAATATGGTTTGTTTAAAAAAACCTTTTTAAAAGGTGTCTTTTTCTAGAAACTCAAAATAATAATAATATTTTTTAATCTTATTAATGTAAATAATAAAAATATAAAAAATAAAAAATAAAAATAATAATGATGATGATGATGATAATAATAATAATTAAAATAATAACAACAATAATAACAATATCAATAATAATGGGATAAAATCATATGAATTAATATGGTTAATATTATTATGATTAATTAGATAAAAAGTCATAATTATGTAAGATGTATAATGATAAAAAATGATAAATTATCTGAATAAATTTTTTTAATCATTGGTTAATCCGGAGAGAGTTAAGAGAGAATGACATGTAGAATAAGTATATTTATCTTTATTTTCTCTGTAAAAATAAGGAAGCATCTTACTTTGATTGTGAAAAGAACGCCATATTTAGTGGATGGTAAAGTTGGATACTTTCAAGTTAGCATTATTATTTAAGAAGTCAATCAAGCAATTAATGATCGTGTCCTTGAAGGACTGTGGTTTCCTTTGCTTGCAGGATTTGCTGTGTAAATAAATGGCTTAGAAAGTTGACATGAACAACCTTTGTTTAATTTTTTCCTGCAGAATCTTTCCCAGCTCGCTTCTATAAACTATGATTTATTCATCAAGGGATTGAAAGATGACCCTCCACCAAATTCGAGTACATAGCAAATCCGATTTTGAGTACTGTGTTGAGTTTGTTTATTCGGCCTGTTTTTGTGTACCTTCTAAATGTAGGTTCCTTCACCCTACTCTTTCCATTTAGTTTTTCCGGTTTGTTATATGCATGTTAATGCCAAGATTTTGATGCTGCAGAAGTAAAAGCTGGTTGTATCAACGTTGGGCGATGAGTTCTTTGGTACAGGAAGCTCTTCAGATGGCCAGTTTTTTCTTACAAGTGAGAGTTTTGTATTTGGTTTTACCATATCCATGTATCGGGTTCAACGTAAGGTGCCCAAATGTAATACGGCATGTATGCTCAAGTCCCCTGGTATAGCTGGACTTTTTTTGGCATGTCTTTATAGGGAATGAACATGTTTGTCAAAATTTACACTCAAGAAATTCACTTCCATTTACTAAACCGTTGTTACAGTAAAGTTGTATTTACTGCCTTATCCTTATTAATACTTGAGGTACTAAAAATCGTCAAACTTGTCTCAAGGAGAACTGTACAGGATTTCCCGAGGTTAGGGATTTTTTGGAGCTGTAAAAACAGATACCATAGTGGTTTATAATCTCATGCCTTAGATATAGATGAATGTGTATAATCTGCCCCCATTAATCTCATGCCTTATAGCTGTACAAGATAGAGATGAAGTTATAAACTCAAGCTGCATTTGAATTCCTCTGGCTTTCAAGAGATTCAACTCAAGCTCAACTTGTGAGAAGACAACTCTAATACCACATTTCTGTTCTTTGGCCATATCTTGGTGGATTGAACTCCGATTTAGGTGAACGGATGTTGGAAATCCAGTGACGGCAAGAAGTTTGCTAAATGATACGATCCAAACTACATAATTTACACTGGACCAAAAATAGAGAGACCCGATATGATCCGGACTACAAAACTTGACGCCAGACTTGGCAAAGCTAAAGAGGAAGCTAAGGAGTGCATTCTGTAACTTCCAAAAGCATCAAGATGATGTTCCTAGATTTAGAATTGATAACATTCAATTTTTTTTTATTTCATTTAATTTTGGACAATCCTTTCTTAATTTGATCCAATAAAAGGAAGCGTAATTTCAAGCTATACAAACAAGCTATTTGGTGTCAAAATCAGCGGGATCCACACACCATCTTGGATGTATCTAGACACCTCCTAAAGCTTGCTCCACAAGGAATATATCGGTTCCGCCTTATCTTTTTGATTAATGATTTGGGTTGTATTCAATTCAGATTTTGTAGGAATTTTTTAAATTTTAAAAGTATATGGGTATTCAATACTACCTCCTATCAAAAATAACTGTCATTTTAGCCTTTGACACAATTTTTAAGAAAAATATTAAATAACATAGATTTTGTAAAGTTTTTCTAAATCTTATCACATATTTAATATTCAACCTTCTTTTAAATCAATAAGAAAGATTTTAGAACTAAAATTAATCATTTACACCAATTTTCAAGAACATTTCTTATAATTATTGTTCATTTATTGGCCTAGAAAACTTAAAACGACAGATAATTTTGATCAAATTTCTAATGCTAAAACGACACTTATTTTTGATCGGAGGGAGTATAGATTTTTAAAAGTCTATATAAATCTTTTGATATTCAAATAGAATTTTAAATTTTCCATAAAATTTCTATTGTATTTAAAAGTTTGTTGATTTTAAAATACTTCATGAATTTTGCAGGACTTTTCTATTACTTTTATAAATGCCTAAAGAAGTCTTTTCTCAACATATAAGATTTTCATGCCAAACTACAGCACTGAAGAACCTAACGGCCAAATCAACATCTTCGAGCGTTTTCGAGTGCTTGGGCTCGGTGCATCGTCGAAGGTTAGTTCTTTCTAGTATTTTCCGACTTGTTGATTGTTTTCTTACTCGTGTGTGTCATGCTGTTTGTTTTCCATCATGTGCCATGTCTAGAATCAATTGCTTGTTTGTTGATTTACTTTTCCTCCCCAAATTTCCCACTAACCACCATTTTCTCCCTCCAACCTTCGATTTCATCAATCTTGAATATAATCCAATGCTGTCAAAACATAAAAGAAAGAAATTTTAAATAAATTCAAAATTGATACGCTCAAAAATAAAACGAGCAGAAATCGAGCCAACGACGGTGTCTCTCGGTTTTGAGAAACTCGTCTAGCAGTGGTCGTCTTTCCCGTTTGGCCATGTATTCATCGGACATAATCTGTATCAACTCTATATAGAATTAAAATATTCCACAAAATCTGCAAATTCTATGGATAATTAAAAATCAGTCAAAATCTTTAAAAATCTAAATTGAATACACCCCCAGTTTAGTTTTTAGTCAATATTTTTGAGATTCTACATTGATATTATTGTAGTCTCTTTTTATTATTATTTTAGGGTTAACTATGACCTCTTTATAGCCCATAAATAGAGGTAATAAATCATTGTTTCAATCAGCTTGAAATTGAAAAAAATAGGGGCATTCGTTTCCAATATTAATTTATTAATCAACAGTTATTTTTGAAACCCTAACCGTGTTCATCATTGTGCTCAACGATGATCTTTATCCATCTTCTCCTCTCAATTCAATATTTGATTCAAGCATTGTAGATGTAATCTGGTATTGTATCATTCTCCCTTTCTTTTCTTTTTATTTATGTTGTTTAGGTTTGTGATAGTATTTGTAGTGTCCAAAAGGTCTCAAAATATCTTAGTGTCACCGACTTGGAGATGAAGAGGCCAACAATTCGGTTTGGTTCAATCAATCGAGATTGAATAAATTTTTTTCTAATATGTTTTACTTAGGCAAATTCGGTGTCTTTCTAAAGTTTGTTCTTTGTAGATTTTATGTACAATAGATAGGCGACTTTCTCCTTGAAATAAATAGTCACTTCCTTTTACTTGTTTAGTCGACTTTCTTCCCTCTTATTTCTTGATCATGACTATTAGTTTTCGAGCATTGATGAGGGATAAATGATTAATTGAGTCGAGGAACCTATAATTTATCCTTGTTTCGTTTGGGGTTAGAAGATACCAATCTAAAATAGTCGAGAATTGACAAGGCATAGGAATTTACTTGGAGGTCACAACAAAGATCCCATTCGAAATATCGGACAAACACAAGTAAAATTAAGGGTTATACCCTTGATTCACATCACTATACCTACCTTGTTATATCATTCTTTTATAAGTAGCTTGAAGTAAAAAGTTAAATTTTGTAGGAGAGAATTCGTACAATATTAGTTGTGGGATAGTGAGGTTTAGTTACAATGAAGTTTTAGAAAAAACTTTACATAGAATTGAATGAATCTTGACCATTAAATGATAATCTAATGATTATATTAAATTTATCCTCTCTCCAAGTCTTTCTTTTTTATTTTCAATGACATGTTCTTGAGTTTGATTTTTTTTTCTATAGAATTTTTTGAACTTTCACTTAGGAGTATTCTAGGGGAACAAGACCCGGAATAATGTTAGGTCCCACTCAAACTTAGTTTGTTCTTGGATGAGTTATATCCAGGAGCTACCAATTAACAAGGTTAGAATCTAATCATTGTTTGTATATTTTGTTTGCAAATTTGTTTGTCTTGTTCAATTTGGGTTGTTGAATCTCAAGTTTTGCATCACAAGATTAAATATTACCAACACAGCAAGCCAACTAGCTCTATGTTAAATCATGTGGACTCCCAATATCTGATTACATTTCTCACGTTTGCTCACAAGATTTTATGCTCTCATGTTGGTTTCCACATGATATTTTGTATAAAACTCACTATTTAGCAATATGATTCTAATGAGTATATCGACTACACAATATGATTCAATATGAGAAAACTATTTAGCAAGATTGTTTTATCGAAGCGGGGTATAATGTTTATTATCTCAAACACCAAATATCTTATTGACGTGAAGTTCGATACGATTAATTTTCATGTAAAATCATAAAAATATTTCCGAATTATACATATACCAACGTTGCAATGGAATTACACGTTACGAATGCCGAGGGCTGAAACATGAGCCTCGGTTCTCGCAAATACTTACAAAACTTGACTATAGTAATAGGATTAAGATAAAACTCACGGAAAATAGTGAAATAAAATTTAACAAATTAATAATGAAATCAAACTATAAAATAAACAAAAAGTCATGTAAGATCGGTTGGCTGAGCGATGGGGATTGGTGGGCCAATCCAGACCCGAAAGAGAGAACGGAATATAAAAATTTACAAACGCGAGAAAAACAAATTGGTCGGCCGATTGGTATATTAAATCCAAGACAAATACCATAGAAATAAGAGAGAGGGAAGAATTGTTCGTTACGTGGTCCAAAATCAATAACTTTGCAAGTAATCATCTTTAAAAGTATCAAGGATTAAATCAATGTCGGATCCCGGCTATCCGAAAAATGCATACTAAAGATGAAGATCACAAAATAAAACAGAACAATGCAAGCGTTTGTCACTTGTGCAATAAAATAAAATAGTTTCACGATAAAAATCACCATAATATATATATATATATATATATATATATATATATATATATATATATATATATATATATATATATATATATATATATATATATAGCATATCCATAATAGATAGTAAATCATGTTATGCGGGGGACAATTCTACTTGGCTCTCACATTTTGTAAAATTTGAAAGGTATGAGTGACTCGGCTCTCGTATTTTGGCATCAACACTTGGGGAAAAAAATAATAATAAAGCGGCCCAAGTTTGACTCGCGCATTTTGTATAGAGCAACTCAAAACTATCAATAGACAAACATACAATAGATATAGATCATCATCAATATAATAGATCATCAATATAGCTGAGCTCTTCAAACCCTATAACGAATGAGATTATTAAGATATATCTTAACTGAAACTCAAAGCTTAGATAATCAAAGCAAAAAGGACAAGTCGTCCGATTGGTGTAGGGTGGTCGGCCAATCGACACTACAAACATCAAACTTGCGTATGAAACTTTCGAATGAGAACCGGACAAAAGCACTAATTACTGAACAACCTTATTTATAGGAGGACATCTAACCTAACTTTTTTTAAGGTTTGCATATCTTATCTTATCTTATCTTATCTTATCTTATCTTATCTAAATCTATCAAACCCTTTCTTATAATTAAAAGATAAAAATATCCAGTTGAATAGACTAAAAAATAACCTAAAATAAAAAGGATAAAAGATAGAAGATAAAAGTTGAAGGGCAAATCTAGTGGGACCATTCGGCTAGCTAGTGGGGACTAGTCCGCCGATCACGCCGATCACTCAGAAATGAACCGAATGAATTTGTCTAGGAGAAATGGTCACATGCTCGGAAAGTGTGTCGGTGGTCTACCGATCGGGGGACGGTGGTCGGCCGATTGCTCCCAAACTTTGAGCAATTCTTCGTTCTTCACTCTCGGATCTAAACCAATTTCGTCCTGACCCCAACTTCCTTAAACTCAGGGACAATCTTACTGTGTCGAGGTCATTCTTTCATAAATATCTCTATTTTAACTCTATAATTGCTTATATTGCTTGCAATGTCATTAACGCAATATATTTTCAAAAGATAAAATTGAATGAAATTTTCCAATAAGCAATGCTTATACCAAAAAACTTGAGACGGATCAGTACTACTGATGGAAAAGATGCTAAAATGGATCCTATAAGTGAACATGCACGAAATATCACGTTCTACTATATGACATGGTTTAAAATTACATGATTCACATTGAGGGATGGTGTGGAACTGTTATTTCCATGTGGACGTCTAGCGTTGAAACACGTTTTGCTGACATCATTGTGGCTTGTCTATTTTACATTGTACTACGACATCGGATTTTTATCTACACATTGTGTCCGAGGGTACAAATCTTTGATATTGTTTTTTTTTTTTTTTTTTTTTTTTTTTTTTTTGCTTTTGGAATAATGTTCATGTGTTATTGTAGACTATTCAACATCAAAATTTAAATGATATCAATTTAAATGATTTATCATATGAATTTAATCACGCCTAGAGTGAGGAAGAATCCGAACAACCAACATAATATATGTTAGAAGATTTGTTTACATATATTATTAAGAATGTTTCAAACATGCATTTGAAGGTTGAGTGACTTAGGATGAGTACGAGATGGTATAATACCTAATTTCTTTTAAAGTCAAGACTAAAAATATCCTTAATTATAATATAGAAGCAAATGGTCCAAGAAGTTGTAGTACATTGAGTATAATTTATAGCTCTTGACAAAAGGTGAAGAATGAGGGTCCATAAGGAAGAACAATTATCCAACATTTCATGAAACAACTTCAACTACTTTGAGGAGAATCAATTGTTTATAGACGGATGTATTTATAAGTTGTTCGTTACATAAATAGACACACTTAAAATATTGAGAGTAATTCCTTACCTAGCATTCAAATTAACGTATTTTACAATCATCATTTTATCTCATTATCCGTCCTTTTGATTTTATAAACATACCTTATTGATCTATTTTCCTTATATTCCTTTCTCGAAGATCTACTCGTTGGTTTATATAGTTGCGGGCATTCTAGGCATTTGTAGAGAATAAATGACACAATCTACTACTTAATTATATGATATACACTAAAAGCTTCCATGCGGTCATTAAAGTCAAAAATCAATGGAAAAAATGATTGAATTCCGAGAGTGAAGAGAAGAACATCGGGAGAAGATCCGAGAGTGGTCGACCGGGCCCACGTTGCACGACAAGTTGCCCCCTCTCTTGGATTCGATCCCAAAATGATCACCTGTTGTTGCTAAGATGCTCATGGAGCAATTCTAGAATAGACCTGAGATTTTGGCCAAGAGGTTGCACAACGGTTCAGTGCTCAATCAACCCACATCGACATTTATCTTTACTTCTTGTTTATATCTTATATTTAGTCCGTTCTTATCATAATAGGAGATAAGATCGAGTATATTTGATTCTATCTTAATAGAAAATAGAATTCTTGGAGATCTAGGGTTTATGGGTTATTTCCATAGCCTATAAATAAGGCTCTTCACCCATTAAGTTAGATATCTCTATTTCCATCATTTTACAAAGCTTTCGGCGATACTTACTGTAGCCGTTTGTGCGACCCCAGTACCGTTGGGCGGCATCCCTTACTTTCTTTCAATAAAATAAACCCCCTTCCCGAAAGGAAAATGGAGTTCTCATACCTCAGTGATCCGTTTATTGTGATATATTGGCGACTATCTTGGGTGCGGGGTGAAAATCATGGTGACAATATCGATGCACCACAAGCGATGAACTAACCACAAAATGACAATCAAAGGAGTTGACTTTACATAAGTCTTGCATACTTGTGATTTTGTGCAAATTGTTTTTTGAGATCTATTACATGAATGTGTGGTGATCCAAGTTTTGAAATGCTTTACCTCTGTTACTATCTATTAGTTAGCCTTTATCATCCTCAAATCTAATTCCGAACATTATAAAGATCCAACATTTACCCATCTTCTATATCTTTACTTATAAACTGGTTTACGAGCTAGTCGGAAAATTTTCAAAAGATTCGTCCGACGACTAACCCTATCTAAGTCTAGGATTTTTATCCGATTTGCTCTCAAGTCATTCCCTTACCGTCCTCCAGTCTTTTAACTATATTTTGACTCAACCGACTTCCCCAAGTCGTGTGACCTCCTTCCAATGTTTCTACTTTCTAGTTTCCTTTTGTGTTTTGTCATGTATAAACATTAGATGTTTACTTATTTGATTGGTTTGTGTTTATTAATTAATCCGTCAAGGCGGTACATCGTCTTCTATGTGTTCGATCCCGACTCACTATACTACAACAAATCTTGTAAGTATTTGCATGACATGATGTTCACACTTCAGCCCTTATCAAGTTGGTGTCGTTGCCAGGGAAGGCTTTGAATCATTTTGATTTATTAATTTTGAAACATGTCTATTGTTATAATCCTTTTTTCTTTTATATTTTTAGATTAATCGCAAGGAAGTCACGCATACCACTTTGTACTAAGACTGTTGAGTTTTTCAGTCTTCCCAAAGAGGATGCGACAACTAACAACTTGAAAGTTCCTATTCAAAGTCCTATGTAGGTTTCGGAGTACTCAGATAGCTTCTTGGTCGATATTGTCAAAGATAGCAATGCTACATTGAAAAAAGTAGTACAGTCTTCTTCACCAACTTACAAACTACAACCTGATTCTTCCGATGAAACCGTACTGAAGGTTACAATTTCGAGCTACCGAAGAAGGACAAGTCTTGAATCAACTTTACCAATATCTGACAAAGCTTTAGGCCGAGACGGCCTCCCGGGAGAGAAGAAGTTCCTCCTTGAACTATATAGTTCATAAGGCTGACAAAACAAGAGACATAATAGAGCACAAAAAGGTTGTTATCCCTAGATACGGAATAAAGGGACTAGAGCCAATGAGACAAGGTTTGAATTACAAAGAAGAATATATGCCCTCAAGTAGGAATCTTCAACATTCAAATGAGATAAATGGAGGCTTACGATGTCGTTAAATTGCCCAAATGCACATGGTGAAAAACCTTAATGAGCTAATCGAGGACATCATAGACTCTTTTAGAGGAGACTCATCCATCTATGACGCTACCTAATAGCATGTATTATAGTCTATATTTTGGGATTGGTTTAGACGTTTTATCTTCATAAATCTGCATGTATGGATGTATATTCTTTGATTATATTGTTATTTTGTCTACCTTTGCGGGAATCGAGGTCTATACTTAGTTTCGTTGTAATTGTAGGAAAATGGCACGTTTTGGACCAAAATGGAGCTAAGGAAGCTAAGGAGTCATTGGAGCTACATTCTGGAGCTTTGAGGAGTTATAAGAAGATCTCAAGAAGCATGAAAATGATTTATAGGATTGATTTTGGACCAGATTCGAGATGATTTATATTTAGTTGAGATTCACATCGGTCAGCTACAGTACCACCTCGACCAAGGTGATCTTAAGGAGCGTCCCAACCGAGGCGAACACCTCACTGCCGACAATATCTTTATTTTTGGCTGAGATTTCTATTTTTGGAAAGAGAATATCACATATTTTTGGCTGGATTTCTGGAAGGAAGATATTATATTTGGCTGATATATTTTGAGAGATATGAATATATTTTCTAGGAAATTATCTTTTTAAGATATTTTATCTTTGGAAGATAATTCTCATATATAAAGGGTTATATTTTCTACAATTTAGCCATCTTCGGATCATCATATGCTTAAAGCATTCTGGAATTTTCGGATCAAGGATTTTTGAAGGAAGTTTGAAGGAAGTATTGAAGGTTGAAGATCAAGGAAGGAAGGAATCATAGTTGAAGTTGGCTTTGAAGGAGTTTGTAAGATCTTCTTAGTTTGACTTTTGGTTTTGTTGTCATTTCTAATTTATGATTGAGGAACGCTGATTGTTGTTTGTTTGATTCATTCAGTTATTGATACCTTTGTGTTAAGGTTTTCTTGTTTGAATATTGATTCCTTTCTCATATATTTGATTATTCTTTGATGATTGTTGGATAAGTTCTTTATGCGATTCTAGGGTGATTGGCTGAAAGTTGTGGGAAAGACGATGATAGAATGATCTTAATTCCAGCAGGACCCTAAAAGCTCGAGCCTTTACCTTAACCAACGAACACCTCGGCTAGCCATTGAACATCTCGGCCGGGATGGAATTTAACTGAGCGAGGTGAACCTATTCTGAACCTTATTTGAGTTAAGAGTTTCTGTTTGCCAAATCCTATCCTTGTTATACCGTTCCTGGTTCAACGCAAGCCTAGGATGAGACTTACCCGGTGATTCCTTTGCTTGTTTACCCAAGATCATGAGTGTAGGTAATAAAGGTTTATGCTTTACTGGAGTTTGAGTTTGCCTTCATCCCATCTTTTAGAGTTAGCCTGAGACTTACCCGGTAAAGGTTGATTCTATTCCCTTGGGTGGTGTGTTGGTTTGAGATTATAGTTCCTTTCCTTAGTACCTTGAGACTTACCCGGTAAAAGGAGCTTTGGTTTGGGATAGTGAGTAGTGAGACTTACCCGGTGATCTATTCCCACCTTAGGAACACCTTCCCTTTGCAAACCTCAGCTTTGTCTTTTGAGATCTTGAGTCGGAACCACAACTGGCTGCTTTAATCTCTAGAATTCACATTCTCTTTATCTGACTTTTATATCATCTTTGATTGCTTTAATTTTTTGTTAGTAGTTATTTGACAACCTGATTACCGAACTTTGTTTCACCATAGTCCATCTGATTGACCCCTGGAATTCTTACTTTTATTACAATTGATCCGTACACTGCGGGTTCGCATATTGTTCAAGCATACTTCTTGGGTTATAAATATTAAAGCTTGCACATACCTTTTGGAGCGAACAAGTTTTTGGCGCCGTTGCCGGGGACTTGGTCTAGACCAAGTTCGGTTTCAGTTGTCTTTCGGGGCTATTGTCCTTGTTGCTTTTGACCACTTTACTTGAGTATTTTTGCAAGATCTTTCCTTAGGTTTATGCGAAGAACTCGTGCTTGAAAGGAAATCATTCCCTACGATCCCGAACCAAAAAAGACCTACAAAATAAATTGAAAGAAGATAAGATGGCTGATCAAAACAATCGCAATCTTGAAGCCGAATTGAAGGAGGCATTGGAACAGCTGCGCCTCAGTAAGGAAGAACTGCAGCGAGAGTTAAACGAGACTCGCGCAAGAACAGAAGGAATTGAAGCAGATATAGCCGCTCTAAGGGCCCAGTTTCTGCCTCGACCGATCCCTGATCCTAGACCGAGGCAAGATCCAGTCCTAGTTGCCCTGGCCGAGATACAACCACCACCTCGGATGCCTATCCGAGATATTCTGTTTGTTGGAGTTCAACAAACCCTAGGACAGAGGATGAACCCCAATCAGCAAATCAGGCGTTCAGGAGTCAACCTAGGTGATCCAGCTGAGCATGATTATGAACTTCGACCGCAAGTTCTAACCATGATCCGACAATGTCAATTGGAGGTTTGAAGAGAGAGTCTCCGCATCAGCATTTGCAAAACTATGAGATTATAATGGAGACTTTGAGACCTTCAAGAGTTGAGAATAACAAGTGCAAGTTCAGGCCTTTCTATTTCTCTTTAAAAGACAAGGCGCTTGCTTGGTATCAATCTCTTCCGGTCGGAAAAATCAACACTTGAGAAGAGATGACGAAGGAGTTTCTTACTAAGTTCTTTTCCCCTTCTAAGACCGCTGAATTGAGGGGAAAGATATGCTTTTATTATGAAGGACAAGGAAAGTTTGTCCAAGTCATGGGAGAGATTCAAGGATCTTTTGTTGGATTGCCCACATCATGGAATTCCAAAGATCGAATTGCTGGAAATTTACTTCAATGGTTTGGATGGAGATACTCAATTCAAGGTCTAATTACTTTCCACCGGCACATTTATGGATATGCAAATAGATGAAGCTTGAGATTTCATTGAAAAACAAGCTTTACACATGGAGAAGTACTCCCATCAAGGAAATAAAGATGGAGCAAGGAGAGTTAGCTTCCAAGACACATCATCAAATGGAGCTCAACTCACCTCGTTTAGCAATGAAGTAAAAGAATTGAAGGTGCTTTTAGTAGCTCAAACGAAGAAGGAGCAAGACGGTGGCTATCAAGGAAGAAACAACTATCAAGAGCCGTGGAACAACAATTATAATAACAACAACAGAAACTCCAACTCCAACAATTGGAGATCTAATCAACAAATTCCGCTAACCCTTATTCTCATGCTAATAATGCTCTTAACACCCCTTCTTCTTCTTCTACTCCATTGAGAAGCAAAGAGCCTGCATCGAGTTCGTCCCAGCCACCAAAGAAAGATGTTGTGCTGGAGGCAATTCTGATCAAGCTAAACGCTATGGAGACATCGATGAATTCATTTTCGAAGGCACAAAAAGACTTAGAGCAACAATTTTTCAACAAGGCAAATGAAGCGCCAAGAGATCTAGGGAAGCTCCCAACAAGGACAGAGAGCAACCCTAAAGGACAGATTATGGCAATTACAACACGCAGTGGATTGAAGCCTGCAGATCCAGTACCTCAGTCGAGCCACGACCAGATGAACACATTGGTCGAGGTGCCAACCGAGGTGGAGCCCCAAAAGCGAAAGAAAAATCTGAAGTTTATGTTCCTCCTCCTACTTATAAACCACCACACCCATTCCCTTAGTCAAGGGTGAGAGCACATCTAGACAAACACTTTGGTAAGTTTCTACACCTAATGAATAAACTACATATTAATATCCCTTTTCTTGATGCCATTCTAGGGATTCCCGCCTATGGGAAGTTTCTGAAAGAGATTCTATCAAGGAAGAGGAAGCTAGAGGATTTTGGTGAAGTAAGGATGACATCTAAGTCTTCGGAGCTCATTCAAATCATGAAGGAGAAGATGCCACCTAAATTAAGGGATCCTGGTTCATTTTGCATTCCCATTCAAGTTGGGGATGTCACTGAAAGATGCCAGCGTGAGTATCATCCCGCTGGAGCTATGTGAGAAAGTCGGACTTGGAGAGCCCAAGCCGGTGAAGATGACGCTATACATGGCGGATTGCTCCATTACCCATCCCGTGGGTATCTTGGAAGACGTTCCCGTCAAGTTAGGTAATTTCTACATACCTATAAACTTTGTTGTACTTGACATTCCCACAGATTATCCCATTCCTATCATTCTCGGGAGACCATTTCTAGAAACTTCGGGTTGCAACGTGGATTGTAAGAACGCCAAGTTGAAATTCAACATTGGTGGCGATCATGTGGAGTTTGCATTGCTTGATGCAATGAAGGGAGAGCCGCTGGAAGATGACATCTTCAACATCTATGATGAAGAAGAATCAAGAGAATTGGTGAGCTCTATCCTTATTAACGATCCTCTTGAAAGAGTTCTTAGTTTTAGTTTAATGGAGGAAGGTATATATGTCTCTTGTGATGCAGATATACGGAGCTTAAAGGCATTGAAAACAGATCCAGGAGTTAGATTTGATAGACTGATTCAGGAGAAGAAAAGCCCGTTAGGTTTCGGTCCCAGTTCCAGTACCTCGACCGAGGCACTTCCTGGACCAAGTGAGGTGTTCTTATCTGAAGAACATTTTGGTCACCCACCTTGGACACCGACCGAGATAGCAAGCGAGATGATGTCAACTGAGACTTCTGAAAGTCAAGTTCTTCGATCTAAATCCACTTCACTGGAAGGAGAAGGCAAGGATCCACCTCAAAAAGCACCTCCAATCGTAGAGCTTAAACCGCTTCTGAGTCACTTGAGGTATGCTTTCCTTGGTCCGGATTCTACTTATCCCGTTATCGTTAGTACTTCCCTTTCTGAAACTGAATTATCTAAACTGATGCATGTTTTGAGGAAACATCGAAAGGCTTTGGGTTATATTATTGATGATCTTGTTGGTATTAAACCTTCTTTTTACATGCATAAGATACTAATAGAAGACAATCACAAGACTTCACGGGAACCTCAAAGACGGTTAAATCCGATCATGAAAGAGGTTGTGAAGAAGAAAACTCTTAACTTGTTGGATGCAGGTATCATATTTCCCATATCAGATAGCAAGTGGGTGAGCCCGGTGCATGTAGTTCCGAAGAAAGGAGGGATGACCGTTGTGAAGAATAAGAACAACGAGTTGATTCCAACTAGGACCGTTACGGGCTGGAGGATGTGCATTGATTATAAGAAGCTGGACGTGGCCACTCGGAAGGACCATTTCCCGCTTCCCATCATCGACCAAATGCTCAAACGGTTAGCTCAACACTCTTACTTTTGCTATTTAGATGGTTATGGTGGCTTCTTTCAGTTTCCTATCCATTCGGATGATCAAGATAAGACCACTTTCACTTGTCCGTGGGGGACATTCGCTTATAGGAGGATTCCATTCGGATTATGTAATGCACCCGCTACCTTTCAGTGTTGTATGATGACTATCTTTTCCGAGTACATTGAGGAGATCATCGAGGTATTCATGGATGACTTTTCGGTATATGGTTCCTCTTTTGATAATTGTTTGGCTAATCTTTCTCTAGTGCTACAACGTTGTGAAGACACTAATCTTGTTTTTAATTGAGAGAAGTGTGTTCGCCCCTAAACGTGCGTGCAATCAAGCTTTAAATTTATAAAACTAGAATAAAAGCAAGCGAACCCGCAGTGTACGGATCGGCGTAGATTAGCAAGTATTCTAGAGTATCGAACACAGGGATTTGGGTGGGAACAAATTCAATTGCAGATTATCAAGCGAGTAAATATGAGAGTTTTGCAAATATTGGGAAAACAACAATCCTAAAGATCCAAGTATCCAGCTGTGGCAATCGATTCAAGATTTACTATTGATATAAAGACAGAGTTGAGATATGCAAAGGTATGCTAATGTAAGGTGATCGTACGGTGAAGTTCCAAAAACCTTATATGACTCACCTACAAGACACTCTCTATACAGGTTGTTGAGGCTTCAATATAGAAAGGTTCTAAAGGTGAGAATTAATGTCAAATACCCAAACTTATAATCCAGGATCGAGACTAACTTAACCGATTGAGGTTGTGACACTCACAATCGAGGTAGAGGTTGTTGAGGCTTCACTACCACCTAGAAAAGGCAAGCCTAAACTAAGTTAAAGCAAATCTTTAACTTTGGATTAAAGTAAAAGCAGGTTCGTAAACTTAAGGGAAATTACGGTTGGATCTTGAGATTCCACGGTCGTGGAACTCAAGAACAAACCGTGATTTAGGGTTCGTCGACGATTCTTTCAAACTCTCAAGGTCTAATCTGTTTACGATCTATCTATCATCATCTAAGCCACAACTATCAACCCTTCACCTTAGAATTGTTAAGGGTTTTTAGCCAATAACAGTCATGTTGATATCAATTCAAGAATTAAAAGATTGAAAGATGAAAACTTCCGAAAACCTTCAATAAACTCCAAACCAATCTCAAAGTCACAATCAAGAACAAATATCGTCACAAGATTCAGAATAGAACAAACAAACTCAATCTTAGGAAAGAAGGAAGAACGGGATGTCAATCCGTCTTCTAAATCAAACCTAAACAAGAAGAGTAGTCTTCTTGCAAGAATATTCCAAGAACTTCAATCTTCCGCCAATCCGGAAATCTCAACAGTGATCTCCACCAAAAGTGCGAGATTAGGGCAAATTCCCCGCACGAACTCCGATCTCCAACGAGATGTAATTCCTTCTAAGCGAGGTTTTGCGGAGGTGTAAGCCAAGGTGACGGAATTTCCCTTTGTCCGTCTTTTTATAGGGCAAGATAAAATATCGGCCCGGCCCAATCTTCAAAAGATCGTGGCTTCAAAGTGTGGCGAAAAAGATCGCCAAGATCACGGTCGAGGAAGATTCCACGACCGTAATTTAGAGCGTGGAAAGTGTCACGGTTTGAACCATGGATTCCACGACCGTAATAGTTACTGGAATGCATCACGCCTCTTTTGCAAGGTTCCACGGCCGTGGAACTGAACGTGGTTTGTAGTACGGCCGTATTTTAGAGCGTGGTTTAGGGCAAGAACGTGATTCTTCCCTAGACTCGTGCATTCCCCAAGTTGAACTCCTTTTTGCTCCTAAGAATGCCCTCAATCTATGGACATACTCAATCAACTCTTCTTTGCTCGATTCCGTTCGAAAATGGCTCCCAATCACCTATAATCAACATAGAACTAGTGTAGACATCCATATCGACAATATAGGAAAACTAGCTCACATATGCAACAATGCTTAATCAATGACTATCAATATGAATCAAATACGTTTAGAAAACGTGCCTAAAGTATCACAATATTTCATGCTAACAAATAACCCCATACTTGCAACTTGCTTGTCCCTAAGCAAGGTCTTTCAAAAGCCTTTAAAACAAGAGTTAGGATGAAATATGTGTACCTTCTTTTGGATGAATGTGCCTTCTAAAGAATAGATCATTCTCAAACCTTGCTTCAATCGTTTATCAAACTTTCATACACTTAATCAAAGAGTAAAAAGCAAAGAAAACTCATGAATCAATTAAACTTCTATACAAGCATCATAACCTTCAAACATTATCAAAATCAATCATAAGAAACTTCAATTTAGATCACCAAGTCATATAACATTCTTTTGATCTTAAGGACTTTCAAAGAAAAGGTCTAGAATGTGGAAGGGAAGGGAAAACTTTAAGGGAATGTGGTGCATGAATCTGGGAAAGTGGACACCTACTTCTTCTTCTTTTGCGGTTTCCGCACACTTTCAACTTTAGAGCTTCGCTCTCTTCCTTTCATTTTTCGACTTTACTTTTGGAGTTATGGATAGAGGTGCACAAAAACCGAAGCCTAGGAGATTGACGTTTCTCAATTTTCATGAGATGCCTCAAACCCTTAGCGCACATACCATAATCCGCTAGGAATATCGCTCAATCCGACTTTGGCAAGACACAAACACCCGGCTATGTGAATGGTGCCGAGTTACTCATCGTCATGATTGACTTCCCCAAACCTACAATTTCTTTCTATTCTTTGGATTGCAAATAATTGCTCTCATGGCCCTCCCACATCAAACATGCCTTTTTCATTCACTTCTCCAAATTCCCGGATAGGTAAAGGAGGCTAATATTTCAATGAGGAGCTAAAATGATCAAAGAAAGAAGAAAGAAAATATCGAATTGCCTTAATCATCTCAACAAGAAGCATAGGAACTCATAGTGTGATTTCAACTTCAATTTCTCAACATGATTTAGAAAATATTCATCACATTATGAAACTTGCAAAAGAGGTATAATTCATTCATTCAAATTCTTTTCAATTCACTATTCTTTTAAGCATGCAATTGTCATCAAACTCAATTCACAAGTAGTGATTATCATGGAAATCATCTCAATTCATTAGAAGCACAAAATTTTTCAATTTTTATGGGTTTTTCAAGTTCTTTTTCATGCAATGCAATAATGAAACGTGCAACATATAATGAACATGCAATGATAGTCTCGAATAAAAGCAGACATAGTGAGTAGAAGTTATTACAAACTTTTAGTACATCCACCCCATACTTAGGACGAACATTGTCCCTAATGTTCAAAAGAAAGAAAGAAAAGAAAGAAAAGAAAAAGAAACTCACAAAGTGGCGGTGGAATGTCTAAAGCGAACGGTCATGCATCAAATCACTGCGGTGTTGGCGGAGGCGGGAATGGAGAGAAGCTCGGATCATAAAACCGCCCAAACTGCTGGCGGTAGACGTCCCTCATCATGTGGTCGAGGTCGTCTAAGCGTCCGTCTCTAGCATCGGCTCGGATCTCCAATGCTCCTACTCTCTCTGAAAGGCCGGTAGCCCAATCCAGCATCTGCTCGTACTATCCCGGGGCCTGACTATACCATGCTGGAGCGTCGGATGGTGCTGGTGCTGGTGGAGGTGCTGCTGGCTGCTCTGTGGACTAAGGAGGGGGAACGCCATACCATGTAGGAGGTGTGGTCATCCACGTAGGCCTCTCACTCACGCTAGCGCGGCGAGAAGACGAGCCTGAGGCTCTAGCTGGACGTGGAGAGCGTCTAGGTACATCTGGGGCCGCCTCCGGCTGATCCGGAAACGTGCCAAACTCCTGCTCGGCTCCTCCTCCGCCCTCAAACTGATCTCTCATGTCCTCCTCCTCAACAACTGGTGGTGGGACATACGGGGGAGCTACTATCCTGTTCGCATGCATAGCAGCGAACGTCTCCTTCCAATTATGGCGTCCCGCCATAATGGAGTACTCCGGCAGCCACTCTATACCCCTACCCGTCCTGCTCTCCCAAGGCATGCCTCCATAAGGCGGACCTCTATGTGTGGGGAAAATGAGACCCCTAGTCATGAAAGCATGTAGTCCTAAAGGTACGGCCGGTATGCGGGTGCAAGCAGAAAAATCAACACCCAAGCTCCTAGCAATGTGGGTAACTATCCCACCATATCCTATGTTTCCCTTCTTGTTCTTGAGCTTGCTCATAGTAGCAGCCAAGAGAGTAGCACAATCAGCACGGCGTCCATACAGCATGGAGTAAAGCAAGAACAGCTCATCCGTCTTGATCTTTTGGGGCGTCTCCGTCCTAGGAAAGAGACACTCCGAAAGAACACGGTGAGCTATCTTCAAGGCTAGGTGGTACATCAACCTAGCCTTGGTATCAGCGGGTTGCCAACGGTCCTCGTCGGCGTAAATCATCGCAACCTCCTCCCAAAAGTCCTTGGCGTAAACGCCACTCGGAAATCGACCATTAAAGGTCTCATGAAACCCGAAAATGGTCCCAAACTCAAGGATGCTAAAATGATAGTCTCTCTCCATAAGACGGAAAGATACGGTCCTGTCTACATGGCTGTGCTCGAAAGAAGTCACAACCTCCCGTGTAATCTCCTCATATGCGTCTTCTCAGATAGCCGAGAAGACAACTAGTCCGGCTCTATCCAAGAGCCAAGTAAGGTCATCCACAATGTTGAGAGAAACTAGATCCTCCAACAACAAGTATCTAGGACCAATCACTGGCCTCTCCTTGATCCTCTCGAGTGCATCGAGATGATCGTCGTGTATGGTCGGGACTCTAGGGTGAGGAGGTGAGGATGGAGGTGAAGGGGAGGATGGAGGTGAAGGGGAAGAGGGTGGTGGTGCCCTAGAGGATGAGGAGGAGGAGGGATTACCCTTCCTCTTCTTATTCTGATCATTCTTCTTCTCTTTTATCCTCCCCGAAACTCTTCTCACAAAATCCATTCTGCTCAAAATTACGGTCTGTTCTATAGGAACCACGGCCGTAATTCCCCCAGAGACCGTGATTCGTCTCAGAAAGTTGCAAATCTCAGCAAATCAGCACTCAAATCCCACAAACAGGCAGTCCTAATCTAATTTCTTCCAATCTCAATCAGTTCTTCCTAAAATCTCTAACAAAAACGAACCAAATCGACAAGAATCAAGAAGAGAGCAAAAACCTATTTTTCGGATTGAAAAATCCGAATTGCGCGTTCCTTGGTGAATTTCCGCTCGATTTGTCGCTTGGATCTTGTTGGTGGTCGAATTTGCTTCAGTTTAGAAGGAAGAATCGTTAAAAACGATTGAGAAACGAGGATTTGAGAGAGGGTCGTGGATTTTCGGCAATTAGGTCGTGGAAGAGGGTGTTTGGGGTGGTTTTTGTGAATAATGTGGCTTATATAGTCACAGGCAAAATTTTTAAAAATCACGGTCTGTCGGGGTGTTCCACGGCCGTGGAAATATACGGAACCGTGGTTTTGGTGATTTTTCAAAGGCTTTTGGAAATTACGGGTACTGTAGCTGTCACGACCGTGGTTTAGGCCGTGGAACCCTCTGTAAAGCTCCAAAGTCCAGATTTCGTCACTTTTCTTCAACATTATCCTTCCCTTTTCCTTTTCCATCGTTCCTACATCCAAAAACACGAACATACCGGAAGAAATCGAAGGCAAAAACAAAGCAAAAACGTCTATTCTAAGCTAAACTATGAATCGAAAACAAAAACGAAAATGCAATACCTTGGGTTGCCTCCCAAGAAGCGCTTTGTTTAAGGTCCGTAGCTAGACCATTCTCGCACTTATTCGAGTGCGGTAGGCGCGAACTCTTCAGTCTGGAGTTCCGGCGTATACTTCTTGAGTCGTTGGCCGTTCACCTTAAAGCTTCCGCTCGTTTCACCCCATACTTCAACTGCACCATGGGGAAAATACGCTTAATTAGAAAAGGTCCCGTCCAACGAGATTTAAGCTTATCTGGAAAGAGGCGAAGCCTTGAATTGAAGAGGAGAACTTGATCTCCTTCTTTGAAGTCCTTTGGAATGATATGCTTATCATGCCAACGCTTTGCTCTCTCCTTGTAGATCTTAGCGTTTTCATAAGCGTTTAAGCGGAGTTCATCCAGCTCATTGATGTCTAGGAGACGCTTCTCTCCCGCCTCTTTCATGCTGAAGTTCAACCACTTGATAGCCCAAAACGCCTTGTGCTCCAACTCTACCGGTAAGTGACAAGACTTCCCATACACAAGGTTGTATAGTGTGGTTCCTATGGGAGTCTTGTATGCAGTCCGGTATGCCCATAATGCATCGTCAAGCTTCAAGGACCAATCCTTCCTAGTCCTTGAGACCGTCTTCTCTAGAATTCCTTTGATCTCCCTATTTGAGATCTCAACTTGTCCACTTGTTTGTGGATGATAAGGGGTAGCGACCTTGTGAGTAACCCCATACTTAGCTAGAAGAGCTTCAAAGCGACGGGCTATGAAGTGAGAACCTCCATCACTAATGATCGTCCTTGGCGTCCCAAATCGCGGGAAAATGGTCTTGTTGAAGAACTTAACCACCACCATGGCATCATTTGTGGGAGAGGCAATTGCTTCCATCCATCTAGAAACGTAGTCTACCGCCAATAGTATGTATTGGTTTCCACAAGAGGATGGGAATGGTCCCATGAAATCTACTCCCCAAACGTCGAAAATCTCCACCTCTTGGATGTTGTTGAGGGGCATCTCATTCCTTCTAGAGATATTGTCTGTTCTTTGACAAGCATCGCAGCAAGAAACAAAGGATTGCACATCTCTAAACAAAGTAGGCCAAAAGAATCCAGATTGCAATACCTTTGCGCTAGTCTTGTTCGAACTAGCGTGTCCTCCACAAGGTAGTGAATGACAATGGCGGATGACACTTTGCATCTCATCTTCCGGCACACATCGCCGAATGATGCCATCCGGACCTCTCTTAAAGAGGAGAGGCTCGTTCCAATAGTATTCCCGGACGTCCTTAAAGAACTTCTTCCTTTGTGCGTAGGATAGTCCGGGCGGTATCTCCTGGCAAACCAAATAGTTAACAAAATCAGCAAACCATGCTTCGTTACCTTTGGAGATCACATCAATGCACTCTTCAATAAGGTGTAGGTGTTCGTCCGGGAAGGAGTCATCAATGGGTAAATGGTCGTCCTCTAGATGTGTTAGGCGACTCAAATGATCCGCAACAGAATTTTCTGAACCTTTCTTGTCGCGGATCTCAAGATCGAATTCTTGTAGGAGAAGAATCCATCTAATTAGCCTTGGCTTCTCATCTTTCTTCGCAAGGAGGTACCGGATCGCAGCATGATCCGTGTAGACAATCACCTTTGCACCTACAAGATAAGAGCGAAACTTGTCAATAGCATAGACAATGGCTAAAAACTCTTTCTCGGTAGTGGCGTAGTTGAGCTGCGCTTCATCTAGCGTCTTGCTAGCATAGTATATGGCATGGGTTCGCCCTTCTTTTCGTTGTCCAAGAACAACTCCAATAGCTACGTCACTAGCATCGCACATAACCTCAAAGGGAAGAGTCCAATCCGGAGGTTGGATAATAGGTGCTGAAATTAGAGCTTGCCGGATTGTGTTAAACGCATCCAAACATTCCTGCGAAAACTCAAAAACTGCATCCTTCATCAATAGATTAGTGAGCGGTTTTGATATCTTAGAGAAGTCCTTAATGAAACGTCTATAAAAATCCAGCATGTCCTAGGAAACTTCTTATCCCTTTCACTGAAGTTGGGGGAGGAAGTTTCTCTATGGTCTCTATCTTAGCTTTATCTACTTCTATCCTTCTACTAGAGACTAAGTGACCTAATACGATTTCTTCCCTAACCATAAATTGACACTTTTCCCAATTGAGAACTAGGTTAGTGTCTTCACATCTTTGCAAAACAAGCGAAAGGTTAGAAAGGCAATCGTTAAAAGAGGAACCGTATACGGAGAAGTCGTCCATGAAGACTTCCATGATTTCCTCTATGTATTCGGAGAAGATGGTCATCATGCACCGTTGGAAGGTGGCTGGGGCGTTGCAAAGCCCGAACGGCATTCTCCTATAAGCAAACGTACCCCACGGGCACGTGAATGTGGTCTTCTCCTGATCGTCCGGGTGTATCGGAATCTGAAAGAAACCACTATAGCCGTCAAGGTAGCAAAAATGTGAGTGTTGTGCTAACCTTTCAAGCATTTGATCAATGAATGGCAATGGAAAGTGATCCTTCCGCGTTGCATTGTTGAGCTTGCGGTAGTCTATGCACATCCGCCATCCCGTTACGGTTCGGGTAGGAATGAGTTCGTTGTTCTTGTTGGTGATGACCGTCATTCCTCCCTTCTTCGGAACTACTTGAACCGGACTCACCCACTTACTATCGGAAATAGGGTAGATGATACCTGCATCAAGAAGTTTAAGAATTTCCTTCTTGACAACCTCCTTCATGGTCGGATTCAACCGCCTTTGAGGTTGTCTTGAAGTTCTAAAATCTTCCTCCATTAGTATCTTATGCATGCATAGGGAGGGTTTAATTCCTACTAAGTCCTCAATAGTGTAGCCTAAAGCTTTCCTATGTTTCCTAAGGACAATCATAAGCTGATCATGTTCATCTATGCTTAGTTCGGAACTAATGATAACCGGAAAGGTAGAATTAGGTCCTAGAAAAGCGTACCTTAGACGAGTAGGAAGTGGTTTTAGTTCAATCGCTTTCGGAGCTTCCAACGATCCTTGAGGAGCATCCGATGTTTCCTTAGAAGTCTCTAAGGGTATTGAGTGTGTGGGAGAAGAATCAGAAGAAGTTGAAGAAATGTCTCGATCACCCCTTTCCACGGCCAAAATTACGGGTGCTTCATGTCCTCCACGGCCGTGGTTTAGGGCGTGGAAGGGAAATACGGTTGTCACATCTTCTCCACGACCGTGTAACTCCCTGGAGTGAGGCACGATTTTGGTTGTGAAATCCACGGCCGTGGAATACAGTGTGTGGCCGTGGATTCTCACGTTTTCAGCTTCATCGTGGAGTTTCTCAAACTCCTCTTCATGCATCTCTTCTTGTGCTTCTAAGGCTTCAATTGCCTCATTGCACTCTTCCTCTTCCCCTACATTGGTTAGACTCATAGCGATAACTTTTTGTAAAGGATCGTTAAAGAGAATCGCACTTACCTCCTCCCTAGATAAACCTTCTTCATCTTGGATATCGTAAATATCCTCATCAAAGATTGGCTCCTTCACTAGAGTGGAAAGAACGAACTCTACTTTCTCTTCTCCTATATCAAAAGCGAGTCTCCCATTCTTGCAATCGACTATGCAGCCGGAAGTTGCAAGAAACGGTCTTCCGAGTATGATCGGGACCGGACTATCTACAGGAATGTCAAGCACGACAAAATCAATGGGAACAAAGAATTTACCTAGCTTGACCGGGACGTCTTCTACAATACCGACGGGGCGAGTGATGGATCAATCCGCCATGTATAACGTCATCTTCACCGGTTTAGGGTCGCCTAAACCGATCTTCCCGCACAATGCAAGTGGTATGATGCTCACACTTGCTCCTAAGTCACATAAAGCGTCATATGTGACATCTTCCACTCCAATGGGAATGCAAAATGACCCCGGATCCTTCAGTTTTGGGGGCATTTTCTCCTTCATGGTCTTGATGAGATCCGAAGAATCCGAACTCATCTTGACCTCACCGAAGTCTTCTAGCTTCCTCTTGTTAGAGAGGAGCTCCTTCAAGAACTTGCCATAAGCCGACATACCTACAATAGCATCAATAAACGGTATATTAATATGCAGCTTGCTCATGAGTTCTATGAACTTACCGAATTGTTTATCTAGGCGCGCTCGCGCTCTAGATTGAGGGAATGGTAGGGGAGGTTTGTAAGCTGGAGGAGGAACGTAGACATCTTCCTTCTCCTTCCCCTTCTCCTTGTCTTTCTCTTTTTCTACGGAGACTTCAACAAACTTAGGCTGCGGATCGGTAGTAGTCACTCCGCTCCTAGTCGTGATTGCCATAACCCTTCCCTTAGGGTTGTCCTCCGTCTTTCCTGGAAGCTTCCCTTGATTCCTAGGAACTTCCTCCGCATGGTTGAACATTTGGTTTTCTAAAACCTTTTGAGCTTTATCAACCTTGGAATCTTGATCATCAACCTTAATGATGCGGTTCTCCAACCCTTGAAGCTTTCCCAAAATTGTTTCCAACATGAGATCGGGCTTCTCCTTTCCCGAAGTGTTTCCTCCATTTGATGTTTGCCCCTGGCTTTTCAAAGGAGTAGAGGAAGAGGAAGGTGGAGTTAGTGAATTAGAATTGGAAGGATAAGAGTTACCGGAATTTTGTTGATTGGAGCGCCAATTGTTATTGTTTGAACCCCTATTGTTGTTCCAATTGTTGTTCTGGTTGTTGTTGTTCCCATTCCAATTGTTATTCCGGTTGTTGTTCCGGTTATTGTTATCGCCGCCATTGTTGTTGCCCAAATAACCAACATCCTGCCCTCGTTGCTTTGGGAAGTTGGTCTTGATAGCCTCCTTCAACTCTTTGATCTCATTGTTGAGGGAGAAAATCTGATTTTGAGCTTCATGTGTGAGCTTTGCTCCTTGCTCCACACGATTTCCCTCCACTTTCCGGTGGGAATACTTCTCTATGACTCTTGCTTTCTTCTCAATGAAGTCCCAAGCGTCATCTTCTCTCATGTCCATGAACGTTCCACATGAGAGATATTGGAGGTTGAATTGCGTTCCCGCATCCAGCCCCTTGTAGTAAATCTCCAGCAATGCAAGTTTGGATATGCCATGATGAGGGCAATCCAATAACAAGTCCTGAAACCTTTCCCATGATTGAAACAAACTTTCGTTAGGTCTCATGGAAAAAACATTAATCTTACCTCTAAGTTCCGCCGTTTTGGAAGGCGGAAAGAATTTGGTGAGGAACTCCACGGAAAGGGTTTCCCACGTATCTAGTTTCCCACTAGGAAGAGCTTGGTACCAAGACAACGCTTTCCCCTTCAAGGAGAAGAAGAAGGGCTTGAGCTTGTAGCTGTTGGTAGTAGCATTCTTCGGTCTCATCGTCTCCATCATACACTCAAAGTTTTGCAAGTGTTGGTGTGGAGATTCAGCGCTTGTCCCGCCAAATTGGTTTTGGCGAACAAGAGTAATAACTTGAGGGTTGAAGCTAAACCCTTGCACATCTTCAGCATCGAAATTCACGCCCAAGCAGCGTGGTTGTTGTGTTGGATCCATCCGCTGGCCAAGAGTTCTTGGTTCATCATCTACACGTTCGATCCTCGCATTCCTAGGCGGAATGCGGCGATTAGCAGCTCCCCGTGGATGGAAAGGATTCACATTGATCATGGGATCAATCTCTTATAACGGTGGCATGGAAGAATCACTATCATCAGCAGATGAGTGACTTCTTCTTCTAGATCTTGATCCCCTTCTTGAGGATTTCTTGCTTCCCTTATTCTTGAGGTCGCTTAGTTCTATCCTCATTTGGAAGATCATATCCTGCAGATTGTTGACTTGGGATTGATGGTGATCCATCTCATCTCGGCGAATGTTCTCATTCCATTGGAGTTGAGCTTCCTTCTCCGCCAACTCCGCTTGAAGATCACGTTCGTGTTCTTCAGCCATCTTCTTTTCCTTGCGCTTTTGCCTTAAAGTTTTCTCTAGCTCTTGATCAAGAGGTAAGAGATCTTCGGTGTTCCTAGACCTGCGCATGCACTCAAAGTAATATCAAATAACGAGAGCAAGCTCCCAAGCTTGACAACCGGCTACCGAATTCGGCCGAAACCAAATCCCCGGCAACGGCGCCAAAAACTTGTTCGCCCCTAAACGTGCGTGCAATCAAGATTTAAATTTATAAAACTAGAATAAAAGCAAGTGAACCCGCAGTGTACGGATCGGCGTAGATTAGCAAGTATTCCAGAGTATCGAACACAGGGATTTGGGTGGGAACAAATTCAATTGCAGATTATCAAGCGAGTAAATATGAGAGTTTTGCAAATATTGGGAAAACAACAATCCTAAAGATCCAAGTATCCAGCTGTGGCAATCGATTCAAGATTTACTATTGATATAAAGACAGAGTTGAGATATGCAAAGGTATGCTAATGTAAGGTGATCGTACGGTGAAGTTCCAAAAACCTTATATGACTCACCTACAAGACACTCTCTATACAGGTTGTTGAGGCTTCAATATAGAAAGGTTCTAAAGGTGAGAATTAATGTCAAATACCCAAACTTATAATCCAAGGATCGAGACTAACTTAACCGATTGAGGTTGTGACACTCACAATCGAGGTAGAGGTTGTTGAGGCTTCACTACCACCTAGAAAAGGCAAGCCTAAACTAAGTTAAAGCAAATCTTTAACTGTGGATTAAAGTAAAAACAGGTTCGTAAACTTAAGGGAAATTACGGTTGGATCTTGAGATTCCACGGTCGTGGAACTCAAGAACAAACCGCGATTTAGGGTTCGTCGACGATTCTTTCAAACTCTCAGGGTCTAATCTGTTTACGATCTATCTATCATCATCTAAGCCACAACTATCAACCCTTCACCTTAGAATTGTTAAGGGTTTTTAGCCAATAACAGTCATGTTGATATCAATTCAAGAATTAAAAGATTGAAAGACGAAAACTTCCGAAAACCTTCAATAAACTCCAAACCAATCTCAAAGTCACAATCAAGAACAAATATCGTCACAAGATTCAGAATAGAACAAACAAACTCAATCTTAGGAAAGAAGGAAGAACGGGATGTCAATCCGTCTTCTAAATCAAACCTAAACAAGAAGAGTAGTCTTCTTGCAAGAATATTCCAAGAACTTCGATCTTCCGCCAATCCGGAAATCTCAACAGCGATCTCCACCAAAAGTGCGAGATTAGGGCAAATTCCCCGCACGAACTCCGATCTCCAACGAGATGTAATTCCTTCTAAGCGAGCTTTTGCGGAGGTGTAAGCCAAGGTGACGGATTTTCCCTTCGTCCGTCTTTTTATAGGGCAAGATAAAATATCGGCCCGGCCCAATCTTCAAAAGATCGTGGCTTCAAAGTGTGGCGAAAAAGATCGCCAAGATCACGGTCGTGGAAGATTCCACGACCGTAGTTTAGAGCGTGGAAAGTGTCACGGTTTGAACCATGGATTCCACGACCGTAATAGTTACCGGAATGCATCACGCCTCTCTTGAAAGGTTCCACGGCCGTGGAACTGAACGTGGTTTGTAGTACGGCCGTATTTTAGAGCGTGGTTTAGGGCAAGAACGTGATTCTTCCCTAGACTCATGCATTCCCCAAGTTGAACTCCTTTTTGCTCCTAAGAATGCCCTCAATCTATGGACATACTCAATCAACTCTTCTTTGCTCGATTCCGTTCAGAAATGGCTCCCAATCACCTATAATCAACATAGAACTAGTGTAGACATCCATATCGACAATATAGGCAAACTAGCTCACATATGCAACAATGCTTAATCAATGACTATCAATATGAATCAAATACGTTTAGAAAACGTGCCTAAAGTATCACAATATTTCATGCTAACAAAGTGTCACATGGTTAGCGAAGGAATTGTTTTAGGACATCTCATTTCCAACCGAGGTATTGAGGTCGATCGAGACTATTGAGAAACTTTCTCCCCCTTGTTCTGTTAAAGGTGTGTGGAGTTTTCTCGAGCATGCAGGTTTCTACAGGAGGTTCATCAAGGATTTCTCAAAAATCTCTAAACCGCTCACTAATCTTTTGAATAAGAATGTTATTTTTGAGTTTTTGCAGGAATGCCTTGATGCTTTTTACAGGATAAAGGAAGCGTTGACTACATCTCCCATCATTCAACCTCCCGATTGGACCTTGCCCTTTGAGATCATGTGTGATGCTAGTGATGTGGCTGTAGGAGCGGTACTTGGACAAAAGAAGGATGGCCGGACCAACGCCATTTACTTTGCCAACAAGACGCTAGATGAAGCTCAACTGAACTACGCCACCACCGAAAATGAGCTTTTGGCAGTTGTTTATGCTTTTGAGAAGTTTTGTTCTTACTTAGTGGGAGCAAAAGTTATTGTTTACACTGACCATGCAGCTATTCGTTACTTGCTTGCTAAGAAGGAAGCAAAACCGCGCCTCATTCGTTAGATTCTCTTACTTCAAGAGTTTGACTGAGAGATTCGTGATAAGAAGGGATCCGAAAATTCTGTTGCGGATCACCTCAGCCGGCTACCTCCCTCCTCGCTCAAGAAGGATGACCTACCCATAGATGATTCGTTTCCCGATGAGCACTTGCACTTGTTGGAACATTGGATAGAATTCTTTGTTTCACCCCATGATGAAGATGAAGTATGGGGTGAGGACACCTTCCAGCATGTTTGAGGATGACGTATGTTCCAGCTAGAGACCTTAAATCAAACGCTTTTTTGGAGGCAACCCAAGGTATTGCTTTCTTTTCCCTTTTCTAGCTTAGTTTTAGATAGTTTGCTTCGTTTTATTTTTGCGTCCTCTAGACAGGAACCAGGTACTTTCTAAGGAAGGATTTCAGCTCAAGAGCTACATTGAAAGGACAGAAGTTCGAGAAATTTAGAAGACGGAGCTTGACTGAGACACATCTCGGTTGCTGTCACAGCACCTCGACCGAGATGTTCTTGGTCAACCGAGGCAACTAGGTCTGACAACCAGTCTGACACCTAGGTCCGGTCGGGACCACCTCGACCGAGGTGTAATCAAATTCAGCGAGGGGTATAAAAGGCGAGACGGTTTCTCTCTCTTCTCACCTTTTTCCCTCCCAGCAGTAACCTTGACCGCGGCGGCTCTCAACCCTCAAATCCTCGATTATTGCTCGTTTCTTACGATTGTTGGCTCGATTTCGCCGGAGGAAGCAAGATAATCAGTTTCCAAGCATCAAACAGCAAGGAAAATGCGTCAATCTGTAGAATGTGGGTATTTTGTTCCAAACCCTAACTCCTTCCTTCTTTTACTGATTTTGAGCAGATCTGGCTTTGGTTGCCATTGTTTGTTGTTGAAAAGGATATAAGTACCCCTTAGGAAGCTTTTGTAGTGACTTGGGGGAAAAGAACTTACAAATTCAGAGAGTGCGATCGAACAGAAGTTTGCCTCGGTCTAGTTGACTGTGTCTCGGCCGAGGTGTTCTTGGGGAAAGCGAGGTGATCTTGTCAGAAAAATGAGCAACAGATCTGATCGTCAGTTGTCCTTGAGGGATAGGCATAGCAGTTACCATCAGTCTTCCTCTTCTTCTGCTTCTCAGTTTGCTATTCCGGTGATCCATGAGCGTCACCAGAAGGACTATGTTCGTATTTGCAGGCGTCCGATTGTTGCCCCGTACTTTGTTCATGTCGATGCCTTCGAGTGCCTCCATGTGGTGGAGGACTTGAAGAAGATGATCTCCATGGTTGGGCTGGAGAAGTTCATGGACATTAGAGCGCCGGCTTATCTGGAGCCGACGATAAAGTTTGTGAGCTCCGTTACTTTTGTGCCGGAGCGCAATGGGATCAAGTACCGGCTGGTGAACAGGAACTATGTAGTTCCTATGGACCAGTTTAGGGAGATTTTCGGCTTCCCTACCCTGACCGTGACTGATTCTCCTTCTCGAGCAGTTGCTCGGAGTTTCTGGGGCGAGATAGCCCATGTGACAGACCATAGTGATAGGTGGAGGCCCGTAGATTCCCGGGAGCGTATTATTTTTCATCTTGCTTTCCGCCTTGCTCACAAGATCTTCAGTGAGACACTTCTGGCGTGTACTGAGACGCCCTAGAAGATCCGTCAGGGGGAGCTGTTGAGTCTATTTTTTATGGTCACGGGTGGAGTGCCAGACTTTGATGCCATGCTGGCAGATGATTTGCATAAGATCAAGGGCAAGTCTAGAGGAGATATCTGTTGTGGTGGGTTGGTGACCCACATCGCCGCTCCTATGGGATTGGACCTATCTACTTGTACACTGGTTACGGATGCAAAGCCGCTGGGACTGCAGGAGATGATAACGAGACGTATTCTCATTCCTCGTGGCCTTGGCACGCCTTACATTGTCATGCCATGGGAGACGACAACACCATAGGGGATTATGTGGTCATCTCAGTTTTTTGTCTTTGACCGTCAGTTCTGGTCTGCTACTTGGTTTCCCTATATGCAGATGCTAGAGATGTAGTTGACGATGATGATGATGATGATGATGATGAGGGGTATGATGGAGGAGCTGCCATAGAGACCGGTACTGATACCGGCGGCCCTAGTGTTCCCGTTGTCGATCTTGATGATGAGGCGACGGAGGAGGAGAGAGCAACACCACCACCACCACCTCAACGCAGATCCCGTCGCCGATTTAGAGATCCCGAGGCACACTAGAGGATTGATGATCTCACTGACCAGATGGTGGATGCCTATGCAACCCTTACAGTTGGCATTCATGAGCGTCTTAAGGAGGAGCGCCGACACATAGAGGGGTGGACACATCAGATGTTGGAGAGCCAGCACTACACCACGCGGATGATGGAGATCCAACATCAGCAGGTTATGGGCTATCCATTTGATCCGACCCAACACCCTTACATTCCACGTCCACCACCACCAGTTGACGAGGATTAGAGCTTCACGGATTTCTTTATATTTATTATGCAGTTCAGCTAGGTCCGGTGAGTACTTTATTTCTCTAGACTTATATTTGACCCATTGGGACAATGTGTCCCAAGTATGGGGTATTTGGATGTATTTATATGACTTATGTGTGGATGACTTGTATGACTCTTGGATATTATTATTTTATTTGGCTCTATGTGCTTATCTGTCATTACATGCATACATGCAGGTTTCTATTTGAGAAAACGTCAAAAACTGGTTTGAAATTTTTTTATGACCTTGATCGAGACGTTCATGGCCGATCGAGGATGAACACCTCGGATGACGCCAGAACACCTCGACCGAGGTGGCTTTAACTGAAAGGTTTTCGAAACGTTTTTGTGCTTCTTCTTTGGATATGACCTTAATGATGATTCTGCTTGCATATTGGTTTTGAAATCTTTATATGCTCGAAAGATTTTATGATATGTTTAAGTTGCAAAATGCTTTGTTTGAAATTCTAGCATGTTTAATACTTTGTTTTTATCAAAATTATGTTGGATTTGAAGGTTGACACCACATGATGAGTTCTATCACATTCTTCCTGGGATGACTAAGGCAATTCATTCTCTTCTCTTCTTCTTCTTGACCATGCTTTAGCCCTTCATATAAATATTTGCCTCCCTTTACCTATCCGGGAATTTGGAAGAAAGCAAAGAAAAGCAAGTGAAGTGAAGTTGAGATGTTGGCTGAAAGTGTTAGAAAAAAACAGTTAGGTTTGGGGAAGTCAATCATGATGATGAGTAAATCGGCACCATTCACATAGCTGGGTGTTTGTGTCTTTCCAAAGTCGGATTGAGCGATATTTCTAACGGGTCATGGTATGTGCATCAAGGGTTTGAGGCATCTCGAGAAATTGATGATTGTTGATCTCCTAGGCTTCGGTTATTGTGCACCTCTGTCTATGCATCCCAAAAAGTAAAGTAAAATAAGCAAAGCTTATTGGTGGAAGATGTTGTAATTCAAAGAAAGTGAGTAAAATCCTATTCCCGGATTCTAGCACCACATTATCCTATATACATCCTACCCTGACACGTTTCTTGACCTCTTTTGGAAAGCCCTTGAGACTTCGAGCTTGTTGATTGACTTGATGGTTTAAACTAGATTATATATGATTGATTTCGATAAATATGATTTATTATGCATTCTATGATTTTATGCAAAGATGAACAACTTTCTTATATTTATAAAATGTTTTGATCATGTTTGCCATGAAGCATTCTCTTAGAGTGATCTATGAGTGGAGCACCCCACAAAATATTTTGAAATGTTTTTCATTAATCTTTCTGACTTATAATCCATTCTATCTTGTATCTAGGATTTGGAACTTGCTTGGGGACAAGCAAGGGACAGGTATGGGGTATTTTAATAGCATGTATTATAGTCTATATTTTGGGATTGGTTTAGACGTTTTATCTTCATAAATTTGCATGTATGGTTGTATATTCTTTGATTATATTGTTGTTTTGTCTACCTTTGCGGGAATCGAGGTCTACACCTAGTTTCGTTGTAATTGTAGGGAAAATGGCACGTTTTGGACCAAAATGGAGCTAAGGAAGCTAAGGAGTCATTGGAGCTACATTCTGGAGCTTTGAGGAGTTACAAGAAGATCTCAGGAAGCAAGAAAATGATTTAGAGGATTGATTTTGGACTAGATTCGAGATGATTTACATTCAGCTGAGATTCACCTCGTTCAGCTACATTACCACCTCAACCGAGGTGATCTTGAGGAGCGTCCCGACCGAGGCAAACACCTCACCGCCGACAAGATCATTATTTTTGGCTGAGATCTTCTATTTTTGGAAAGAGAATATCACATATTTTTGGCTGGATTTTTGGAAGGAAGATATTATATTTGGCTGATATATTTTGAGGGATATGAATATATTTACTAGGAAATTATCTTTTTAAGATATTTTATCTTTGGGAGATAATTCTCCTATATAAAGGGTTGGATGTTCTACAATTCATCCATCTTCGAATCATCATATGCTTGGAGCATCCTGGAATTTTCGGATCAAGGAGTTCTGAAGGAAGTTTGAAGGAAGTATTGAAGGTTGAAGATCAAGGAAGGAAGGAATCATAGTTGAAGTTGGCTTTGAAGGAGTTTGTAAGATCTTCTTAGTTTGGCTTTTGATTTTGTTGTCTTTTTTGATTTGTGATTGAGGAACGCTGATTGTTGTTTGTTTGATTCATTCAGTTATCGAGACCTTTGTGTTAAGGCTTTCTTGTTTGAATATTGATTCCTTTCTCATATATTTGATTATTGTTATCATGATGATTGTTGGCTAAGTTCTTCATGCGATTCTAGGGTGATTGGCTGAAAGTTGTGGGAAAGATGATGATAGAATGATCTTAATTCCAGTAGAACCCTGAATGCTCGAGTCTTTACCTTAACCGACGAACACCTCGGTTAGTCATTGAACATCTCGGCCGGGATTGAATTTAACTGAGCGAGGTGAACCTTTCCTGAACCTTATATGAGTTAAGAGTTTCTGTTTGCTAAATCCTATCCTTGTTATAACATTCCTGGTTCAACGCACGGCTAGGATGAGACTTACCCGGTGATTCCTTTGCTTGTTTACCCAAGATCATGAGTGTAGGTAATAAAGGTTTATGCTTTACTGGAGTTTGAGTTTGCCTTCATCCCATCTTTTAGAGTTAGCGTGAGACTTACCCGGTAAAGGTTGATTCTATTCCCTTGGGTGGTGTGTTGGTATGAGATTATAGTTCCTTTCCTTAGTACCTTGAGACTTATCCGGTAAAAGGAGTTTTGGTTTGGGATAGTGAGTAGTGAGACTTACCTGGTGATCTATTCCCACCTTAGAAACAACTTCCCTTTGCAAACCTCAGCTTTATCCGTGTTATCCTTTGAGATCTTGAGTCGGAACTACAATTGGATGCTTTAATCTCTAGAATCCACATTCCCTTTATGTGACTTTTATATCATCTTTGATTGCTTTCTGCTGTTAGTAGTTATTTGACAACCTGATTACCGAACTTTGTTTCACCATAGTCCCTGTGATCGACCCCTGGAATTCTTGCTTTTATTACAATTGATCCGTACACTGCGTGTTCGCATATTGTTCAAGCATACTTCTTGAGTTATTAATTTTAAAGCTTGCACACGCCTTTTGGATCGAACACTACCGTCCGAAGGAAATTCAAGACGCTCAAAAGAACATGGAGGAGATGTGCCAGAGCTTTACCAAATACGGTAACAATCAGGGACCCACCACCACACTGAGTGGAATAGGTCCACCTACACAAACCTAAAAAAAACACTTATAGGGAACAACCCTACACCATTTTGTAAACTTTCTCTACACTTTCATCTTATATATAATATTTACATTGTAGACAATGCAAGATATGAAGTATTGGATAGTGAACAAAATGATTTTCAAACGTTTCAAAATCGTTTCTTCTTTTTCAAAACTCTATTTTCTATTTTAAAAAACTTTTTCTCACTTTTTAGATAACAGGTCTTTTGGCTACCCTAGTGGTCGTCCAACCCGTGCACCCTAAAATTTCCTTAGCATTCACATTTATGTTTTTACACCATTCTCTTTGTCTATATGGAGCAAGTCGTCTGAAGGGAGGTTGGTAGGTCGTACGACCGGTATGCTCGACTTTGCTTGTTCTTGATCCTATTTTATCAACATTCATATTCTGTTTTTGTGCTTTCTTGTTTTCTAAAAATATGAGTTGTTTCCCTTTGATTCCATACAGGTTGAGGATGCTCGATATCTCGCTCTCCAACCACCTTGCTTATGCCACTGAGTATTTGGTTTAATGATAAGAAAATTTGTTTCATGACATAACCTTGTAAGGTTTTCTTTAGCCTTATGCAATATTGTTTGTGTATTATTTTGTTTATATGAGTGTTCTCCAATATGTCTTACAATTGACTCTCTTTTGAGATTGCATGTTTGTTTACATTTTTACATTAATGAAAATAATTGAGATATTCCTTTGTCAAGCCTTTTATTTATTTTGACTACCCTTCACATAATTTTCCATCTTATTATCCCCTTCTCGTATGTGTTGACCTTTCTTCATCTCTCCACAAAATTATTAATGTCCACTTTTAGCCTCATTTGACCCATATGGGAATTAGGAGGTAACACCATGCATGGAAGAAGAAAGCAAGATGCAAGTATGGGGTTGTGTGTAGTGAATACCAATAATGTATAAATATCTTGGTTGCGTAAGTGCATAATGTGAAAGAGAGAAAAAGTCAGATATACAATTGTGCACCACTTGGGTCTAGTTGAAAAAGAGAAAAGAAGGAATGAGTTTTACAAAGTATGAAGTGTTGAAATGAAAAATGTAACAAGTGTATTGAGCCGACAGTGAATAAATCCGGCTTGTAAGAAGATGATTTGAGCTATTGAACATGGTAATCAAATCAACCGTGAGCTTCGAGAAGTCCTAGTTCTCGGATCTTATTGAATCACACAACCAAACATAACTCCTCACCCTTTTTTCATTACTTGGCCAAGTTACAAGCCATAAAAGTCTTGATTCATAATTGTACTAGTAGGAACAACTATGCGATGGAGATTGAGAACGCCTTGGTAAGAATATGGTTAATGATCATTGCATATTAGTTGAGTTTAAGTATTATATTTTGTACCCCTAAACACATGTGAGAGAGTTATACACATTCCCCTTAGTGGTGATGAAACTTATAACTTCCAGTTTTATATTATACAATGATTTGTATGATGATGATGAGGCTTGAAGTTCTTGATTTTGTAGCATCTAAGACATATACTGGAATTTGAGTGCAAGACGTAAGGTTCAAGTATGTGGTATTTGATAGCACTAATATTAGCGTCTTTTACCATAGTCATTCTATCCCATTCTCTATCATTTTAAGCTTAATAAACACACCTTATTGGTCTACTTCTTTATATTCCTTTCTCGGAGATCTAGCCATTGATTTATGTAGTTGTACGCATTCTATACATTTGTAGTGCATAAATGACACATCTAATGTTGAATGTCTTGATACACACTAAAGGCTTCCCTACGGTCATCAAAGTCAAATATTATATGTAGAAATGACTAAAGTCCGAGAGTGAACAGAAGAACATCGGTAGAAGATCTGAGAGTGGTCGACCGGGCCCATGTCGCATGACGGGTTATCCCCACTCTTGGATTCTATCTCGAAATGATCACCTGTTGTTGTTGTTGAGATGATCCTGGAGCAATTATGGACCATACCCAAGTTTTTCACCCAATAAGGTGCATGAAGGACCAATGTCGATCAATATGCATCGACGTTTTATCTCTACTGCTTGTTTCTATCTATATTTAGTCCGATCTTATCTTAATAGGAGATAAGATCGAGTAGATTTGATTCTATCTTGATAGAAGATAGAGTCCTTGGATAATTGGGGTTTTTTGGCTGTTTCTAGACCCTATAAATACGGCTCTTCAACCATTAGGTTAGATATCTTTTTTTCCAACATTTTATGAAGATTTTGGTGAGACTTATTGTAATTGGCCGTGCGACCCATTACCCGTCGGACGATGACCTTTACTTACTTTCTTTCTTTCAATAAAATACATTATTTGCTTGTTCTAAGGTATGTGTGAGTAATGTCCCTTTGTTCTAGAGTTTGGTAAGCCCAACATGCTTGATCTATGTATTGCTTGTACGCCTATGAATTATGGTAGTATCAATTATACTATGTGTTCTACAAAGGGTGACCTTAACTCAAAGTAACAATGGAGTTCTCACACCTCAATGCCCCCTTGGATGTGATGTATTGCCGAATGTCTTGGGTACAGGTTGACAATCAGGGCAACCATATTGATGTACTACAAGCGACAATGTAACCACGGAGTGACAATCAAATGAGTTGTCTTTACATAACTCTTGCATACTTGTGATATTGTGGAACTGCCTTTTGAGATCTATTACATGCATGTTGTGGTGATCCGGGTTCTGGAATGTTTTACATGTGTTACTATCTATCAATTGACCTTTATCATCCTTGAACCTAATTCCGAGCATTATATAGATACAACCTTTACACATCTTCTCTTTCTTTACTTATAAACAATTTCACGAGCCAGTCGGGATAATTCCCAAAGACCCATCGGACGAATGACCCTATTTGAGTCTAGGGTTTTGATCCGATTCACTCTTTGTTCATTCCCTTAATGCCCTATAGTGTTTTAACTACATTATGACTCGATCGACTTCCCTAGGTTGTGCAACCTTCTCCCACTGTTTTTGCTTTCTGGTTTCCTTTTGTGTTCAGTCATATCTATACATTAGTTGCTTACTTATTTACTTGGTTTTGGTTTCTTAATTAATTCTTTAAGGTGAGACATCGTCTTCCTTGTGTTCGATATTGATCCAATGTACTACAACAGATCTTGTAAGTATTTGCAAGACTTGAGGTTCACACTTTTAATCCTCATCGGTGTGTTACATACATATTGAATAGTGATTTGATAACATCAATTTTATAGTCTTTTTCCGACATCATTCTTATCCATCCTTTGATCATTTAGTATAAATTTAAATGGTATATTGATAGATTTTCTTCCCTTTTGTGTTTTGGAGATATACTCGTGCTTTGTTGATAATGCATGCATTCTAGACCTTCTCGGATAAAAAAAAATAAGTTATTTTCAGAAGAATGCTTGTTACACACTAAAGATCATCATTCAATAAAGGAAGTCAATGCCAAGTTTGAAATAATTGAGATTCAAGAGTAAAAAAAATAAAGACCGCTCGATAAAGACTTATCAAGTCAACCGATTGGTCCCTGGAAGTCGTCCGATTTAGCCTAGGAAGTTGGCCGATTCGGACTTTCATGTCAACTAAAATGTTGGAGATCTTCAGATTGATTCTTAAATTAGTACTCGTGGGTTTTCTAGTTCTAACCACAACAACAAGAAATCCAGTTTTATTGAAGTGTCGCAATATTATGATATGCTAGTTTTAAGAGGAGGTCGGCCGACCAGGACTCAATGATCGACCGAACAGGACCTAGTGATCGGCCGACTATCCTCACTTCAATACTATTGACCTACTCTTCAAGACGATGTGACCATTTTCTTGTGATCGGCCGACCGGTTCCACTCGTAATGGATTTAGAGGATCTTTTATTTCCTTACGTAGATTCTATATTTTCTCAAAATATATTGTTTGTGGAAAGATAGGATTGAGAATTTTTATCATTTTAGTTGTCAGATATGGTTTTGTAGATTAGATACGTTATGCAAACCTTAGAAGCATTTTTTATCTCCTTAAGTAAATCCTATTAAATGCTATTCAACCATTAGTTCAATTATTCAATTTCAGATTAGTTTTGTATTCAAGAAAGGAGCACACTAGTGACATATAAGAAGCTTAGACTGATCGGTTCGATCTTTGTAGGAGATCGGACAACTTGTTCGTGGTTGCTCCGACTTGTCTTGTTTTGTCGAATAATTAATAAAGGAATGTACTTTTGTAAGTATGTCTTACCAATTCTCGTGATTTTAGGGTCTAGAGAGCCTGACTTGCATTAATAATTATGTGACGTTTGTGTTTGTTATAATCCTTTGTCGCGTAATGCATTATGGTACTTTAGGTTTTTCTATGCAAGATGCAAGAGTCGAGCATGAAATCATTTTATTACTATTTTCTTCCAAATGTTGATGACAAAATGTGAGAGTTGAGTCACTCATACCTTTCATCTTCAAAAAAAAACGAGAGTCGAGCATAATTGTCTCCCTCGTAACATGACTATGGAATGATTAATTATAAATTGAGTGTTTATTATGTATTATTGTGGTAACTCAAACATGAGATGCCTTTATAAATTGAGTAGACATTACCTCTCAAGTTCTAATTTGTGTGGATGACCTGATCATCACCGGTAATAACCTCGTTACAATTAAGAAATTCAGAATTTGTATGCGGTCCCGTTTTCACATATGAAGGATCCTTGGTTCTTCTTGGACATCGAAATGCTTAGACACTATAAAACTAGTACCCAATCAAAGGAAATATAGGATGGATATTATGAATGAAGCAAACTTTATAGTATGCAAGCCAACTTCCTATCTGCTCAAACCAAATCACAAGCTATCCATTTACACTGTACACTCCTTTCAAAACTTGAAAATATCGCAAGTTAGTAGGTCATCTCATTTATTTGACAATTATATGCCTTGATCTCTATTACACAATTCATATATTTTTCTAGTTCATGCAATCCCCACATCAAGTCCATTAACAAACTGTTATCCAAATATTAAGGTATTTAAAAGGCACTTCAAGGAATTTTATGTGATTCTGGCTATGTTTCATGTCCTATCACTTGGCGCTCTACCACGTACTTTTTTGTATTACTAAGCAACTAATGAGTATAGTGGAAGACTAAAAAATAAGTTAAGATGTCATGATCATCTACATAAGTTGAATATAGAGACATGGGCACTTCCACGTAAAAAAATTATATTGTGAAAACTTGGCAACAATACATATCACATGAAACCCGGTAAAGCACCAAACAAAATATCTTATTTATGAATGAAGCTCTAACATCCGACATCCATTAGATTAAATAACCTGAACCTCTAACTTCGATTAGATTAAATAATGAACGTCCATGAAATAAGAACCATAATAAACGTTAATAGGGAAGTTTCATCAGATTATTCATATAATATTCACCAACAGTAATAGATTTTGGGCTAATTAGGTAAGTAGGCTTTTCTATTTTATTGTATACTAACTAGGCCTTTTTTTATTTTTGTATTTAGTAAATATATCCCATGAATTTTTTACCACTTTCATTTAATGGTAAGGTAAAACTAATTAACCCTTCTATTAAAAAAAGAAAGAATATTTGATGTTTGTTATGTAATTTTTTATTTTAATTACTGAATTTATTTTTTATTTTATTTTATTTTATTTCCCTTTTTATTTTCTGTTATTATACCGGACATGTACATACCGGACATTTTACTTCCGGACATTTTATATACCGTACATTTACATACCGGACATTTACATACCGGAAGTTCATAACGAAATTTTTATACCGGAAGTTCATACCGAAATTTTTTATACCGATAGTTCATACCGAAAGTTCACACCGGAAGTTCATACCGAAAGTTCATACCGGAAGTTCATAATGAAGTTTTTCATACCGGAAGTTCATACCGAAATTTTTTATACCGGAAGTTCATAACGAAAATTTTCATAGCGGAAGTTCATACAAAAATTTTTTATGCCGGAAGTTCATACCAGAAGTTCATACCGGAAGTTCATAACGAAGTTTTTCATACCGGAAGTTCATACCGAAAGTTCATACCGTTCATACCGGAAGTTCATAACGAGTTTTTCATATCGGAAGTTCATACCGAAATTTTATGCCGGAAGTTCATTCCGGAAGTTCATCACGAAGTTTTTCATACCAGAAGTTCATACCGAAATTTTTATACCGGAAGTTCATACCGTTCATACCGGAAGTTCATACCAAAATTTTTTTATACAGGAAGTTCATACCGGATGCCAATGATGTTTACACTGGTGAATTTACAACCTTTGCTCGCTCAGGGTGATGCTGACAGTGGTCTTGATCGTCTCTGGGCAAAGAAGAAGGTTATACCATTTTTAGAGACATTTTTGTTGCTTCAAGGTTGATACTTGAATGTTGCGTTTTTGCTCATACTATTTTTATAACTTCCGGTATGTAATTCTCCGGTATGTAATTCTTAATTCTAAATATGACATAAAATCAGTTTGTTTGGTATAACTTCCGGCATGATAACTTCCGGTATGATAACTTCCGGTATGATATGTTAACTTCCGGTATGATAACTTCCGGTATGTGAACTTCCGGTATGTGAACTTCTGGTATGTGAAACTCCGGTATGCATTCCAAAAAAAACAAAAAAAATAAATAAAGAAAATAAAAAAGACAAAAAAAAAATTCCGTTATGATAATTTTCGATATGATATGATAACTTCCTGTATGATATGATAACTTCCGGTATGATATGATAACTTCCGGTATGGTATGATAACTTCCGGTATGTGAACTTCCGGTATGTGATGCTCCGGTATGTGAAATTCCACTATGTGAAATTCCGGTATGTGAAATTCCGTTATGTGAAATTCCGGTATGTGAAATTCCGTTATGTGAAATTCCGGTATTGAAAATTCCAGTATGTGAACATTCCGGTATGTGAAAATTCCGGTATGTGAAATTCCGGCATGTGAAATTCCGGCATGTGAAATTCCGGCATGTGAAATTCCGGCATGTGAAATTTCGGCATGTGAAATTCCGGTATTGGACATTCCGGTATTGGACATTCCGGTATTGGAAAATTCCGATATGTGAAAAATTCTTCATGCCAGAAAATTAAAAAATAAAGAAAATAAAAAAGAGAAAAAAAATTAATAAAAGAAATAAAAAACAAATTGAGTTTTTAAAAATTAAAACTTACACTTAAATAACAAATAACAAACATTTTTTTTAATAGAAGGGTTAATTAGTTTTACCTACCATTAATTGAAAGTGGTAAAAAAATATGGGGTATAATTTCTTTAACAAAAACCAAAAAGAGCCTAGTAGGCCAAATTCTTTCATAGATTTTTATACTAGGAAAAAAATATATCTTATTTATGGATGAACAATTCTTCAAACATGAACAAATTAATTCTCGACATTTAAATATAGATCGGTGTACATACTTAACGACCGTGATATAAAAATATTTTAACGCTGTTGTTTCTTACAATTAATGAGCATAAAACATACTTAACGACCATTAAATATATTTTATGCTCGTTAAGGATGCGTTACGATCGTTAATCAACAATGAACGATTAAGAAGAAAAAACATAACGATCACTATTAACGATCGTTATAAGGAGGGAGTTTTTTTATTTTCATTTTAGTAACAATCGTTAATTGTTATTAATGATCACTATTCACGGTTAACGATCTCAAATCACGATCTAGAATTGTTAATTGTTAATTAACAGTTGTAAATCGTGATTATCGATCATTATAAAAAAATATTTTTTAAAAAGGTATTTGTTACCTTAAAAATATTTAATCTATATCGTTCATCATATCAAATCATGTATATGTGAGAGGTTCACACTCCCACTATAATTTTGGTTCCTTCATGATCATATCTCTTTCTATATATATGGTCACATTCAAGTGAGAACATTTCTGCGGTAGGGATCATGTATATGTGAAAACTAGGCAACTAATGAGTATAGTGGAAGACTAAAAGCAAAGTTAAGATGTTATGATCGTCTACATAAGTTGAATATAGAGACATGGGCACTTCCACCTAAAAAATTATATTGTGAAAACTAGGCAACAATACATATCACATGAAATCCGGTAAAGCACCAAACAAAATATCTTATTTATGAATGAACCTATAACATCCAACATCCACTAGATTAAATAATCTGAACCTCTAACTTCTATTATATTAAATAATGAACGTTCATGAAAGAAGAACCATAATATACGTTAATAGGAAAGTTTCATATAATATTCACCAATATTTAATATATTTTTATATTAGGAAATAAAATATCTTATTTATTGATGAAAAATTCTTCCAATATGAATAAATTAGTTCTCGACATTTAAATATAGATCGGTATACATACTTAACGACCATTAAGTATGTTTTATGCTCGTTAAGGACGTGTTACGCTCGTTGATCAACAATTAACGATTAGGAAGTAAAAACATAACAACCACGATTAACGATTATAAGGAGGGAGTTTTCTTAATAACTATCGTTAATTGTTAATTAATGATCGGTATTTATGATTAACGATCTCTAATCACGATCTACGATTGTTAATTGTTAATTAACAGTTGTAAACCGTGATTATCGATCGTTATAAAAAATATAGGGCAATTTTGGTAACTATACCTTTTTGAGAAACTAGAGTAGTAACTATGCTTTTTAATGTTTCAATTAAGTAAATATACCCCCATGCCAACCTTTTGTATTTATTCTCAAACTCTACACATTCTTTTCTCAAGGGGTACATTTACTAAACACAAAACTAGAAAAAGCCTAGTAAATCAAATTGTTTCAAAAATATATGTTTTAAAAAGGTAATTGTTACCTTAAAAACATTCAGTCTATATAGTTCATCGTATCAAATCATGTGTTTGTGTGAGGTTCACCCTCCCACTATAATTTTGGTTCCTTCGTAATCCTATCTCTCTCTATATGGTCATCATAGCTATTTTGTGTCCCCTTGATATGACTTATGCCCGTCACTAAATGAAGTAGTATGTGAAAAATATTACTTTTTGAATAAAAATTATATTAAAAACTAATGATGATATTTGATAATAATTTTCAGAAAGAAGTACTAATGAAATTAATGGTAGGATGATTTAAAAAAAAAAAAAGTTATTCGACGTTTCATTAAAAATCTTTTTTTGTTGCTGTTGCAAAGTTCATATTCTATGATACGTTTCTATAAACTTCATTATAAATCATTGATTTTATGCAAGTTATTATATTTAACGGTAGTATTATATATATTTATTTATGGAATAAAAAAGAAGTAATTTGAAATGCCACAAGCAAAGAGTTTCCCTTATTGTATATAGAAGAGTTGAGATATAAGAATTAGGGTGAAAAGACGAGACAATGAGAGAGCAAAGGGGACATTTAATAAGTATACAAAGAGAGAGGTTGACAGCTGCATGCTATTGCTATAATACAAATATAACAAATGCTTTTACTTTTTTTTT
>BSUD01000004.1:126982856-126999695 GCA_033239045.1 Fagopyrum esculentum
TGTACAATATAATATGAATCTAACTATTTATGGATAATGTTTGTAGGTAAATTTTATTTGTGAAATACTGTAATGAAATATCAATAAATTAATATGGTTTTTGTGTTTTTTAGAGTTTAATATGAATTAATTTATTAGAAAATACCTTTAATATAGATTAATAAATACAAAGAATTAACTAAAAAAGAATATATGTTTGAGAAATTAGTCTAATTGTTGGATTTATTTGTAGTTTTAAAAAGCCCACAAAATAGGTTGCAAAATAAAATATAAAGACATGAAAATATGTTTGATTTATATCATTTATGCAATTTTACAATATATCTTATATTTGTCATTTTTATATAATACAACACGTTAGGTTAATATTAATTAATCTTTCTGTAAAAATGATAAATTAAAAAAATACTAAACTTTAAACGGGAAATAAAAATATGATTGAATAATTGAAATTTGTAAATTTCAAAATTTCCCAAAAAGATGGGATATTTATATTATTGAATTTAATAATATATATGTTAAAATGTTAATAGAAATTTGTAAATTAATCAATGATATCAATAAAATATTGGATAAATATATTGTTTATATAAGTATATGAGTAAGTTTTGATTGATTAATATGTAATGAAAGTAGCATAGATGATTCAGAAAGGGTGGAGGTAGAAGAAGGTCACGTCGTTATTGAAACGCATATCCCAAAAAGTGTGTTGTTGTTCGTCCCCAGAATTCCACGCCCAATTCTCTTTTTCTTACTTTTGTCTCTCTTCTCTGTAGCTGATTCAGTCAACTTATTGCCTTTGTGTTTCACTCTCCTCATCACTTCTGCCCAATCCATGCATCAATTATCAATGAATCATACCATTTTGCATTGTTTACCATTTTCTAACCCTTTCTCCCCCTCATATATCCCTTTCATTCCACGCCTTCTTCTTTCATATTTTCATCTCAATCAACTACTTTCTCTCAACTACCTTTCACATTTTCAATTTTCAAAATTTAAACCAAACCTTAATATGCATAACAGTAACATGGATCGAATTCACCCTACAAAAAAAATATTCAAAATGCTATTATAAATTAATTATTGTTGGAGATTATAAATTCGCACACCGGACAATCCGAGCTTTTAATATAATTAAGGTCGGTGGATCCTATTACCAATTAGTATCTAAGTATATGTGTAACTTTTTCTTACGTTCCAGTCGAAGATTAGATACTTATTATCATGGAGGTTTGGTGCTTGAGGATATTAAGAAAGATGAGTATAGGGTAATTAATAGAAAGGTCAATAGTAGCTCATTATGTTGCACATATGCAACCTCTTGGTGGGGAGGAACAGGTTTTTACTTTGGATACATGTTACCATTTAAGTTGATTCTCACATACATCAAATCTTGACCTAAATAACTAATTGTCTTTATCTAGATGACATCCATAAAATCTTGAGTAGCCAACTCACATATAGTTGGCGCCGGCATCATTTTTTTTATTATGTGTGTCGGTCTCAACCGGCGTCCAAATTTTTGGCGAATAATTTTTTTTAATAAGAGCGCCGGTAGCCACTGAGCGCTGTCGGATTACGATTAATTTTAACGTTAGCAAATCAAAGTCGGTGTATTTAGCCTTTTTTTCGTTTCGAAATGAGTTTATTTTTGTATAGGTTTTTCCCCACCTGGTAGCCTAATAGTTCTGATAAGTGTGATGATGTTACGATTATGATGAAGTATCAATTTTATGCCATAAATACTGAAGAAAACCCTTTCTCCCATCTCCATCAACCTTTCTTCTGCTTCTCCCCTTTTGCCCCCCTCTCTCACTCATCATTTATTGCATCATTTGTCTTTATACGAGTTAGGGTTTCTCCCTAGCTACCATATTATCATTGATTCATTATTCAATAACCCATATCTCCCTCCTGTCTCACTACTTACATATGCTATACTGCACCTCCCAGATCTAGATACCACCTACTTCATCACTGTCCATATCTGCCTTCTTTTTTTGTGCATCAATTATAAACTTCAGGTTTTCACACTCTCCATCACACTTATAAAAATCATTTCAGATAACCAAGAAGATTACCACAGTACAGAAATATGTGGATGGTTGGAGGCTACAATGATTCATCTCATCATCATAACCATCATCATCAAGCTGTCAACTTGGATGGCCGGAAATTAAGACCTCTCATCCCCCGGCCACCGCTCATTCTCTCCTCAGCTAGCTGTGCTTCTTCTTCTGCAACAACTCACTCCTGCAATTTCGGACTTTATACTTCTTCTGATCTCTTCTCCCTCAATCATCACCCCGGTATGCATATATATATATACTCACTGTTTTCTCCATCTTAAACTTCATACTTAGGTTTTGCTGCAATTCGCCTTTTTAATGAACTGTCTGTGAATATAATTTTTTTTTTGAAAAGGTGTTGGAGGAGAGCAAGGAATTAGCGAGAAGAACATCAATAAAGAAGACAATGGAGGAACAAATCAAGCGGTAGTGAACACATCAAGGTGGAATCCAACGCAGGAGCAACTTAGAACCCTAGAAGATTTATACAGGCGTGGGACCCGCACCCCATCCACCGAACAGATTCAGCGTATAACCGCCGAGCTCCGGAGATACGGCAAGATCGAGGGCAAGAACGTCTTTTACTGGTTCCAGAACCACAAGGCTAGGGAAAGGCAGAAACGACGTCGTGAGCTCGAAATCTTATCTCATCATCAACCTCATGAACCCGTGATTGCAAGCAAGGAAAGAGGTATATACACTTTAAATTTCTGTTAATTTTAATTTTCTGAACTATTTATATTTACAATTAATGGAACAGGACCTGCAAATGGGAAGCATGGCTATGAAACTGAACAGACAAGGAGGCCTTACAGTATTATTGCAGAGGTCTCTTATTACTTTCTCTCTTCCCTCGTTTTCAAATGCATTATTTTATTCGGCTAATAAAAAAAAAATTATATAAAGCTGAAAAGGAATGTTATGGAATATGTGAATATTTAGGTTGTAATTATAAGGTCATGATTGGAGAATGGAGATGATAGAGTAATTATGGTAGTATAATTTACATGTTATTTTGGCTGGTTGGTAAATGAAAACACAAGTAAAAACAAAAGTAAAAGCAATATTTGTTGGGAAATGCAAAGAGAATTCATATAAAAACTAAAGCTGCAATCTTTCCTTTCTGTCGGGGCTTAATCTTTGAAAAACACAAGAGATTTGGATTATACATTGACTTATCTGTGGTGATTAATGGAGGAGTTAATTAATTATCAGGAATGTGGGGCAACGTCAATGCAAAGAGCAGCAGCAGCAACAAAAGCTGGTAGAAGAGCAGCAGCCGTCTCAGACGATAGACACAATACTATTAATACTAGTACTACTGTTACTACAGCATCTGCATGCCTATTTCAGCTTGACGATGAAAGGAATGCCACGTGGCATACTCTATCTCCATCGTCATCTCCTTCCGTAGTTACTTGTGTCCGTACCAGTTCTCCTCCTACACACAAGACGCGTCGTTTTATCGGTTCTCTTAGACATCCAGCTACTAATACGATTAGTTTGGGAGGAGAAGAAGAGGGTGGAGGTGAAGATTCTCCGACTCTTCAACTGTTTCCGTTGAGAAGCCAGCAAGAAGAAGATGATGAAGACAAATCGACTGAGAAAGATGTTCATTTCTTTGAATTTCTTCCTCCCAAGACTTGACTTTCTCTTGGGAATTAATCTTTGATTAATTAGATGGATTAATTATAATATTCCGCGTACGTTATTACTTATTAGCAGTCTGAACTTTGTACTCATGGGTGCTATACAATATTATATCAATTATAATATATATAAATGCTGGTTTTAAATTATAAAAAAGATGTTACCTTTGTCCAACTCGCGTGGTGGCGATTCTAGGGTTCCGGACAACTCTCAGGGCGGGGGTTTATTTCCGTTTCCCCTGGTCTCGTCTTCCTTATAGGCTAGTCTTCATTCTGGTTTTGATATCCTGTGTTTTGTGGGATCGGCCTTGTAATGGCAAGCGGGTCGAAGGGTAAACGAGGTGAGGTGTGATAAGATTGAGATCGTGATAATATCGAGAGTGTAACAATAAGATCATATTTCTTTGTTATTTACTTTCCTATTTATTCCAAATTATTCTCTTTAAATCATATATAAAAGTTTATTATAATATCAGTAGAAATGTGGTATTCTCCCCAAAGCCTGTCATGGTACTCAAAGAAAAACGTTCCCAAACCTTCAAGCCCTACTACCGATCAAGCTACCGGCGTCTAAATCAAGCAAGTTGGCCACCCGATCTATTGGTGGTCCTATCAAGCTATATTTGGCATCATACTGTTAGTGGTTTCCATCGATCTACATGTGGTGTCTCCAATTTAATCACATTTGCTTATTGTTGATGAAGGTGTTTCCTTGCTCATTGTCAATGGAGATATTTTAGTCTTGAGCGTTGGTTTGTATTTTCACGCTTTGACTGCGGGGAGCATTGAAAGATATATGTGATCGAATATTTAGATATGTGTTGCTTAGAATAATAAACATATTATCTATTTATTTTAGGCTAGTTTACATTATTTTATCCTTGTAATCTAGGATGCACGGACACGGATACGGAAAACGGACACGGGGAGAAACGGGGAAGCGGCAATCCTCAAAAGTACAGGAAACAGGGACACGGCGAGTAAAATAATTAATATATTATTTTAAAGATATTGAAATATAGAATTACTATATCATAATGAGATACATATATATATGAAAAAAAAATCAATGATATATGAGTTGATATAAATATTAACATGATGATAAAATAATCAAAACAAAAGCTTAGAAACAAACATTTTCAGTCTTACAAAACATAGAAATAAACGTATTTAGTTTTATAATCTGAAATAATCATACTTAGTATCAAAATTGAAGAATGAATCATTCATTTGCAAATCAACAATAACCGAACAACATGATCAACAAAGGAAAATAATAATAAATATTTGTGAATTATAAAAAAGTGAAAGAATTAGAATAACATAGTCAGCATTCAACAAATAAAAATTACAAAATAAATTATAAAATCATAAGAAAAATGGAGAGAAGAGTCGGCCGGCGGAACAACATTTCAACATTAGAGCCGGAGAAGAAGATCGGTGTCCTACTTCCGACAACCACAATCTCGCAGGTGGTCATGTGGAGCTAGGTTTAGTCGGAAAAAAAAGGGAAACAAGAAAAAATATTACGGTATATAAGTTTTTATTTCGTTGATCATGTCTTGACCGGACACAATCCGCATCCTCACCGTGTCCTACCTTGGAAACGTGTCTTGACCGTGTCCGAGCCGTATCCGGTTGTGTCCCCGTTTCCGACACGGCAGGACACGGGACACGCCGCCTTCTAGAAGTGTCCGTGCATCATAGCTTGTAATCCCTATATTAAGGGTCGTAATTACATTAATACGTTTGTGATTAATTCTATTTTCACCATAAACTATCATGGTATCAAAGCAACGATCCTAAACCTATCGGTATCCTAGGATGTCAACCTATCGGCGATCTAGGGCCGCCAACCAGCCGATCCTAATGTTGCCAAACAAACCAAATCGGCGTCTTATTCTCATCACCGACCACTTTTGCTCAAAACTCATCGTCTCAGATAAAATAAGAATATATTCAAAGGAGGTTAAAAGAAGCGTCAAAAAACGCATGGCTCTCGCACTTGCTTTACATGTTTCGCAGACCAACTAGTGAATCTATTTATGAAGGCTTTGAATCCCAATATCAATTTCTCAAGTCCAAGCTCGGTGTTGTGCATCACCCACCACCAACTTGAAGAGGTCTGATAAGATTTAGATCGTGATAAGATCAAGATAGTGATAATATCGAGATCGTAATAAGATCATATCTCATTGTTATTTACTTTCCAATTTATTATTCTCTTGTAAATCCTATGTTTTCATAATACCAATAGAAATGTGGTCTTCTCTACCAAAATCTATCAAAGTGTTCATCTGACGGATCAAGAGGCTACGGTGGTGACAATCCTGGTTGGTGTGAAGTCGGGAACCTCCCATGTAGACATAACATTCGTTGAGACACTACTTACCCCCACGCTCTTTCAATTTTTACGCGCTATGATCTTCCATGAAAGGGGCAAGGCATGTGCCGAACGGGTTTCAATTTTGGGATCTCCGGACAAACCTTTTTGTCTTTCAGTTTGCAACTAATGTTGATAGACTACGAGTCATAAATGATATGCCGTGATCCCTCGATAAGTATTTGCTCGCATTGAAGATTTTGGGGTTTGAATAACCATCACAAATTGTGAATTATAGGGTACTCTTTTGGGTACGAGTATATGACCTTCTTTGGATGTTAATGGACATGACTATGGAGCGAGTAATTGGCGGAGTGTTTGGGAGTTTTTTGTGTCTTCGGGTTCTTGTTACTCTTTTAGAGCCTCTACATAGATGTATTATCCTAGACTTTGGTACGGAGAAACTATGAGTGGAGTTGAAATACGAGAAGCTTCTGAACTTATACTATAATTTTTTATGTATCGGTCATGGGAAGTTTGGTGGTTTATATATATTGTGCGATGTCTCTTGGACGGTTGTTATAAGCTCTTGTACTACATATCATATTGTCGCACATGTGACAATGAGAACTGACGATTTCGCTTGGTGCTTTATAGGGTTTTATGGTTGCCCTCAAGGGTTGATAAGCATCTCTCTTTCGGCTTGTTGGATGGTTGCTTGAAGATCAACATGAGGAATGGTGGTACATGGGTGATTTCAATCAGATCTTATTGGCGAAGGATAAATATGGGGGTTCACCCCATGTCTTGGTTCTATGTTGAGATTTATGGAGACTCTCCGCATTTGTGAGCTAAGTGTGTTGCCATTTGAGGGAGTACGTTACACTTGGGATAATAGTCAAAGTGGATCCGACTTCATTCAAGAACTTATAGATTATGGTTTAGCGAATGAGGATTGGTGTGACAGGCTTCTAGGGATATCGATTGCCCATTTGGACCAGATTGGGTCCAGATCGTGTTCCGCTCTCTATACACCCCTTTCACAAAGAAGTGGATGGTGAAATGGGTAACAATGGACAACACCCAACTCATTTTGAATCATTATGGGCAGTCCATAATGAATGTCATGGTCTTGTCTAGAATGCTTGGTTTAATTTATTGGGCGCTCAATTGTTGTTGTCCTAACAAAAACATACCGGTGTATGCAGGATTTACGTGCGTGGAATAAGGTAACCTTTGGTAATGTGCATGGTCAGTTGGCTATGGTTAGGGAAGACCTACAAAGCTTGAATAAGTTAGAAATAACGAGAACTCAAGTTTCACATAAGAGGTATTTGAAGAGGGAAGAAAGCTTGTTGATGAATCAAGAAGGAAAAAATTGGTTTCAAAGGTCTAGATGTAATGAGCTTTGGTGGGGTGGTCGTAACTCACATTTCTTCCACACACACGGGATAATAGGGAACATAAAAAGAATAAGATCTCCTATTTGATAGACGATGATGGTATGGAATGGTGCAATGGTGATGGTTGGCCCAATGTTGCTTTTGATTACTTCTAAATAGCCTTTCAATCAACTGAAGTTATGGGGTATGATGATGCCATGTAGGGTGTTGATTGTGTAGACAGTGACGTGGCTCATTGATAGCCATTCACTTAGACCATGCACAATGGAGAGCCCCGGGGCTACTAAACTTTTTCTGCCACGTCAGCAAGATTCCGGCCACGTCAGCTTAGTAGCCCCATTTCAGCTTTTCACTTATTTTCACTCACAACAGGTAGTCCCGGGGCTACTAATTTTTCACTTTTCACTTTTTTATTTATTTTTAATAAATTGATGAATTGTATATTTATATATTATTTATTATTAAAAAATATTACTAAAATTATTATAAATAAACATTAGCCATAAATTTTAAAATGTAAATATATTTTAAACTTACTAAATCAAAATTTTAAATAACAAACAATTTAATAAAAAGCGTAATTTAAATAACAACCAACATATCAAATATTTTTTAAATAACAAACAACTTAATAAAAAAGAAACACAATTTAAATAAAAACCAACATAACAAAAAATACATACTAAAATAAACAACAAGAACATAAAAACGTAATTTAAACAACAAACAACTTAATAAAAAAAATAAAACTACAAATGTTTAGTGATTATCACCGGAATTGCCAAATTTTTGCCATATATGCTCAACTAAGTCCGCTTTTAGTTGGTGATGCGTACTCGTGTCGCGGAGTGCACTCCTATTTTGTATAAACTGGGCCATTTCAAATGGAAGATCCGAGGCGATTGGCTCATTAACAACAACTTGATCGAACTGGGACGGATCATAGTAGAGTTGATAGGTGTCACGTTCATCTTCAACGATCATATTGTGCAAAATGATGCATGTCCTCATTATTTTTCCGATCAAATTAATGTCCCAAGCAAGAGCAGGATGACGTATAATAGCAAAACGAGCTTGCAAAACACCGAAAGCTCGCTCCACGTCTTTACGGCATGACTCTTGCCGTTGGGAAAACAATGTATCTTTCGCACCAAATGGGTGTCGAATTGACGGGACAAATGCAGCCCATGCAGGATAAATGCCATCGGCGAGGTAATACGTCATGTTGTAATGATTACCATTTACAACAAAATCTGCTGTGGGTGCTCGACCATGCAACACATCATCAAACACAGGAGAACGGTCAAGAACGTTAATATCATTACACGTACCTGGAGTTCCAAAAAATGCATGCCATATCCACAAATCGTAAGATGCAACAGCTTCTAGCACGACAGTTGGCTTTTTATCACCCCTGGCATATTGACCTTGCCAAGCCGTTGGGCAGTTTTTCCATTTCCAATGCATGCAGTCTATACTACCGATCATTCCAGGCCAACCTCGTTGCTCTCCTACATATAGTAGGCGTTGCATGTCTATAGCATTTGGCCTGCGTAAGTACTCGTCCCCAAACAAGGTTATAATTCCATCAACAAAGTGGGTTAAACAAGATCTTGCCGTGGACGCTCCAATGCGAACATAATCATCAACAGCATCGGCACCCACTCCATATGCTAGCATGCGTATGGCGGCGGTGCATTTTTGCAACGGGCTTAGGCCTAGCCTACCAGTCGCATCCGGAAGTTGGCGAAAAAATGGAAAAGATTGGGACAAAGCATTGACAACGCGAAGAAATACGTGTCGCCTCATTCGAAATCTTTGTCGAAACAACCTATCGTTGTAGGTCGGCGTCGAAGAGAAATAATCCTCGAACAATCGAGCATGCCCGCTTTCACGATCTCTCTCTATATATGTCCGTCTTCGACGTTGTCGTGAACTTCCAGCAATTTCTTGGACCAACATCTCTCTTAGCTCATCAATTTTTTCATTGATGTCCATATTGCTTTCAGAATTTTGAGAAGATTGCGATGAAAGGACGAGGTCTTCTGATGAACATGTAGAGGAGTTGGGTGAAGAAGGAAAATTGAAATTCAAAGGTGTTTGAGACATTGTGAAGTTAGAGAAATGAAAGTGGATAGGAGTTGTAGATATGTGAAGCTCACATAGGTTTTTATAAAAAAAATTATTGGGTTATCACTTAATGTGTATAATAAATCCGTGAATGAGTTGTCAATTCACACTCGATTATTGTGTTTTTCAGATTCGAAATTCAAATCAATGTCAGATGTCATTTATTGTGTATAATAAATTCGTGACTGAGTTGTCAATTCACACTCGATTATTGTGTTTTTCAGATTCGAAATTCAAATCAATGTCAGATGTCATTTATTGTGTATAATAAATTCGTGACTGAGTTGTCAATTCACACTCAATTATTGTGTTTTTCAGATTCGAAATTCAAATCAATGTCAGATGTCATTTATTGTGTATAATAAATTCGTGAATGAGTTGTCAATTCACACTCGATTATTGTGTTTTTCAGATTCGAAATTCAAATCAATGTCAGATATCATTTATTGTGTATAATAAATCCGTGAATGAGTTGTCAATTCACACTCGATTATTGTGTTTTTCAGACCCGTGATTGAATTGTCAATTCATGGCTCGGTTATTGTGTAAATGAGACATATAACTCATTTATACCTTCTATAAAAGGGTTTAAAGATCACAAGACCACCACACCAACACTTCATCTTCTACCCTCATCTCATTCAACTAACACAACTTCTCTCTTTCTCTATTATTCACTTACAATGGATGAAAACGGAAATCCCATTCCAAACCCTTTCTTTTTCCATCCAAACTTTAGCCAAGGTGTAGGAACACAAGATCCGAATCAAACTCAAAATCCACAATTCATGAATTATCCGCAGTACCCTCAAACTCAAAACCCACAATTCATGAATTATCCTCGTTACCCTCAACCACAAAACCCACAATTCATGAGTTATATGCAATACCCCCAAACTCAAAACTCGCAATTCATGAGTTATATGCAATACCCCCAAACTCAAAACATTACTGAAGGCTTGATCCCAACGTCTCCACCTATTACCATCCCGCCTTTTGGGACTCATGAACCGACAGTTGATCTAGACAATGACGATGAAGAAGAAGTTCAAGTGACAACCGAGGAAGTTGCTAGAAGGTTGCGTTGGGGGGAGTCGAAGACAATTTGCTCGTTAGTGGATGGATGAACACGAGCAAAGATGCTATCCAAGGAACCAATCAAAGTACCAACACTTTTTGGAATCGAATTTCTCAATATTACAACGAAAGAAGGGGAGATTTAGCATCTCGCTCATGGAAACAATGTAAGAACCGCTTCCAAAAGCTTAATACACTTTCTTCTAGATTTACAGGTGTATATGCTACATCAGAAAGGGGGAGAGTAAGTGGAGAAAGCCCTGACGATATCCTTGCAAGGGCTCATATTTTGTATCAAGATCAATACAAATCAAAATTCAATCATGAAAACATTTGGCGCATGCTCAAAAGTCTCCCAAAATGGCAAAGTAGCATTCAATCGACATCATCAAAACAAGGGGATGGCTCAAAGAGGGCAAAGGTAAATGAATCTGGATCATACACATCAAGCCCCAATGTTGGAACTCCCTCAAGTGAAGGCGGAACCCCAGATAGCTCATTCGTCCGTCCTTTAGGACGAAATAGTTCGAAGAGGGCAGGAAAGAGACCGGTAATTACAACACCATCCTCTGATTATTCAGAACAAATTAAAATTTTGGACAATTTGAAGAGTAGAGAGCTTGAGGTCCGCCTTCAAGAATTGGAAATAAAGAAGGAAAAATTAAAGATGATTGCTATTTCCGAAGCTAGGAAGGACAGAATAGAACAGAGGAAGGCCAAAGAGTTTGAGTAAAAAATGAAGTTAGCCATTCTTAATAGTTTGAGGGAGATGCATTCCCTGTCTCCCGAACAAGAGAAGATGAAGAATGACTTGATCAGAGAACTCGGTATTTGAGTTTATGTTTAAGTTTGGGGTCCTTTTAGAGTTCGTAATGTATGTTTACATTTATCATTTGTGTTTTATTTCAATCTTATGTTATAAGTTAAGTGTATGTTTAAATTAATGTATAATTAGTTGTGTTCTTATTAAATTGGAATTTTATTTGTAAGTTAATGTCTCGGTCATTTTATGTCTAACATCTATTTTAAATTGTGTTTTTTTTATTATAAAAAATTCAAATACATATATAAATTAAATAAATACCATATTAGATTGATATGAATAAAGTCTTATGCATAAAATAAAATTTAAAACGTTAAAAGTTTACTACGTAAAACTCTATATACGTTACAAGAAGTCAAAAAAATTTTTTTATCGAAACATATGCAAAATGGGTGTCATTGGATAGATAAAATTAAATCTTACTCAAAAATAATTTTTTTTTTTATAGTTAATATTTTAACGGGAAAAGGGGTTTTAAATTTAATTTAAAACCCCCTGCCACGTGGCGCGCTGTCACTGGCCATATTTCGGCCAGTGAGGGTGCGCCACATGGCGCGCCTCTTCCCTGAAGAGAGCCAAAACGACGTCGTTTTGGCCCAGTTTGGCCAAAACGACGTCGTTTTACAAAGGAAAAAAAAAAAATGAAAAACGAATAAGGGTCGACGCCAATATTGGCGTCGACCCCCGGGGCTACTAAGCCTCTTCCAGTGCCATGTCATCATTTTGATGACATGGAGGGGCTTTAGTAGCCCCCCGACCCTCCATTGTGGAGGGTCTTAGTATAACAGAATGTAACAGAATGTATATAAACAATGTTCAGTAAATGAATAAAATCAGATTCCACTTTTACATCCAACAAACTCATGCTCTCTTTCTCTCATTCTCTCTTATGTATTCTAGTTATGAATTCAGTTACATTCCTCCATTGTTATGCAAAGTAACATGGTATCAGAGGTTATGAAAACTCACAGTGGAACTCAAAATTCTCCCCTCACTCCCAATACAACATATTCACACAATTCCAATAGTGATGAAGAATCCTCTCGAACTACATCAGACATAAGTTTTTTTGATCAAACCTTTCTCCATCATTCAGATTCCCCATCTCTTAAGCTTGCCACAACTTTACTTACTGAAACAAACTACACTCGATGGAAGCGCTCAGTTGAAGTGTCGCTTTAGGCCAAAAACAAGATCGGATTTGTGAATGGAACTTGTAGACGACCTACCACAGATGCCAAATCAATTGCACGATGGGAACAGTGTAATAATATGATCATCTCCTAGCTTCTTCATTCTATAGAAAGGGAGATTGTAGAATCTGTTCTCTATTGCAAGACTGTTGAACAAATCTAGAGAGAACTCGGTACAAGGTATAGAAAAACCACTCAGACAAACCTTATCAGATTCAGAAAGAACTCTCATCTATATCTCAAGGAAATGCATCAATTACTCTATATTTTACTCGATTGAAAAAGCTTTGGGATGAGTATATGTTGGCAGTTCAAGATAAGATCTGCTCTTGTGGTTCTAATGAGGTTGTTGCTTCTTTTCTCAAAGATCAACAAGTCATCTAGTTTCTTGTTGGTCTTAATGAGTCTTTTGGAATGATGAGGTCCAATATCCTTATGATGCATCCCTCGTCAACTCTTGATGAAGTTTACAAGCTACTCCTTCAAGATGAAGCACAAAGAGGCCTTCGAAACACCACAAATACATCTGAAGATGCTACTACTTTGTACTCTCATAACCGACATTATTCTTCTCAGAATCAGAATCCAAAGAATTCTACATCATCTTCAACAAATCAATGTTTTATGATCATTGCAAAGCCAAGAATCACAATATTGAAAAATATTGGAAACTCCATGGCTACCCTACTGCTATTGCTCTAGGGGTTTCTTTTTGTGATCACTACAAGATTGCAGGTCATATTATGGCACGGTGTTAGAAGTTGAATGGATATCCAACAGGTCATAAGTTGGCAGCAACAAGTCTCTCTCAAGACCAAATGAATCAACTACTTACTCTTCTACACAAGAATCCTAATCCAGATTCAAGTCATGATCCTCATGGTGCTCTTCTGGCTGATACACCTCTTTGCCTTTTTTCTCCATCCTTGAAATCTCAATGGATAATTGATAGTGGGGCCACAAACCATATAACACCACATATTCACCTATTTTCCTCATATTAGCCTGTTACTCGTGATATTTCTATCACTATGCCTAATGGTACTAATGCAAAAGTCCATCATATTGGGACTATCCAATTGAATCCTAATATTCAGCTTCATAATGTGTTACATGTACCTACCTTTCATTTTAATTTATTATCCGTTCCCAAATTATCTTCTAAGATGCTAACTCCAATTACCTTCTCTTTTAACCATTGCTATGTCTAGGCCCCTTTGACGAAGCTTCCCTTGGTGATTGGTAAGGTGTGCAGAGGCTTATATGTTGCTGACAAAGTCCATGAATCTTCCCCTTCTTTGTCCAATAAATCCTGTAATAATCCTGTAGATCATGTTTCTGCAAAGAATCTTGTTTCTCATTCCCCTACCATTTGTATGCTGAATTCAGAACTTTGGCATTGTCGCCTTGGACACATACCATTTGAAAATTTAGTTCATAATGGTCTTCATTTTACAAACATCAAGAATCATTCTATATGTCAGATTTGTCCCCAAGCTCATCAACACCGATGTGCTTTCCCCACTTCCACAACCTTTTGAGTTAATACATGTCGATACTTGGGGCCCTTACAAGCAACACACTCACAATGGTTTTGCATATTTTCTCACTATAGTCGATGACCATACCCGCTACACTTGGACATACCTATTGTCCAACAAGAGCAATGCCTTATCCCTCTTACAATCCTTTTCTAACCTTGTCAATACATAATTTCACACCAAAATCAAAACCATTCTTACCGACAATGCCCTTGAGTTTATAACCCACACTGCTTTGTCATTTTATGCTCAACAAGGCATTATACACCAAACTTCTTGCCCCTATACCCCACAACAAAATGGCATTGTCGAAAGAAAACACAAACATATATTGAAAGTAGCTCGTTCATTGTTTCATTAATCCAAAATACCTATTACCTATTGGGGTGAATGCATTCTTACGGCTACTCACATCATTAACTGTTGCCCTCTCACTATCCTCAATCATAAATCCCCCTTTGAACTCCTATTTAACAAACCTCCAGATTAATCTCATTTCAAGGTATTTGGGTGTTTGTGTTTTGTTAGAACCAAAGCTTCCAACCGAGACATGTTTCAACCTAGAGCCCTACCATGTCTCTTTATAGGCTACCTTACAATTCAGTCTAGAGAAATTATATACTCACGTGATGTGGTATTCCATGAAACTATTTTTCCATTTCGACATATATCATCCTTTACCTCTACATTGCCTTCTCACTTGAATGATCCTAGTTTTGACACATCTATATTTTTACCACATCATAATCATACTCTTACTAAGTCTACTTTGTTCACTCCTACTACCACAAATTCTCCGATCACCACTTCATCTTCTCTTTCACATAACTCGTCATCTCCTTCAAATAACTCATCATCGACTTCACATAACTCATCATCGAGCCCTCCATAACCTTCTATACCTGCTTCTCATATCCCTCCACAACCAATCAGTCGTTCTTTTCGTGTTCCTATCACACCTTCATACCTTCATGACTATGTTTGCACATTGGGTTCTTCTACTTTGCCATCACCAGATTTGTTTCATTCTTCCATTTTTCCCTCCTCACATTATGCTTTTATATCCTCTTTATCATCTTATACTGAGCCTTTATCATATCTTGAGGCATCCACTAACCCACATTGGGTTGATTCTATGACTAAGGAGTATAATGTTCTCCAGGCAAACAGTACATGAGATTTAATTACCCTTCCTTCCTCTAAGAAAGTTATAAGGTGTAAATGGGTATATAAGGTCAAGCTCAAGGCTGATGGCACTTTAGAGCGGTATAAGGCTCGACTTGTTGCCAAAGGATTCACGCAGAAAGCTGGTATAGACTACCATGAAGCGTTCTCTCATGTGGTCGAAATGACCACTATTCGAAGCATCATTGTCATAGCTATGGCTAAGTCTTGGATTCTCCATCAACTAGACGTAAATAATGCATTTCTGCATGGTGTGTTGCATGAAGAAGTATACATGTAAATGTCCCCAGGAATTCAAAATCCATATTATCTTGTATGCAAGCTCAAGAAGAGTTTGTATGGCCTTAAACAAGCGTCTCGCCAGTGGTTTCATCGATTGACACAAGCTCTAATGACCCAAGGCTATATCCAATCGAAAAATGATTACTCTCTTTTCATGAAAAGTCGATCTTCTCTCATCACCATCATAGCCATTATTGTCAACGACCTTCTTATTACTGGCTCCGATGTTTCTGAGATTGCTCACCTAAAGCACTACCTTGATACTACATTTAGTGTGAAAGATCTTGGCATCTTGCACTATTTTCTTGGATTGGAGATAACTTATGTTGACACTGGTGCAGTTTTGTCACAACGCAAGTTTACTATTAATCTTTTACAAGAAGCATATCTTGATGACAGTAACTCCACCAGCAAACCTCTTCCTCTTAATGCCAAGTTACTACAAGATGATAGTGATCCTATAGCTGATGCATCTCTCTATCGATCCCTTGTTGGAAAGCTTAACTTTTTTACTCATACAAGGCCTAATTTGTGTTATGTTGTGCAGTGCCTTAGCCAGTTTATGCAACGTCCACATGTTTCCCATTTTCATGCCTTGAATCATACACTCAAGTATCTTAAAGAAACTCTTGGTCATGGAATTCTCCTTAATGAATCAGGGTCTCCTTCTCTACTAGCCTACACTGATTCAGACTGGGCTACATGCCCTACATCTCGATGTTTTGTAGGTGGTTTTGTTATATTACTTGGTCAGTCTCCTGTTAGTTGGAAATCTTAAAAGCAAAGTACTGTCGCTAGGAGCTCGGCAAATGTTGCTTCTGAAATCACTTGGTTAGTTCGTCTTCTTACTGATCTTAGTTTCCCTCATCCACAACCAATTTAGCTTTACTGTGACAATAACTCTGCAATACAAATTGCTCAAAATCCCGTGTTCCATGAGAGAACCAAGCATATCGAGCTTGATTGTCATTTCACCAGGGAAAAGATTATAGAAGGTCTTTTTCAGCTTCGATTTGTTCCATCTTCTGATCAGCTAGTTGATGTGTTCACCAAAATTGTCCCATCTTCTCATTAGAATGAACTCTTGTCCAAGCTTGGAATGGCTCGTCATGATTCGCCTTCTAACTTGCGCGCGGGGGGGGGGGGGGGGGGGGGGGG
>BSUD01000004.1:126999781-127073341 GCA_033239045.1 Fagopyrum esculentum
GGGTGTAGACAGTGACGTGGCTCATTGATAGCCATTTACTTAGCATAACAGAATGTAACAGAATGTATATAAACAATGTTCAGTACATGAATGAAATCAGAGTCCACTTTTACATCCAACAAACTTGTGCTCTCTTTCTCTCATTCTCTCTTCTGTATTCTAGCTATGAATTCAATTACATTCCTGCATTGTTATGCAAATTAACAAATTGTGTGGTGTCACAGAAGGATAATGACACTCTTCTAAAGTCGTTTACTATAGAGGAGGTTTTTCAAGAAATGTTTACGTGCATCCGACAAAGGCATCGGGGTCTGATGGTATGTTGGATTTGATTTATCAACAACACCGGGATATTATTGGAGTCAAGTAACACTTTTTGTCCTTCATATTTTCCATGGTGGTATTTTACCTGATACTCTCAATCATACGTTTATCTCTCATCCCAAAAATTGCACACCATACTAAGATGAAAGATTTGAGGCCTATACGTCTATGCAATGTTGTTTCTAAAATAATTTTGAAAGTGAATGTGAACCTCTTTAGGATATGTCTTGTGAAATATTTGGTCTACACAAAGTTTTTTTTGTCCATTGTCGCTTAATTACAAACAATGTGTTGTCTACTTTTAAGATCTTTCGCTATATGAATAAAAGATGTAGCGGCAAACAAGGATATCTTGCTTTCAAGATGGATATGGTCATGGCTTACGACAAGGTGGATTGAAGGTTCTTAGAGGTTGCATTATTGATAATGGGTCTTGTTGGGAATTGGGTAGCCTTGATCATCAGGTGCGTACAAATTGTTTCTTTTGTAGTGTTGATGGATAGTATTACGACTCCTTTTACTCCTAAGGGAGGTCTTCGACAAGGTGACCCGTTATCCCCATTCTTGTTCCTTATTTATGTTGAAGAATTATCTATACTAATTCGGAAGAGTGAGTTAAAGGGACGGTGGCAAGGTGTACGTGTATCCTAGATTGCTCATTTGGTTTCCCACTTTTTGCAAATTAAATGATAGCATTTTTTCGCCAAGGCGACTTGTCAACAAAGCTTAGAAATTGTGAATATTCTCTAAGTATATGGAGCAACGTTTAGGTCAATAAGTTTATTTTTGGAAATCGGAATCATCATTTAGTTTGAATGTGTGATGAGGGATGAAGTGTGAATCTCAAGTCTCACAAACATATTACAATACCCATTGTAGTACAAGGTGTCATGATCGAACATAGAGAAGAAGATGTAATTTTTTGACACGTTAATAATGAAACCAACATATAACAAGACAAGACTCAAAAACAAAGGTGTTAGTCGATCGATTGGTGTCACTACCGATTGATCTTAGACACCGGACTCGATAATAAAGAAAACAGAAGCAGCAAGGGTGATAAGCACATTGAGGTCGAGCGACCTAATACTGGTCAAGCGACCGCCAGGGTGGTCTTTGCACGACATTCTCAGAGAAAGCAAAGAGAGATATACTATATTGTATCATAAGGAACAAAAGGCAAGGGTTCGAGAACAATCTCGATAACAACAAGTAACAATCATAACAAAGTAATTCCAAGGTCCAAATCACCACAACATACATATAATAGATATCAGTTGGAAATATTACAATTAATATCGCAAGTATGCTAGAGTTATGTAAAGCAACTATGTTGTCACTTTGGTTGGGTCATCGCTTGCGGTACATCGATGTTGTCACCATGTTATCACTTTCTACCCGATAAAATTGTCGATTCATCACATCAAATAGAGCATTGAGGTGTGAGAACTCCATTGCCACTTCGAGTTAAGGTCACCCTTTATAGAACATATAGTATAAACGATTCTACCATAACCCATAGACATACAAGCAATACATATAATCAATCTAATATCATTGATCAATGTAAGTATGGCTCACCAAACCCTAGAATAGAAATGAAACGCAATGCATACCTGAAAAACTCATACTTTATCAATAAGAGGGGAAGGGAGGAAATTGACCGGGGCGGTTGTATGACCGGTAGGGCGGAGGTGGTTCAGCGACGGTGCAAGTCCCGAACACTACTCCTAACCCTCAAAACTAGAATTTCAATTGAATGCTCAAACCTAATGGTTGCAACTTGTTTATAGGGTTCAAGGGAAGTTTGAAACCCTAGGATCTACTTGATCTTATCTTCTAATAAGATAAGATTTATAAGATAAAAATGTCCAAGTTAACGGGCTAGAAATCCATCCCAAACAAAAGAGAATAAAGGAGAGTGGTAGGACGTCCAAGAGCTTTGAATTGGGCCTAGGCTGAATGACCTTATGGGTCTGGCCCACAAAATTAACATTTTGCTTCCTTTATGACACTTCGATAAAATTGGATTTCTTGTTGTTGTGTTTGGAACTAGAAAATCCACTAGTACTACTTTCGAAGTTAGTTCGAAGCTCTACAACTTTACATTTGACATGAAAGTCTACAATGGTCAGAATCTCGAAGTAAATCTACCATATTTGTACGTATTGCCCGGGTTGTCTTCATTTCTTTGCTTTTCGACAAGTGGTCATGTGTGGGTCATGTGTAGGATGAAAGATCGTGGAAGGTTTAACGAAAAGTAACAACAAACTCTCCCTCAATGAAATGGGATCAGATGTAGTATAATCGGGTCTCGAACCACAAGGACCGTGCCTGATTCGGATGATACTAATAATTATTTATTTTAGTGAAAAACAAGGCAATAAGGTAGCAATTGTAACAAGTGAAAGCAATAACGATTGTAGAAATATATGATGTAAGCAATCGAATGAAACATGAATCCCACTATAATGAATTAAGATATTGATGCATATATATAGCTCGTGAACATTGATATATAATAATTGCAAGTAACCATCTAAAATATATATTGACATAAACAAACAATGACTGTGTTTTCCAACTCGCGTAACTCTCAATACAGCGGTTCGACAAGTATTAAGCCCACTAAACACTAATAAATCCGGAAAAGACCAAGATCAACCCTTGTTTTTGGCTCTTCAATTAGATAAAGGTACAAAGACTGGAGCTTTCTACGGTAGTTAGAAATCCTCGAAGTTTTGATAAACTAGTACTCTCAAAACCAAGTGATTTTCAATAACTTCAATAAAATATCCTTTGCTCGTGGCTCTCCAGTTGTTTTATCTAAACCAGTTATAAACACCACTTTCTTTCGAAGGTAAATAAAAGGTAGGAGTTAAGCTCTTTGAAAAGAAGAAATATCACAATCTCAGTTCATAAATATATATACAAACAATATATTAAACCATTATATGGATCATCCAATCCTTATATCAACAAGGAATTTTGCCAGACGTGATCAGATATAAAGCAAAAACAATAAATAAAATGAAGAAAGACATAAACTCACAATTGTTTGGTTCTAGTAAGATGAACCTATAAAGCAAAGCAAACAACTACTTGATGGATAGGCTAAGGACAAATTTGAGTGATGCCTAATTCGGGATGAAAACCCTATGGCCGTAGGTTTGACCGTTTTGTCTGGTGGTAGAGAGTGTTTCGAAGTGGGCTTTGAATATGAGCTTTGACAGGATCTTCGTATTTGAAATGGCAACCAAATGGCTATTCTGCGGCCATATCGATTGATGGTTCGCTCATTTGTAGCTACAAATTGTGGATCTTCCCTTTAACGCATATTGAAGGGACTTCATGTTGCAATTCATCAATCATGTAAAGTCTTCACTTCAGTTTTGACTTCTGGGAAAATGGAAGAACTCTGGTCACTATTGAAAAAAAGATGTAATTTTCATGTTGTAAATGCCCAAAACACATAAAAGTCAAGGTAGATATCGATACAAAAAAGTGAATGCATTTCATACAAATAGGGATGTGTGAGAGAGTAAAAAAGGTATGAAATGCATGAATCTAAGGTTGTAAAAAGTGTTACATTTGACACTCATCAATGAACAAGATGTGGCAAAGGTAATGTTCTTCCACCGTCCTACACGTTTTCCGAGGTGTTCTTCATCTTCACTCTCGGATCTCAATCATTTACTTCTTGACCTTGACTTCTTAGGCCGTAGGGAGATCCTTAAAGTGTATGAGGTCATTCCTCTATATGTATATCATTTGCGCTCCGCAAATGTCTAGAATGTCTGCAATTACATAAACCAACTAGAAGATCTCCGAAATAAGAATACAAGGGAAATAGACCAAATTGATATGTTTGTTAAGCTCAAAGGGATAGGGAATGGTATAAAATTATAATGGATAATTTTAGTGCCATCAATGTGGTGGAGTTGTTAGCATGAAATATGACGATATTTTAGGCACTTGTTTTAGTTGTTTTTCCCTCTTTATAGTGTTCTTAGAAATGTGTTTGAAGCAATTGTGAGCTAGTTCACCCACTTTGTCGATATAGAGATCTACACTAGCTTCTTTGGGTTTTTAGGTGAATAAAGCTTGGATTGGAGCAAAATGAGGAAGGAAAGGAGTGTTTGATCACATTTGATGGCAAGGAGATGCATTAGAAAGGCTAAGGAAGGAGCATGGATGGAAGATTGCATGAAACAAAGGAAAAGAAAGAGGAAAGCAACTCCACGCCCTAAAATACGGTCGTGGAAGAGGATTTGAGGAACCACACTCTAAACCACGGCCGTGGAATTAGCAACATGAACGTGGACTTGAGTTTGGAGCACTCCAAAGAGTTACACGGCCTAAATTACGGTCGTGGAAATCATAAGGCACCGTAATCTGGTTCCACGCTCTAAACCACGGTCGTGGAAAGTTGTACTTGGCCGTGATTTTGGTGATTCTGTGACGTGTCATATTTTGCCACGTCAACCACGTCATTGAGCTTTCTCGTAACCCTACCTCGCCTTATAAAAAGGCTAGAGAAGAGAGTTTTGAGGACGCTTGCTTAGACTCACTTACCGTCGCTTACTTTTGCGTACATTTAGCCGTCATTGGGAGATTTTCTGGAGGATTTGGAAGGACGTACTTTTCGGATAATTATGTACTTTGGATATTCTAGGGTTTTCATTTGAGAACAGATTGACACCCTGTTCTTTGTAACTTCTCTAGATCTCTGTGAGGTTTATGTTCCTATCCTTCTAGATTCATAAACATCATACTTTGTGTTTGGATATTGACTTTGAGTTTTATTTGAGTTTTCGAGGGTTTTCATCTTTCATTCTTCTTAATTTGATTTTTGATATCATGACAATGATTGTTGGATAAAACCCTTTAGCAATTCTAAGGTGAAGGGTTGATAGTTGTGGCTTAGATGATGATAGATCGATCGTAATTTTATTGGACCCTGAGAGTGTGAGAAACATCGTCGACATCCTAAATCACAGGCTGTTCTTGGTTTCCACGGCCGTAATTCTCAAGATCTAGCCGTGATTTTCCTTGGTTTATGAACTTTGCTTTTGCTTTGATCCAAAGTTAAAGATTAGCTTTAACCTAGCATTGGCTTGCCTTTCCTAGGTAGTAGTGAGACTCAACATCCTCTATTTTGGTTTCGAGTGTCAAAACCTTAACCGTTTTAGCTTGTCTTTGATTCCTTGGGTTTAGACATGGGTATTTGAGATTAATTATTACCTTTAGATCCTTTCTATACTGCAGCCTCAATAACCTTTATAGAGAGAGTCTTTTGGTTAGACATATAGGGTTTTGGAACTTCGCCGTACATTACCTTACTTTAGTATACCTTTGCAATTCTCAACTCTGTTCTTATATATATAGTATATCTTGAATCGATTGCCACAATTTGATACTTGGATCTTTAGGATTGTTTTTTTCCCCAATTATTTGCAAAGCTTCTACATTCTTACTTGCTCGATTACTTGAAACTGGTTTTGTTTCACCAATTCCCTAAGTTCGATACTCTGGATTACTTGCCAATCTACGCCGATCCGTACACTGCGGGTTTGCTTGCTTTTATTCTAGTTTTATAAATTTAAAACTTATTTGCACGCACGTTTTCAAGGCGAACAAGTTTTTGGCGCCGTTTCCGGGGAGTTGGTCAAGACCATTTCCGGTTTTCGGTTGTCGAGCTTGGGAGCTTTTGCTCTTTTTATTTGATATCTTTTTGTAAGTGCTTTTTGCAGGCTCTTTAGGTATATGCGAAAGACTAGATCTACCAAAGATCTAGTTCCTTTCAATCCAGAACTTGAGAGAACCTTAAGAAGAAAGTTGAAAGAGAAAAAGATTGCTGAAAATAATGAAAGAAACATCCAAGCTGAGTTGGATGAAACTCAACGTCAACTTAAGTTGAGTGAGAAAGCTCGTGTGGACGCGGAAACGAGTCATCAATTCCAAATTGATGAACTCAGGGCTATTTGGAGCTGAATGATGCAAGAAAGAAGAAGAAGGTCAAGAAACCAACTAAGTCCACTAAAGATGATTCATCCGATGATATAGAAATCGATCCGGACATGCTGGAACTTGAAGAAATCAATCCGGTGATTCATCCCGTTCGTAACAATGCAAGACCACCGGTTGTTCCTCGCATTCCAGCTGGAGATGTGAGAGTTGCTAATGGAGGGGATGAACCACGAACTCTGGGGCAAAGGATAGATCCAATTCAGCAACCACGCCATCTAGGTGTGAATTTCGGAGTTGAAGACATCCAGGAATTCAGCTTTAGCCCGCAAGTTATTACCATGGTTCGCCAAAGTCAATTTGGTGGAACTAGTGCTGAATCTTCACACCAACATTTACAGAATTTTGAGATTCTAATGAAAACATTGAAGCCGAAAAGGGCTACTACCAATAACTATAAAATCAAGCCGTTTTTCTTTTCTTTGAAGGATAAAGCATTGGCTTGGTATCAAACTCTTCCAGCTGCAAAGCTGGCCACATGGGAGGATCTATCTTCGGAGTTCCTCACCAAGTTCTTTCCGCCATCCAAGACGGCGGAGTTGAGAGATAAGATTAATGCATTTTCTATGAAAACTAACGAAAGTTGTTTCAATTATGGGAAAATTTTAAGGACATCTTATTGGATTGCCCACACCATGGCATTTCAAAGCTTGAGTTGCTAGAGATTTACTATAAGGGGTTGGATGTGGACACACAATTCAACCTCCAATCTCTCTCTCTCTTGTGGTATATTCATGGACATGAGAGAGGATGATGCTTGGGACTTCATTGAGAAGCAAGCCCAAGTGATTGAGAAGTATTCCCACCGGAAGATTGAGCCGGGGGTGAAGCTAACACAAGCTGCGCAAACTCAAATCTTTTCCCTCAATACCGAAATTAAGGAGTTGAAGGAGGTCATTAGAGCTGGCTTTCAACAATCAAAGGAGCAAGATGTTGGCTACTTAGGCAACAACAACCACCAAGGGAACCGGAACAACAACCGAAACAACAATTGGAACAACAATTATTGGAATAGCAATAACAACAACCGAAATTCCAACAACAATTGGTGTTCCAACCAAAAAAACAAAATTCCGGTAATCCCTATGCAAATTCTGGAAATTCACTAACATCTCCCTCTTCTTCTACCCCTTTGAAAAGTCAGGGGCAAACATCAAATGGTTCAAACAATAAGGAGAAGGAGAAGCCCGATCCTATGTTGGAGACAATTCTAGGAAAGCTTCAAGGGCTAGAGTGCTACATAACTAAGGTTGATAAAGCTCACAAAGCTTTAGAAAACCAAGTATTCAGCAAGGCTGGAGAAATTTCTAGGGATCAAGGAAAACTTCCCGGGAAGACGGATTACAACCCAAAGGGAAGGGTGATGGCTATCACCACTAGGAGTGGCGTTACAACCACCGACCCGCAGCCCAAGTTTGTGAAAGTCCCAGCTGAGAAAGAGAAAGATAAGGGGAAAGAGAAGGAAGATGTCTACGTTCCTCCTCCAGCTTATAAACCTCCCCTACCATTCCCGTAGTCTAGAGCAAGAGCGCGCCGGGACAAGCAATTCGGTAAGTTTATTGAACTCATGAGCAAAATGCATATTAATATACCTTTCATTGATGCAATTGTAGGTATGCCAGCTTATGGGAAATTCTTGAAAGAGCTCCTCTCTAACAAGAGGAAGCTAGAAGACGTTGGAGAAATCAAGATGAGTTCGGAATCTTCGGAGCTCATCAAAACGATGACTGAAAAGATGCCCCCAAAGCTGAGAGATCCGGGGTCATTTTGCGTTCCAATTAGAGTATGAGAAGTCACATGTGACGCTCTTTGTGACTTGGAAGCAAGTGTGAGCATTATTCCACTTGCTTTATGTAGGAAGATCGGTTTAGGTGAACCTAAACCGGTGAAGATGACGTTATGCATGGCGGATCGATCCATAACTCGTCTCGTCGGTGTCATTGAGGACGTCCCAGTCAAGCTCGGTAAGTTTTACGTTCCAATTGATTTTGTAGTGCTTGACATTCCTGCAGATTGCCCAGTTCCGATCATACTCGGAAGACCGTTTCTTGCAACATCCGGTTGTATAGTGGATTGCAAGAATGCTAGGTTGGCGTTTGATATAGGTGAAGAGAAGGTTGAGTTTGTTCTCTCAACCTTAGTGAAAGAGCCAGCTCTTGGAGAAGACATGTTCAATGTCTATGATGAGGAAGTATCTAGAGAGGAAGTAAGTTCGATTCTATTCAAGGATCCATTGCAAAAGGTTATCACCATGAGCATCATGGAGAAAGGAGAAGAAGAGGATTGCACTGAGGAGATTGAAGCCTTGGAGGAGGTAAAAGAAGTGCATGAGGAAGAGTTTGAAAAACTCTATGATGGGTCAAAAAACGTGAGGAATCACGGTCAGTCGTGCTATTCCACGGCCGTGGTTTCTCCCAACATGACCGTAATCAGCTATTCGGAGGACTCGAGTAAGTTACACGGCCAAAACCACGGCCGTGTAATCACCAGTGGCGCCGTAATTGACTTCTATTAGAAGATTGAGTCGGGAGTGAAGCTAACACAAGCTGCACAAAGTCAAATCTTTTCCCTCAACACTGAAATCAAGGAGTTGAAGGAGGTCATTAGAGCTGGCTTTCAACAATAAAAAGGAGCAAGATGTTGGCTACTTAGGCAACAACAACAACCACCAACAACAACCGAAACAGCAATTGGAACAATAATAATTGGAATAACAACAACAACAACAACCGAAATTCCAATAACAATTGGCGTTCCAACCAACATCAACAAAATTCCGGTAATCCTTATGCAAATTCTACAAATTCACTAACATCTCCCTCTTCTTCTACCCCTTTGAAAAGTCAAGGGAAAACATCAAATGGTTCCAACAATAAGGAGAAGGAGAAGCCCGATCCTATGCTGGAGATAATTTTAGGAAAGCTTCAAGGGCTAGAGTGCTACATAACTAAGGTTGATAAAGCTCACAAAGCTTTAGAAAACCAAGTATTCATCAAGGCTGGAGAAATTTCTAGGGATCAAGGAAAACTTCCCGGGAACACGGATTACACCCCAAAGGGAAGGGTGATGGCTATCACCACTAGGAGTGGCGTTACAACCACCGACCCGCAGCCCAAGTTTGTGAAAGTCCCAACTGAGAAAGAGAAAGATAAGGGGAAGGAGAAGGAAGATGTCTACGTTCCTCCTCCAGCTTATAAACCTCCCCTACCATTCCCGCAGTCTAGAGCAAGAGCACGCCTAGACAAGCAATTCGGTAAGTTTATTGAACTCATGAGCAAACTGCATATTAATATACCTTTCATTGATGTAATTGTAGGTATGCTAGCTTATGGGAAATTCTTGAAAGAGCTCCTCTCTAACAAGAGGAAGCTAGAAGACTTTGGAGAAATCAAGATGAGTTCGGAATCTTCGGAGCTCATCAAAACGATGACTGAAAAGATGCCCCCAAAGCTGAGAGATCCGGGGTCATTTTGCGTTCCAATTAGAGTATGAGAAGTCACATGTGACGCTCTTTGTGACTTGGGAGCAAGTGTGAGCATTATTCCACTTGCTTTATGTAGGAAGATCGGTTTAGGTGAACCTAAACCGGTGAAGATGACGTTATGCATGGCGGATCGATCCATAACTCGTCCCGTCGGTGTCATTGAGGACGTCCCAGTCAAGCTCGGTAAGTTTTACGTTCCAATTGATTTTGTAGTGCTTGACATTCCTGCAGATTGCCCAGTTCCGATCATACTCGGAAGACCCTTTCTTGCAACATCCGGTTGTATAGTGGATTGCAAGAATGCTAGGTTGGCGTTTGATATAGGTGAAGAGAAGGTTGAGTTTGTTCTCTCAACCTTAGTGAAAGAGCCAGCTCTTGGAGAAGACATGTTCAATGTCTATGATGAGGAAGTATCTAGAGAGGAAGTAAGTTCGATTCTATTCAAGGATCCATTGCAAAAGGTTATCACCATGAGCATCATGGAGAAAGGAGAAGAAGAGGATTGCAATGAGGAGATTGAAGCCTTGGAGGAGGTAAAAGAAGTGCATGAGGAAGAGTTTGAAAAACTCTATGATGGGTCAAAAAACGTGAGGAATCACGGCCAGTCGTGCTATTCCACGGCCGTGGTTTCTCCTAACATGACCGTAATCAGCTATTCAGAGGACTCGAGTAAGTTACACGGCCAAAACCAAGGCCGTGGAATCACCAGTGGCGCCGTAATTGACTTCCACGCCCTAAACCACGGCCTTGGAAGTAACAGCGGACCCGTAATTCAAGGGATTTCTGAGGATGATCACGTCCTCTCCACAAATACTCTTGAGCCCTCTTCCACCACTCCTACACCCTTAGAGACTTCTAAGGAAGCATTGTACACTCCTCAAGAGTCATCAAAAGCATCAATAGCAATGGAATTGAAGCCACTTCCCACGCATCTTCGGTATGCATTTCTTGGAACTAATTCTACTTTTCCCGTAATTGTTAGTTCCGAATTAAGTGAAGATGAACATGAAAGATTAATATTTGTTCTAAGGAAACATAGGAAAGCCTTAGGTTATACGATAGAGGATCTTGTAGGAATTAAACCATCATTATGCATGCATAAGATCCTAATGGAGGAAGATTTCAAGCCTTCGAGACAACCTCAAAGACGGTTAAATCCGATCATGAAGGAGGTTGTCAAGAAGGAGATTCTTAAGTTGCTTGACACATGTATCATCTATCCTATCTCGGATAGCAAATGGGCGAGCCCCGTTCAAGTTGTTCCAAAGAAAGGAGGAATGACGGTTACAACAAACAAGAATAATGAACTCATTCCTACAAGAACCGTCACGGGATGGAGGATGTGCATTGATTACCGCAAGTTGAACAATGCAACTAGGAAGGATCACTTCCCGCTACCATTCATTGATCAAATGCTTGAGAGGTTAGCACAACATTCCTATTTTTGCTATCTTGATGGTTATAGTGGTTTCTTCCAAATACCGATCCATCCGGACGATCAAGAGAAGACCACGTTCACGTGCCCATGGGGTACTTCGCCTATAGACGGATGCCATTCGGGCTTTGCAAAGCCCCAACCACTTTCCAAAGATGCATGATGGCCATCTTTTCGGAGTATATTGAGGAGATAATGGAGGTTTTTATGGACGATTTTTCTGTTTATGGTTCTTCATTTGATAATTGTCTATCTAACCTCTCTCTTGTGTTGCAAAGGTGCGAAGACACTAACCTAGTTCTTAATTGGGAGAAGTGTCAATTCATGGTGAAAGAAGGCATTGTATTAGGACACTTCATCTCTAGTAGAGGGATTGAGGTAGACAAGGCTAAGATAGAGACCTTAGAGAAACTTCCTCCTCCATCTTCGGTGAAGGGGATAAGAAGTTTCTATGACATGCTGGATTCTATAGACGTTTTATCAAATACTTTTCTAAGATATCAAAACCGCTCACTAATCTATTGATGAAGGATGCAGTTTTTGACTTTTCGCATGATTGTTTAGATGCATTCTATAAGATTCAGGAAGCTCTCATCTCAGCCCCGATTATCCAACCTCCGGACTGGAATCTTCCATTCGAGGTTATGTGTGATGCGAGTGACGTAGCTATAGAAGTTGTGCTTGGGAAAAAGAAGGAAGAACGAACCCATGCTATCTACTATGCTAGCAAGACGCTAGACGAAGCGCAGCTCAACTACGCCACAACTGAAAAGGAATTTTTAGCTATTGTATATGCCTTTGAAAAGTTTCGTTCTTATCTTGTAGGTGCAAAGGTGATTGTATACACGGATCATGTTGCGATCCGGTATTTACTTACCAAGAAGGATACGAAACCAAGGCTGATTAGATGGATTCTTCTCCTACAAGAATTCGACCTAGAGATCCGTGACAAGAAAGGCTCGGAAAATTCTGTTGCGGATCACTTGAGTCGTCTACCACACATTGAAGACGACGAGCTACCTATAGATGACTCCTTTCCGGACGAACATTTACACATCATTGAGGAGTGCATCGACAAGATATCAAGAGGTAATGAACCATGGTTTGCTGATTTTGTTAACTATTTGGTTTGTCAGGAAATACCTCCCGGATTATCCTATGCACAAAAGAAGTTCTTTAGGGATGTCCGGCAATATTTTTGGCATGAACCTCTACTATTCAAGAGAGGTCCTGACGGCATCATTAGGAGATGTGTGCCGGAAGACGAAATGCAAAGTGTCATTCGTCATTGTCATTCACTATCTTGTGGAGGACACGCTAGTTCCAATAAAACTAGCGCTAAGGTATTTCAATCTGGATTCTTTTGGCCTACTTTGTTTAAGGATGTGCAAACCTTTGTTTCGTGTTGTGATGCTTGTCAAAGAACATGAAACATCTCTAGGAGAAACAAGATGCCTCTAAATAACATCAGGAGGTGGAAATCTTTGACGCTTGGGGAGTAGACTTTATGGAACCTTTCCCATCATCTTGTGGAAACCAATACATACTTCTAGCTGCAGATTATGTTTCGAGATGGGTTGAAGCTACTGCCTCTCCAACTAATGATGTCATGGTTGTAGTTAAGTTCTTAAATAGAACTATTTTCCCAAGGTTTGGGACACCACGGACCATCATTAGTGACGAAGGTTCTCACTTTATTGCCCGATGATTCGAAACTCTACTAGCTAAGTATGGGGTGACTCACAAGATCGCCACCCCCTACCATCCACAAACAAGTGAACAAGTGGAGATTTCAAATAGAGAGATCAAAGGCATCCTTGAGAAGACGGTCTCAAAGACGAGAAAGGATTGGTCCTTGAAGTTGGATGATGCATTATGGGCATATAGGACTGCATATGTTCGCTCCAAACGGTGTGTGTAAGCTTTAAATTTATAACCCTAGATGTAAGCTTAAAACAAGGATGCGAACCCGCAGTGTACGGGTCAATCGTAGTAAAAGTAAGGAATTCCAGGGGTCGATCACAGGGACTTAGTGAAACAAAGTCGGAATAGGTAAGCTTTAGCAATTACTAACCACAAAGCAATTAAAACAATCAAAGATGATAAAGGTCAATAAAGGAAATATGCAATTCTAGGGATTAAAGCATCTAGTTGTGGTTCCAACTCAAGATCTAAAGATAAGCGGACAAAGCTGAGATTTTGCAAAGGGAAGGTGTTACTAAAGTGGAATAGATTACCGGGTAAGTCTCACTACTCACTAATCCAATACCGTAACTCCTATTACCGGGTAAGTCTCAAGGAATTAAGATAAAGAACTATAACCTCAAACTAACACACCACCTAAGGGAATAGAATCAACCTTTACCGGGTAAGTCTCAGGCTAACTCACAAAGATGGAATGAAAGCACACTCAAACCCCAATAAAGGATAAACCTTTATTACCTACACTTATGATCTTAGGTAAACAAACTAAGGAATTACCAGGTAAGTCTCATCCTAAGCTTGCATTGAACCAGGAAAGGTGTAATAAGAATAGGATTTGGCAAACTCTAACACTTAACTCTCAGTTTCGGATCAGATAAGTCACATCGGTCAGCCAATTTCCACCCCGGCCGAGATGTTCATCGACTGAGCGAGATGCTTAGGGTTAAGGATAAAGACTCGAACTTTCAGGGTCCTACTGTGATTAAGATTATTCTATCATTGTTTTACCCACAACCTTCAACCAATCACCCTAGAATCACACAAAGAGATTAGTCACTCATCATCATGAAAGTATTAATCAAATGTATGGGAAGAAAGAGAATAATTGAACAAGAAAACCTTAAGAGAAAGGCTTCAATAACTGAATCAATTATAAAACCAACAAGCGTTCCTTGGATAGAAATCCAACAAGACAACAAAGAAGAAGGGAATCTAAGATGATCTTACAAAAACCCTTCAAAAGCTATAAAAGCTATAAACTTCCTTCTTCAACCTTCAAAAAAGGTTCTTCAAATCTCCCAACTGGAGTATGGCTGCAGCGGTGTATAAAACACAATCAGTGGTATAGCATGATCTGGATTTGTGGGAAATCCAACCTTTTTTATAGGAAAATTACTCTCCAAAGATAAGATATCTTAGAAAGATCTCTTTCCATAAAAATAGGTAAAATATATGATTTATCATATCTTCTTCCTTCCAGGAGCCAAGCCCAAAAATATAAGATCCTCTTTCCAAAGATAAAAGATCTCAGCCAAAAATAAAATATTCTCGCCGCGTCCCAGGTGTTCGCCTCGGTCGAGTCGACTCCTCTGAATCACCTCGGTCGAGGTGACTCTGTAGTCAACCGAGGTGAATCACAATTGAATGTGAAATCTCTCAAATCTGGTCCAAAGTGAATCTCTAATCCATGGCTATGCTTCCTGGATGTTTCCTTATGTTCCTGAATGTAGCTCCAATGACTCCATAGCTCCTTTTGCTCCTTTTTGATGTAAAATATGCCATTTTACCTACGATTACAACAAAACTAGGTGTAGACATCGATTCCCGCAAAGGTAGATGAAATGGTAATATAATCACATAAAATACATACAAACATGCAGATTATTGAAGATAAAACGTCCAAACAAATCCCAAAATATAGACTATAATTCATGCTATCAAAATACCCCATACTTAGCCCTTGCTTGTCCCCAAGCAAGTTCCGCATATAAAAGGCAAGATAGAATGGATTATAAGTCATAAAGATCAATGAAAAAGTCTTTCAAAACATTTTTATGGTGTGCTACAATCATAGATCACTCTAAGAGAATACTTCATGGAATTTAAAATCAAGATATGATCAAAACATTTTATAAATACGAGAAAGTTGTTCATCTTTGCATAAAATCGTAGAATGCATAATAAATCATAATTATCGAAATTAATAATGTACAATCTAGTTTAAACTACCAAGTCACTCAACAAGCTGGAGGTCTCAAGGGCTTCCCAAAAGAAAGGTCAAGAAACGTGTAGGGTAGGGATGTATGTAAGGTAATGTGGTGCTAGAATCCGGGAAAAGGATATACTTCACTTTCACTTTGACTTTCAACATCTTCCACCAATAAGCTTTGCTTATTTCACACTTTTTCTTTTTTACTTTACTTTTTGGGATGCATGGACAGAGGTGCACAATAACCAGAGCCTAGGAAATCAGCAATCATCAATTTCTTGAGATGCATCAAACCCTTGATGCACATACCATGACCCGTTAGGAATATCGCTCAATCTGACTTTGGCAAGACACAAACTCCCAGCTATGTGAATGGTGCCGAGTTACTCATCATCATGATTGACTTCCCCAAACCTATTTATTTCTTTCTAACACTTTCACTTCCAGCCAACTTCTCAACTTTAACTTCACTTGCTTTCACCACTTTGCTTGCTTCCAAATTCCCGGATAGGTAAAGGGAGGCAAAAATGTATATGAGGGGCTAAGCATGATCAAGAAAAAGAAGAGAGAAGAATGAATTGCCTTGGTCTTTCTAGGAAGAAAGCGAGAGAACTCATAACGTGGTGTCAACCTTCAAATTCAACATAATTTGGATAAAAACAAAGTATTAAACATGCCAAAAATTTCAAACAAAGCATTTAGCAACTTAAACATATTATAAAACCTTTCAAACATATAAAGATTTCAAAACCAGTCAGTAAGCAAGATCTTCACTGAGATCATATCCAGATAAGAAGCACAAAACTTTTTTTCGAAAGCTCTCAGTTAAACCACCTCGGTCGAGGTGTGCTTAGGTCAACCGAGGTGAAGTACCTCGTTCGGCCAGAACTGCCCCGGTCGAGGTCAAAAATTTTAAATTTTTTTCTGTCCAGTTTTGACGTTTTTCTCAATCAAAAAACTTGTATGTATGCATGCAATCTCATAAAACCATAGAAGCAAACTGAAGCATAAATATCCGATAATATAGAGTCATACATCACATAAGTCAATCAAATACATAAACACCCCATACTTGGGACACACTGTCCCAGTGGGTCAAAATAAGTCTAAGGAAATAAAATACTCACCGGACATAAAGCTGAGCTGCATAATAAATAAGAAAGAAAAATCCTGCAAGCTCTAGTAATCCTGATCCGGTGGTGGTGGTGGTGGTGGTGGTAGCATGTACGGATACTGGGATGGGTCAAATGGATAACCCATAGTCTGCTGAAACTGGATCTCCATCATCCGGCGCTGATAGTGCTGGCCCTCTAGCATCTGATGAGTCCAGTTGTCGAGCTGTCGGTGCTAGTCAGCAAATCTCTCATGGATGTCCACAGTAAGGGCAACATAAGAGTCTATCATCTGATCCGTCAGATCATCGATCCGACGGTGAGCCTCTGGATCTCTCTGTCGGCGTACCCTACGCCTAGCAGGTCGGACTGGTGATGTAGCCGGCCCGGTCTCAGTATCGTCATCATCTAAATCAATGACCGGCTCAGTCGTCCCAGCAGTATCAGTCCCTGTATCCATAGGAACTCCACCATCCCTTTCATCGTCATCAGCAGTCTCCTCCTCTACCTCATCCTCCTCAGCTGGTGCAGCTGCTGCCTCTCTAGCATCCTCCATCAATGGAATCCACGCAGTCTGCCAGTAGTGAGGATCATAAACTAAAAACTGGGGTGACCATCTGATCCCCTGTGGTGTAGTCGGCTCCCATGGCATGGCTACATACGGCGTAGTGAGTCCTCGGGGAACCAAAATCCGCCGAGTGATCATCTCCTGAAGTCCTAGCGGCTTGGCAGCCGCCACCATGGTACATGCATTGAGATCCATATCTTGATAGCTAGCAATGTGGGTCACGATGCCCCCGCAGCAGATATCCCCCTTCGCCTTGACCTTGATCTTGTGCAGGTCCTCTGCTAACATCAAGCCAAAGTTTGGGATCCCTCCAGTCATCATGCAGTAAAGGCTGAAAAGCTCCCCCTGTCAAACCTTTTGGGGCGTCTCAGTACGCGCCAAAAGCGTCTCACTGAAAATACGGTGAGCTAACCTAAAGGCTAGGTGAAAAATAATGCGCTCCCTGGAGTCTCCAGGGTGCCACCTGTCTGCGTGCTCAACTACATGAGCAATCTGACCCCAAAACTCCCTAGCTACAGTCCGGGAGGGAAAATCTACAGCGGTCGGAGCCGGGAAACCAAATATGTCTCTCCAGTACTCTAAGGGAACTAAGAAGTTCCGGTTCATCAACCGGTACTTCACAGAACGCTCTGTGGGGAGGTAGGTGAAGGAGCTAATGAACTCTAAAGTAGGCTCTAAATAGGCAGGTGCACGGATCTCAGTAAACTGATCTAGCCCTACCATAGAAATCATCCGTCTAAGATCTCCATCCACATGAAGACAATCAAAAGCTAATATGTCCAGGAAGCGCGGTGTAATCACTGGACGAGCTGCAATACGGCCATAGTCGACCTGGTGTCTCTCGTGGATCACCGGTCTATACGGTCTAGAGGAAGAAGAAGAAGGGGAAGGGGAGGATCTGTCTCTCAGGACAAGCTGTCTATCTGAACTCATCTCTCAATAAACTCTGTCAAATCACCTCGGTCGGCCTGACACAACTCAAGAACAACTCGGCCGAGGCACAGAACGACTGGACCGAGGCGAATAACTGTGCGAACGAATCTCTCAAAAATCCAGTTCTTTTCCCCCCAAAATCACTACAACTGGTTCCTATGGGGTAACTAATCTGTTTCTCAGCAAATGCAAGGGCAATCAAAGCCCAATTCGAAGCAAAACAGTGAAAAGGAGAGATGTTAGGGTTTTTTCGATGTTTACCCTGATTCGGTCGATTCAATTCTTTTTTCTCGTAGATTGACGCTTGCACTGAGATCCTCTATCCTTTCTTTGCATTTTGGAGGAAAGAATCGTCGAAAACGATCGAAGAATGGCGAAGCGAGGCGAGGGAGCTGCCGCGGTCGAGGAGAGGGTAAAAGAAGAGAGAGAAATTCAGCCCCCCTTTTATACCCTTTCTGGAACTGTTGTCACCTCGGTCGAGGTGGTCTCGACTGGACCGAGGTGGTACGGACCGAGGTGGATCTTCAGAAGCCCTAGTCGCCTCGGTTGCTCAAAAATCATCTCGGTCGAGGTGCTTGGACAGCAACCGAGATGTGCCTCAGTCAAACTCCGTCTTCTCAAATTCTCGAACTTCTGTCCTTCCAGTTATGCTCCTGGTTTGTACTCCTTCCTTAGATGTCACCTGTTGTCTGTCTAGGACGCCAAAAACAAAACAAAGCAAAGCAAAAGCAAACTATCTAAGCTAGACTAGAAAAAGGGAAAAGAAGCAATACCTTGGGTTGCCTCCCAAGAAGCGCTTGATTTAAGGTCGCTAGCTGGACCATAGTGCGTCTCTATACGTGATGGGAGGTGCCCTCACCCCATACTTCACCTCCATCATGGGGTGAAGTAAGTAAGTCTATCAAACGCTCCAACAAGTGTAAGTGCTCTTCGGGGAATGAATCGTCTATGGGTGGGTCGTCCTTCTCGCGTGAAGATGCAGGTAGCCGGCTGAGGTGATCCGCAATAGAATTTTCGGATCCCTTCTTATCGCGGATCTCTAAGTCAAACTCTTGAAGCCAGAGAATCCATTGAATAAGGCGTGGCTTGGCATCTTTCTTAGCAAGCAAGTAACGGATGGCTGCATGGTCGGTGTAGACAATGACTTTCGCTCCTACTAAGTAAGAACGAAACTTCTCGAAAGCATACACAACCGCCAATAACTCCTTCTCGGTGGTAGCGTAGTTGCGCTGGGCTACATCTAGCGTCTTGCTAGCATAGTAAATGGCGGTGGTCCGGCCATCCTTTTTCTGTCCAAGCACCGCTCCTACGGCTACATCACTAGCATCACACATGATCTCAAAGGGCAAGGTCCAATCCGGAGGTTGGATAATGGGAGCGGAGATCAACGCTTCCTTAATCCTGTAAAATGCATCAAGGCACTCCTGCGAAAACTCAAAAACAACATCTTTATTCAAGAGGTTAGTTAGAGGTTTAGAAATCTTAGAGAAGTCCTTGATGAATCTCCTGTAGAAACCTGCATGCCCGAGAAAACTCCTCACACCTTTAACAGAACAAGGGGGAGGGAGTTTCTCAATAGTCTCGATCTTAGCGCGATCGACCTCAATACCTCGATTAGAAACGAGGTGTCCTAGCACAATGCCTTCATTAACCATAAAATGACATTTCTCCCTATTCAAAACAAGGTTAGTGTCCTCACATCGTTGTAGCACTAGAGAAAGGTTAGATAGGCAATCATCAAAAGAGGAACCATATACTGAAAAATCATCCATAAATACCTCCATGATCTCCTCTATATACTCGGAAAAGATAGCCATCATGCATCGCTGGAAGGTCGCGGGTGCATTGCACAATCCAAATGGCATCATCCTATAAGCAAATGTCCCCCATGGACAAGTGAAAGTGGTTTTCTCCTGATCATCCGGATGGATAGGAATCTGGAAGAATTCACTATAGCCGTCTAAGTAGCAAAAGTGTGAATGCTGGGCCAACCGTTCGAGCATTTGATCGATGAAGGGAAGTGGAAAATGGTCCTTCCGAGTGGCCGTGTTCAGCTTCCTATAATCAATGCAAACCCTCCAACCCGTAACGGTCCTGGTTGGGATCAACTCGTTGTTCTTATTCGTCACAACGGTCATCCCTCCTTTCTTCGGAACTACATGCACCGGGCTAACCCATTTGCTGTCCGAGATAGGATATATGATACCTGCATCCAACAACTTAAGAATTTCCTTCTTCACAACCTCTTTCATAATCGGATTTAACCGTCTTTGAGGTTCCCGTGAAGTCTTATGATCGTCCTCCATTAGAATTCTATGCATGCAGAAAGAAGGCTTAATGCCAATAAGATCATCTATAGTATAACCCAAAGCCTTTTGATGCTTTCTCAGGACATGCATTAGTTTAGACAATTCAGATTCGGAGAGGGAAGCACTAACAATAACGGGATAAGTGGAATCCGGTCCAAGAAAGACATACCTCAAGTGGTTTGGGAGTTGTTTAAGCTCCACAATTGGGGGTGCTTTCTGAGGGGAATCTTGGCTTCCTCCTTCCAGTGGAGTAGATCCAGAAACTGGACTTTCGGAAGTCTCAGTTGAAGTCGTTTCACCTTCGACCTCGGTCGAGGCGCAGAGGCGTTGACCGAGATGTTCTTTAGTCGCCTCGCTCAGTCCAGGAAGTGCCTCGGTCGAGGTACTGTAAATGGAACGAAACTGGAGATCCTCGTCTCCTGGATTAGCTTCTCAGTTTTAGCTCCTGGATCTTCTTCCAATGCTTTTAAGCTCCGTATATCTGCATCACAAGAAGCATCTATACCTTCCTCCACTAAACTGAAACTAATAACTCGTTAATAAGGATAGAGCTCACCAATTCTCTTGATTCTTCTTCATCATAGATGTTGAAGATATCATCGCTTAGCTGCTCTCCCTTCATGGCCGCAAGTAATGCAAACTCCACTTCGTCTCCACCAATGTTGAATTTCAACTTTGCGTTCTTACAGTCCACGTTGCAACCCGAAGTTGCTAGAAATGGCCTCCCGAGAATAATAGGAACAGGATAATCTGCGGGAATGTCAAGTACAACAAAGTCTATAGGTAAATAGAAGTTATCTAACTTGACCGGAACGTCTTCCAAAATTCCCACGGGATGGGTAATGGAGCGGTCCGCCATGTATAATCGAATCTTGACCGGCTTGGGCTCTCCAAGTCTGATCTTCACACATAGTTCCAGCGGAATGATGCTCACGCTGGCTCCTAGATCACATAAGGCTTCACAAGTGACATCCCCAACTTGAATGGGAATGCAAAATGAGCCGAGATCTCTCAACTTAGGTGGCATCTTCTCCTTCGTGATTTGGATAAGCTCCGAGGATTTAGATGTCATCCTTACTTCACCAAAGTCTTCCAGTTTCCTCTTCCTTAATAAGATCTCCTTCAAGAACTTCCCATAGGCGGGCATCCCTAGAATAGCATCAAGGAAAGGAATGTTAATGTGCAGTTTATTCATCAAGTCAAGGAACTTACCAAAGTGCTTGTCTAGATGTGCTCTGGCCCTTGACTGGGGGAATGGAAGTGGTGGTTTGTATGCAGGAGGTGGAACAAAAACTTCAGTTTTCCCCTCCGCTTTTTGTGGCTCCACCTCGGTTGGCATCTCGGCCGAAGTGTTCTTCGACTGCACCTGGACCGAGGTGGTCTTCGTCGGTACTGGCACCGACCGAGGCACTGGATCTGCAGTTTTCAGTCCACTCCTCATAGTTATGGCCATAATCTGGCCCTTAAGGTTGTTTTCCGTCCTTGCTGGAAGCTTCCCTGGATCTCTTGGCACTTCATTCGCCCTACTAGCAAGTTGTTGTTCAAAGGCCTTTTGGGCCTTCGAAAATAAAGTCATGGATGTCTCCATAGCACTAAGCTTGATCAAGATAGCCTCCAGCACTGCGTCTTTCTTTTCCGGCTGGGATGAACTTGATCCTTGCCCCTGGCTCTTTGATGGAGTAGAAGAAGAAGGAGGGGAAGAGAGGAAAGGATTAGAGGAATCGTTAGAATTGGAGTTAGAATGATTGTTACCAGAATTTTGGTTGTTCGCCCTCCAATTGTTGCCATTGGATCCTCTATTGTTGTTGAGTTATTGTTCCGGGAACCGTTGTTGTTGTTAAGGTATCCATTGTTGTTATTCCTTGATCCTTGATCTTCCTTCTTGGTTTGAGAAACCAATAGTTCCTTCAATTGCTTCACGTCATTCTTCAAAGACGTGAGTTGATTGTTGTTTGGCGGAGTTTCTTGGAAGTTAACTCTTTTAACTCCACCTTCCGCTCCTTGGTGGGTATACTTCTCCATATGCAAAGCTCGCTTCTCGATAAAGTCCCAAGCTTCGTCAATCGCCATGTCCATAAAGGTACCGGCGGAGAGTAGTTGGAGGTTGAACTGGGTGCTTCCGTCCAGTCCCTTGAAGTATATCTCCAACAACTCTATCTTTGGAATCCCATGATGTGGGCAATCCAAAAGAGTGTCTTTAAACCTCTTCCATGACTTGGACAAGCTCTCCTTGTCCTTCATAATGAATGCATTAATCTTCCCTCTCATTTCAGCGGTCTTAGAGGGGGGAAAGAATTTAATCAAGAATTCCGTAGTCATATCCTCCCAAGTGCTAATTTTTCCTGGAGGAAGAGATTGATACCAAGTAAGAGCTCTATCTTTTAAAGAAAAGTAAAAAGGTCTTAGCTTGTAGTTGTTGTTTTCTATTCTTGAGGGTCTCAAGGTCTCCATCAAGATCTCATAGTTTTGAAGATGTTGATGCGGAGATTCCTTCTCTAGCCCTCCGAACTGGCATTGGCGAATCATAGAAAGAACTTGCGATCGAAGTTCATAGTCATGGTCCGCCGGATCTCCTAGGTTAACTCCCGGACGCCTCAGTTGTTGATTGGGGTCCATCCTTTGACCTAGGGTTTGCGGGATTCATGCAAAAAGAGCGCCTCGGACTGGCATCCGAGGTGGAAGTACCTCGGCCGGGGCAACAGGTGTTGGGACCTGCCTCGGTCGAGGGTCCAGAACTGGGACCTGCATCGGTCCAACATCGGGAACTGGGTCTTCCCTCGGTCGAAGTAGATATTGGTCTCGTAGGGCTGCCATATCTGCTTCGATCGCTTCAGTCCTGGTGCGAGTTTCTTCTTTCTCCTGCCTCAGTTCTTCTCTGCTGAGGCGTAGCTGTTCTAACGCCTCCTTCAATTCGGCCTCAAGATCGCGATTGTCTTGGTTGGCCATCTTTGCTTCTCTTAAGCGTCGTTTGTATGTCTTTTCTGGTTCGGGATCGTAAGGAACGATTTCCTTCCCAGTGCGGGTTCTTCGCATAAACCTAAGAAAGAACCTGCAAAAGTCACTCAAGTAGAGTGGTTAGTAGACACGGGAGCAAGTGCCCCAAAAGCAAACCGTAACCGGCTCAGTCTAGACCAATTCCCTGGCAACAGCGCCAAAAACTTGTTCGCTCCAAACGGTGTGTGCAAGCTTTAAATTTATAACCCTAGATGTAAGCTTAAAACAAGGATGCGAACCCGCAGTGTACGGGTCAATCGTAGTAAAAGCAAGGAATTCCAAGGGTCGATCACAGGGACTTCGTGAAACAAAGTCGGAATAGGTAAGCTTTAGCAATTACTAACCACAAAGCAATTAAAACAATCAAAGATGATAAAGGTCAATAAAGGAAATATGCAATTCTAGGGATTAAAGCATCTAGTTGCGGTTCCAACTCAAGATCTAAAGATAAGCGGACAAAGCTGAGGTTTTGCAAAGGGAAGGTGTTACTAAAGTGGAATAGATTACCGGGTAAGTCTCACTACTCACTAATCCAATACCGTAACTCCTATTACCGGGTAAGTCTCAAGGAATTAAGATAAAGAACTATAACCTCAAACTAACACACCACCTAAGGGAATAGAATCAACCTTTACCAGGTAAGTCTCAGGCTAACTCACAAAGATGAAATGAAAGCACACTCAAACCCCAATAAAGGATAAACATTTATTACCTACACTTATGATCTTAGGTAAACAAACTAAGGAATTACCGGGTAAGTCTCATCCTAAGCTTGCATTGAACCATGAAAGGTGTAATAAGAATAGGATTTGGCAAACTCTAACACTTAACTATCAGTTTCGGATCAGATAAGTCACCTCGGTCAGCCAATTTCCACCCCGGCCGAGATGTTCATCGACTGAGCGAGATGCTTAGGGTTAAGGATAAAGACTCAAACTTTCAGGGCCCTACTGTGATTAAGATTATTCTATCATTGTATTTCCCACAACCTTCAGCCAATCACCCTAGAATCACACAAAGAGATTAGTCACTCATCATCATGAAAGTATTAATCAAATGTATGGGAAAAAAGAGAATAATTGAACAAGAAAACCTTAAGAAAAAGGCTTCAATAACTGAATCAATTATAAAACCAACAAGCGTTCCTTGGATAGAAATCCAACAAGACAACAAAGAAGAAGGGAATCTAAGATGATCTTACAAAAACCCTTCAAAAGCTATAAAAGCTATAAACTTCCTTCTTCAACCTTCAAAAAAGGTTCTTCAAATCTCCCAACTGGAGTATGGCTGCAGCGGTGTATAAAACACAATCGGTGGTATAGCATGATCTGGATTTGTGGGAAATTCAACCCTTTTTATAGGAAAATTACTCTCCAAAGATAAGATATCTTAGAAAGATCTCTTCCTATAAAAATAGGTAAAATATATGATCTATCATATCTACTTCCTTCCAGGAGCCAAGCCCAAAAATATAAGATCCTCTTTCCAAAGATAAAAGATCTCAGCCAAGAATAAAATATTCTCGCCGCGTCCCAGGTGTTCGCCTCGGTCGAGTCGACTCCTCTGGATCACCTCGGTCGAGGTGACTCTGTAGTCAACCGATGTGAATCACAACTGAATGTGAAATCTCTCAAATCTAGTCCAAAGTGAATCTCTAATCCATGACTATGCTTCCTGGATGTTTCCTTATGTTCCTGAATGTAGCTCCAATGACTCCATAGCTCCTTTTGCTCCTTTTTGATGTAAAATGTACCATTTTACCTACGATTATAACAAAACTAGGTGTAGACCTCGATTCCCGCAAAGGTAGATGAAATGGTAATATAATCACATAATATACATACAAACATGCAGATTATTGAAGATAAAACGTCCAAACAAACCCCAAAATATAGACTATAATTCATGCTATCAATATACAAGACTCCCATAGTTACAACACCATACAACCTTGTGTATGGGAAGTCTTGTCATCTCCCGGTTGAGCTAGAACACAAGGCGTACTGGGTTGTGAAGTAGTTGAACTTCGGCATGAAGGAGGCAGGCGAGAAGCGCCTCTTAGACCTCAATGAGCTTAAAGAACTCCACTTAAACGCCTATGAAAACGCCAAGATCTATAAAGAAACGGCGAAGCGTTGGCATGATAAGCATATCATTCCAAAGGATCTCAAAGAAGGATATCAAGTTCTCCTCTTCAATTCAAGACTTCTTCTCTTTCTAGGTAAGCTTAAATCTCGTTGGACTGGACCTTATCTAATTAAACGTGTTTTTCCACATGGTACAGTTGAAGTATGGGGTGAAAAGGGCGGAAGTTTCAAGGTTAATGGCCAACGCCTTAAGAAGTATTCATTGGCACTGCCGGTTGAGGAAATCGCATCGATTACCCTCAAATAAACACAGGAACGGTGTAGCTACGGACCCAAAATAAGCGCTTCTTGGAAGGCAACCCAAGGTATTGCACTTACGTTTTTGTTTTTCTTTCTTAGAGTAGTTTAGTTTAGTTGTTTTTGCTTTGTTTTTCCCTCGATACCTCCGGTATGTTATGTTTTTGGATGTAGGAATAAGGATTGGGCAAAAGGGGAGATGCAAAAGTTGGAAGGAATTGACGAAACTTGGATGTTGGCACACAACAGAGACTTCCACGCCCTAAACCACGGTCATGGAAGTAACAGTGACCGTAATTTTCCAAAATAGGCAAAAATTCACCAAAACCACGGCCTCCGTACACTTCCACGGCCGTGGAAACCCTCGAGTGACCGTGATTTTCAAAAAAATTACGGGCCACTATATAAACCACCTTTCTTCACAAAAACACCACAAACCACAATTTTTACGCCCTTTTCCACGCCCTAATCGCCGAATCCTTTCCCCAACTCGCAATTCTTCGTTTGAAGTCCGATTCAAGCGATCCTTTGGCCTAAAGTGAAGCATTTGCAATCCTCTACAAGATCCAATCAACCAATCAAGTGAACAATCCACTCAGCAGAGGGAATTTGGATTTTAAAGATCCAAAACCTAGGTTTTTCTCTACTTTCTCTATTTTGTCAATTCGGCTCTATTTTTCGCAAGAATTTAGAAGAACTGCATAGAATTGGAATTGGAATTAGCCTAGGACTGAGATTGCTGAAGTTTGGTGTGAATTTGTTGAGATTTGAGTAAAACAGAGGGAAACCACGGTCTTTGGGAAAACCACGGCCGTGGAGTAGGAAGAACAGGCCGTGATTTTTTCTATAATGGATAAAATGTTCAGGAGAAAGTCCAGTAGGAATAAGAAACAGAAGGGAGGTGGCTCTTCCTCTTCCCAACCCCCTCCTAATCTAGCACCGTCACCACCCTCTCCAAAAATCCCAACCATTCATGAGTATTACTTAGAAGCTCTAGAAAGAATCGAGAAGAGGGCGGTTATAGGACCTCGTTACTTAGTCCTTGAGGAGCTTGAACCTCTTAATATAGTGAATGATTTGACTTGGCTCTTGGATAGAGCCGGACTGATTGTCTTCTCCGTCATTAGAGAGGACGCTTATGAGGAGATCACTAGGGAGTTTGTCACCTCCTTCGAGCATAGCCACATGAACCGAACCGTATCCTTTAGGCTAACGGAGCAAGACTACGAGTTCTCCATTGTTCAGTTTGGAGCCTTCTTTGGGTTCCATGAGAGTTTTAATGGTAGATTCCCTAGTGGTGTATACGCTAAGGACTTTTGGGAGGATATCGCTATGATTTATGCTAGTGAGGATCATTGGCAACCGGCCGACACCAAGGCTAAGCTCATCTACCACTTAGCCTTGAAGGTAGCTCATAGGGTCCTTTCCGAGTGTCTCTTCCCTAGGACCGAGACCCCCCAAAAGATTAAGACCGATGAGCTCTTTCTCCTATATTGCATGCTCTATGGTAGACCCGCCGATTGTGCTACCCTCCTTGCCTCCACCATGAGTAAACTAAATAATAAGAGGGCCGAGAACATAGGATATGGAGACATGGTTACTCACATAGCCACGCAGCTAGGGATAGACTATTCCGCTTGCACTAGGATAGCGGCGAGACCTTTGGGTCTCAATAGTCTCATGACTAGAGTTATCATCTTTTCCCGCCACCAAGCCCCACCTACCGCAGCCATGCCATGAGAGGATAGAGATGGTAGAGGTATTCCTTGGCTACCCGAGTACTCCATTATGGCCGGACGCCATAACTGGAAGACGACATTTGCAGTTATGCATGTGAATAGACTAGTAGCCCCTTCTTATGTCCCGGATGAGGTCCCAGCTGCGGGTGTGGATGATGAGATGAGAGGAGGTGATGATCATGAGGGAGGAGGTGATGAGTAGGACTTTGGTACGTTTCCGGATCAGCCGGCACAGTTTCCCGATCCTCCTAGACGTTCTCCCCGACCTTCCGGTTCCTCTTCTTCACACCGTGCAAGCGTGAGTGAGAGGCCGACTTGGATGGATGCACCTCCCTCTTGGTATGGAGAGTAGCCATCATGGATGGGAGCTCCTCCTCCATGGTACGAGTAGGCACCGGCAGCACCAGCTCCTCAGGACGCACCTGCATGGTATGGCCAGCCGTCGGCTTGGTATGAGCAGCTACCGGCGTGGGCCACCGATCTATCCAGGAGAGTGGGAGACTTGGAGATCCGCCAGGACACTCGTGATGTACGGGCTGAGGAGCATGACTTGATGATGAGAGACATATACCGTCAGATGTTTGGGCGGAATTTCAGCTCCGACTTCCGTCCATTTCCACCGCCACCTCCTCCACAGTGATGACGTTGATCGACCGTTGGTTTGAGCCACTCCACCACCATCTAGAGAGTTTCTTTGTTTTCTTTTCTTTTCTTTATTTCTTTTGAACATTGAGGACAATGTATGTTTCAAGTATGGGGTGGGGTGTGACTATGGTTTTTCATAACTCTACTTACTTTGCTTGGATGATTCTATGAACACTTGCATTTTCCTTTCATTGTCACACGTTTCATTATTGCATTGCATGAAAAGGACTTTGAAAAACCCATAAAAATTTGAAAATTTTGAAAATATGTGTGCTTCTAAGATCAGAGATGATTTTTATGATGAAAACCACTTGTGGAATGAGTTTTTGATGACAATTAAATGCTTAAATTGAATTATGAATTATGAGAAAATTGAGTATGTTGTTTATCCTTTCTTTCAAATTTCATAATGTGAAAGTTTTATCTAAATCATATTGAGAAACAAAGTTTGAAATCACAATATAAGTTTTTATACGTCTTTATGAAATGACTAAGGCACCTCGAATTTCTTACTTCTTTCTTTGATCATTTAGCCCCTCAATGAGATAATTGCCTCCTTTACCTATCCGGGATTTAGGAAGAAGTTGAATTTGGCATATTTGATGTGGGAGGGCCATGAAAGCAATTGTTTTCAAAGTGTAGGAAAATTCTAGATTTGGGGAAGTCAATCATGATGATGAGTAACTCGGCACCATTCACATAGCCGGGTGTTTGTGTCTTGCCAAAGTCGGATTGAGCGATATTCCTAACGGATTATGGTATGTGCATCAAGGGTTTGAGGCATCTCGAAATTGAGAAACGCCAATCTCCTAGGCTTCGGTTATTGTGCACCTCTGTCCATAACTCCAAAAGTAAAGTCGAAAAACTATGTGCAAAAGTCTAGAGCAAAGCTCTAAGTTGGTGGAAGTTCAAATGGTAAAAAGAAAAGAGTTTGTGTTGTCCTTCTTCCCGGATTCATACACCACATTCCGTTACAAGTTTCCCACCTTCTTCCGCATTCTTGGCCTTATTTGAAAGTCCTAGAGATCATAAGAGTGTTATTTGACTTGGTGATCTAAATTGAAGTTTCACATGCTTGATTTTGACAATGCTTGAAGGTTATGATGTTTGTCTTGAAGTATTTGCAATTTACGAAGTTTCTTTGTTTTGCATATTTTAGTTTATGTATATAAGCGTTTTCAAGGATGAATGAAGCAAGGTTTGAGGATGATCTATTGACTAGAAGCACACCAACCAAAAAGATTGTTTTATTTTGTTTTGCATTCATATTTCATTCTACCTTATGTTCTAAGCTTTCAAAAACCTTGCTTGGGGACAAGCAAGTGGAAAGTATGGGGTATTTTATTAGCATGAAATATGACGATACTTTAGGCACTTGTTTTAGTTGTTTTTCCCTCTTTATAGTGTTCTTAGATATGTGTTTGAAGCAATTGTGAGCTAGTTCACCCACTTTGTTGATATAGAGATCTACACTAGCTTCTTTGTGTTTTTAGGTGAATAAAGCTTGGATTGGAGCAAAATAAGGAAGGAAAGGAGTGTTTGATCACATTTGATGGCAAGGAGATGCATTAGAAAGGCTAAGGAAGGAGCATGGATGGAAGATTGCACGAAACAAAGGCAAAAAAAGAGGAAAGCAACTCCACGCCCTAAAATACGGTCGTGAAGAGGATTTGAGGAACCACGCTCTAAACCACGGCCGTGGAATTAGCAACATGAACGTGGACTTGAGTTTGGAGCACTCCAGAGAGTTACACAGCCTAAATTACGGTTGTGGAAATCATAAGACACCGTAATCTGGTTCCACGCCCTAAACCACGGTCGTGGAAAGTTGTACTTGGCCGTGATTTCGGTGATTCTGTGACGTGTCATATTTTTCCACGTCATTGGGCTTTCTCGTAACCCTACCTCGCCTTATAAAAGGTTAGAGAAGAGAGTTTTGAGGACGCTTGCTTAGACTCGCTTACCGTCGCTTACTTTCGCGTACATTTAGCCGTCATTGGGAGATTTGCTGGAGGATTTGGAAGGACGTACTTTTCGGAAGATTATGTACTTTGGATATTCTAGGATTTTCATTCGAGAACGGATTGACACCCCGTTCATTATAACTTCTCTAGATCTTTGTGAGGTTTTTGTTCCTATCCTTTTACATTCATAAACATCATACTTTGTGTTTGGATTCCGATATTGACTTCGAGTTTTATTTGAGTTTTCGAGGGTTTTCATCTTTCATTCTTCTTAATTTGATTTTTGATATCATGACAATGATTGTTGGTTAAAACCCTTTAGCAATTCTTAGGTGAAGGGTTGATAGTTGTGGCTTAGATGATGATAGATCGATCGTAATTTGATTGGACCCTGAGAGTGTGAGAAACATCGTCGACACCTTAAATCACGGGCTGTTCTTGGTTTCCACGGCCGTGATTCTCAAGATCTAGCCGTGATTTTCCCTGGTTTACGAACTTTGCTTTTGCTTTGATCCAAAGTTAAAGATTAGTTTTAACCTAGCCTTGGCTTGCCTTTCCTAGGTAGTAGTGAGACTCAACATCCTCTATTTCGGTTTCGAGTGTAACCTTAACCGTTTTAGCTTGTCTTTGATTCCTTGGGTTTGGACATGGGTATTTGAGATTAATTCTTACCTTTAGATCATTTCTATACTGCAGCCTCAACAACCTTTATAGAGAGAGTCTTTTGGTTAGACATATAAGGTTTTGGAACTTTGCCGTACATTATCTTACTTTAGTATACCTTTGCAATTCTCAACTCTGTCCTTATATATAGTATATTTTGAATCGATTGCCACAATTTGATACTTGGATCTTTAGGATTGTTGTTTTCCCCAATTATTTGCAAAGCTTCTACATTCTTATTTGCTCGATTACTTGAAACTGGTTTTGTTTCACCAATTCCCTAAGTTCGATACTCTGAAATACTTGCTAATCTACGCCGGTCCGTACACTGCGGGTTCGCTTGCTTTTATTCTAGTTTTATAAATTTAAAACTTATTTGCACGCACGTTTTAGGGCGAACAGGAGCCTTTGAGAGATAATATTCAAGGCATTTACAACGTGGTTGAAGTTACTAAACATGACAAGTATTTGGGTTACCGACTATGACTGGGAGATCTAGAATGCTCATTTTTTTTTCTTTTGTTAAGGAACGGGTATGAACTAGGTTATCAGGCTGAAAACCACAACATCTTTGTAAAGTGGGGAAGGAGGTTTTACTCAAGCTTGTCATTCAATCAATCCGGTCTACAACACGTTGTTTTGGTTACCTACTTGTATTATTCAAGATATTGAGATGTTAATGGCTAAGTTTTGGTGGGAGATAAATACTCAGTTCCTTAAAATAGTTAAGTTGGGAAACTTGTGTCACACCAAGGTGGTTGGGGGTGTTGGTTTCAAAAATATGAGTTTCTTCATTCTATCTTTGTTAGCCAAGCAATGTCGGGGGATCCTTAAGGATCCTACTACGCTTATGATCTTGTTATTACAACGTCATTGCATTCCCGATCCATGGTGTTCTATATGTGGAAGATTTGAGAACGAGTCTCATGTGATGTATGATTGTATTTTCCATTATTCAGAAGTTGTGATCCTCAATTACAGTTCTAGGAGCTCTGGGTGGATTGTTGAAGAATATGAAGTATGCTTCATTGGCCTTTCATGATTTGGAGTGGAGTTAGGTTTGAAGTATAATCTTTGTGCCCATTTGTTAAGTATGTGTGATGATAAAGAAGGATTTTTGTTCATCGTCTTTCTCGATTATACCGTTAGGTTTTTTAAAAGTTGCACTTTCAAATTTGATTACTAATATATAATTTGGGGTTTTCTTACAAAAAGATCCCTCTCGAGGTAGGTAAAGAAAGTTTTCATATCTAAGAGTCTTTTTAAGACTCACGGTCGAGTAGCACTACTAACTAATTGAGTTGTTGTTCGGTTTCAACATGGAAATGATCATACTATCAAATAACATGAAAATTGACCTCAAAGTGTTCATTTTGGTAATGAAAGATGTGGATTGCTTCTTAGTCTTTCATGAAACAGGACATTCACCAAGCATTATGAAGAAACATGTAAGAAACCAACGAGTGAGAGGACGAGTAGCATAATACAAATCACAATAATACACATTAAGAAGAAAATACTAGACCGATTTCAACACCTCAAGGTGGCGCTCGTTTTGGTTTTAGTATTTCAAAGGGGTTTGTTATGACATAGGAGTTGAAGAGGATGATGTATACACAAATATTGAACGAAAATTTTAAATTTTTAGGGTTCTCTAAGAAAATGTATCATATGTTGTAAGATATTTTTTGTAATCGTTTTAAAGAGTTCTTATTTAGCATGATTCGTGATTGAGTTTTTAGTGTTGTATAGATCAATATCACTTTGACATCAAGACCAATACATGGTTCAAAAGAGATGCAAGCAAGTGATCATATCATGAGATTCTAGGTTAACATTTGAGCCAAGTAGTTTTCCATCATTTGGTCTTATTTGAGGTGTAACTTTTTTTGTTAGCTATATATTGTAAGGTTGTTATTCGTTTTCTCTTTTCTAAACTAAGGTTAAATTTTATAAAGCACTTTGAATGTGATAACTCCACCTTAATTGTTAATTGGTTTATTTATTTAATGATGGAAGACTTAACATAAAATTTGGTTTTTGTAACTAACAAATATTGATTATATACTCTAGATATCTTGTCTTGGTTTGTTTGTTATATGTTTGTGTAGGGTATTATAATTAAACGAAGATATCAGAGATCCTATCACAAAGAAGATCTTTGGAGAATATCTTGATATAACAAACAAGAAGATCTTATTGGAGAAGATAGACGTTTGAAGAGAAGATCTCTTTGAAGATATACTCAAAACGGCCAACAAGAAAAGAGAAGATCTCGAGAAGAAGATCTTATCACAAAGATATCAAACGGCTATGAAGAGTTTGTTGAAGAGAATATTTCGTACAAAGATTCTATGGAGCATGAACGTTACAACGGCTAAGAAAGTAACGGCTAGAAGAAGGTGCCTCCACAGAAGATATAAAAGAAATTGTCGATGAAAGTAGAAGGCACCAAGTTTACAAGTAAACAATCCAAGTCTTCTTCATCGATCCAAAAGTTTATCTTCCTCTTCGAGCGTACTTAGTTTTATTTTTTTAGAGTGAGATAAACACAAGAGCTACATTGGCATATCATTTTAGTGTTATACTCAAGTGTGTTACTCTACAAAGTAACTAGGCTATTATTGTTAGAATAGGAGTTGACTAGATCGTAGCATTGAGGCTACATTGAGAGAAGTAGGAAAGTTCTTCTAGGATGTATCTAGGACTCAAAAGAAGCAGATAATCGATAGTTAGATCCTATGGTCGAGAAACCCTAGGATAGAGACGTAGGCCGTTAGGGCCGAACTTCGAAAACATATCGTGTGTCGATCTTTTAATTTCCGCACCTTATATTGCTTATATTGTGACTAACAACTTTTTGCAGGTTTCGAAGTCAAGGGCTTGAGATTACTTCAAAGTCTTGAGAAACAGTTTTGTCACTAAGCACAGAGATCGACTTCAAGGCCTTGAGATTCATTCCAAAGCCTTGATATCCGATATTGCGAAAAGTTCTCATACTCTAATCCCCCCCTTCTAAAGTATTTATATCCTTATTAATCCCCTACTCGGTTCTTCAGAATGTATATATGTACCTTCAACTTTGATAAGCATATACATGGCCATGTTTGATCGATCTCGGTGCATTCATCCTAGAACCATCAATCTTTATGCAGTTCAACTTGTAAGTGATTTTATACAAGGAAACCCGAACCCCTTCAATATTATTTTGTGCGTTTATCATTTAAAGATCAAAGGTTAAACTCGTCTATATGTTGAGGCAATGTTAATTTTTTTTATTTTACATGAAAAGTAGTTCGGGACACTATGCAAGTAAGCGAGTGGCCCGAGAGGTCATCTTTGAAAAAGACGACAAGACGTCAAGGGTTAATCCTCAGAACCGGCCGCTGAAGGGCATCATTATGGATGAACTCTTCGATCACAAGAGGAATATCAACATTGGTAGTACGGTGTAATTGGCCTAGAGCAATAAGGGCATTGGACACGGTGTTGACTTCTTTGAAAACATGCTTGATCCGGACTTCCTTAGAAGCTACACATGAAACATAATGTCACCAATAAAAATTTTTGCTTACCCATAGTGATTTTCAAATACTCATGACACAATTAATCAAACTATGTTGGTCTCCCTCAATTTCAATTTTCCTTAATCCAAGATCTTATAACTTTATAAGCCCTTTTAAAGGGCATGCGATTCTATTTGAAAGACCGATAATTCTGAAAATGTTTCATAATTTAGTGAAATGACATTTGCATTGTGGTCTCATATGATGGAACCGAAGGTGGTTGAACCATTAGTAGTTCTAGACCCATCGAAATTGAGTTTTACAAGTTATTTGATGGTAAGTATATAGATGTATAAGTTCTTTTTTCATTCTTTATTTCATTTGTTATTTCAATTTGGGCAAGTAGTCCGAAACATCATGGGATATATTGCGATAGAGATATATAGGCGGAAAGAATTAGGTAGGATAATCAATCTAAAGTAGCTAATTGAGAAACTAGCCACCAATTTTCATGTTTTGATTTCTAACCACTTAAATAAAAAATCTTGAAAAAATATTCAAAACAATTTTTGAATTTTTTTTACTATCAATGCTTGCTAACAGGATGGAGAATGTCAACACTTGTTGACGGTCCAAATGTTGTTAATAAGGCTTTTTGACAGTTTTTGGACTGTTAGCAAGCCTTTTTGACAGTCCAATGATGTCAACAAGTCTTCTTGACAGTCCAGAAATTGTCAATAAGACTTTTTAACAAATTCTGGAATCTAGGCTTTTAACATTTTTTAACACTGCATAGCTAATCAACAAATAAATTTGCTCCAATTTTACTTTATAGTGAAATCATAACTTCAGTTGAATATTTTTTAATGTCAACAAATTATCAACACGCTACAATACTCACCATCAAACAAATCACAATAAACACCATCAAACTAACCACAAGTTGTCAACACATCAAAAACACCATCATAACTTGGTCATTCCTGTAGAAATATAATCTTCGTTAAACGTACATTTCTTGATCCTGAATTGAAATTTTGGAAAACTGAATCTTTTTAATACACTTTCATTGGGTAGAAACTCTTATGATGGCACTAAAACTTTCTATCTAAGTGAATATCACAAAATTAGCATAGGCAAGTAGAAGGTATGTTGGTTGATCCATAGTGATTGCAACTAAGCTTCTTTAGAAGCTGAATATGGGTAGAGAGTAGAAACCAAACATTTCAGCTTTCCATTTGTTGTAACTAATTGGTAATGCATAAACCAAACATTTATAAGCTACAAACCACTCAATTGCAACTATCATGGGCAACAATTAGCCTCCAAATCATACAAATCCAAAAGATTGTGTAACGAAACGAACCAAAGAGGGAGACGACATCATCGGAAACGACCTCGCATCTAGGGACGACATTGTGGCCACAATTCTCGGGGAAGATAGAAAATCTATGTGTATATACCGGTTATTTTGCAAAACTGAAACTGTAATGATTAGTTTTGCAATTTAATGGTTTTTGAAAATACCCGTAAATTTATTATTTATTTATTTTTTGTTAAAAAGGTGTAGGTTTATTATTTGTTATTATTCGCTTGTTGTTATATGTGTTATGAATATTGCACTTGATCATTGGGCATGTGGATAGTATATGTTTTTGTTTCCCAGCAGTTTGGGCTCATTCGAATCAACGATTGGTCCTTTTACGTCTTCGGGCAACAAACATGTGCATAATCAAGTACGCTAGATTAAAATTCCAAATACCAGCCCAATAGTCAAAAAAATTACATTTTCTACTGAAATTTCAAACCACTTTATTTTTTATCATTCACAAAAATTTACTTGTCAATAGACTTTGCTATCTTGTTTATAGTTTGCTAATGTTTATTTAAATGAATGAACAAGTGATGTAGATGATCGATCAAGAATGCATGATTATAGTGCACGATCGTGCACCACTTCACAATTACAAGGCGTATGATTATATACCTATTGCCCACGTGTAGGACAATTGTCGAAATTAAGACTTTTGTACATTTAAATCAAACGTCTCATAGAGACTCTCACTCTTTACCATAAAAATGTTTTCACACGACCACACACGTGCACTGACACACATAGGGTACATTCCAAGTGAGAACCTAATTTACAGTAAGAAGGCAGAAATCTAAGAGTCGTCCATATAAAAAATGAATGGTTGAGATTAAAAAAAACACGATAAGTGTCATGGGAACTAACCAGTTAATTGTTCTAAAAGTGAATAAACAAAAAAAAAGATAGCCTAGGGAGATGAAATCAACAAAATTTTATATATGAAATTTGACTACATTTAATTGAAAGTCATTTTGATTATTGAACATATTCCTATAAAAAATAAAGCATCTATATTTTAGCAATAATAAATGATAATTATATTATAAAATGAACAACCATAAACAAATCATTTTATTTTACTAGGTTGGAGGACAATTTTCTATATGAATTCTAGTCGCATATAGGTTATATTTTGCACAAGTGAACAATCGTTTTAACAAGACTGAACAACTATGCTTACATATATATAAAAATTATATTTTATAAGAAAGAACGTCTTAACAACTTAACAACTACATTCATGGTTTTAAGTACTCATTTTATTGGCCTCTTGCTAACAAACTGTGTAACATCATTGTCCATCTTTATCATAATTACTATTATATGGGCTTAAACCCTTGTTTCATGGGAAAAAAATCTCCTTCAAAGCTTTCCTTATCTATCATATGAGGCTTAGACCCTTACTTGATGAAAAATAAAATTTTCCTTCAAAGCATGATCCTCCAAAAGAGCTCTCGCAATGTTAGCTCCTTTCTTTAACCAATGTCTTTCCTATTGGTTATAGGAAATCAATTGACTAATAAAAATCCAAAAATCTCATATTGATCCCCACAAGTGCCTATAAAACTTAAAGCTACCTATTCAAAGAGACATTACCATTTCAAAAACAAAAATCTCACCATGAAAAACTTTATCATTTGTAAAAGTATTGCTCCACTTCAAAGTCATCTTTTCCTTAATATTTTAAAACCAAATGCATAAAAAGCCCAAAACAATTACTCCCAAAATTTACGGTTACCAGTTTGTTATTCAACCTTCGTTTAACAATTTCCTCCTCACAAATCGTCAATCTTTAAACCATCAAGTTTTACACGGTGATATATCATGATTCCCGCTTTCAACAATTTCGTCTTCTGAGGTTTGATACTTTGTCTTTTGGTGGCGGTTCGAACGTTTGTCGAGAAGAGGACGTGGATTTGTGATCGACTCCTTATGGGTCTGTTGCAATCCAAATCTGAGGTGTTCACAGTTGTTCTCCACGCTTCCTATTTGTGTAAATCCTTCGAAGATGAACACTTATACTCGTTGTCTCCTGTTGGTTGGATCATCCTGCTTACCCTTGAAGACTTTTTTACCTTTGGGTTTTTTTTATGTATTTTTGTGAATTTATTTTCTCCTTTGTTGTGTGCCCTTCATGACCGTTAGTCCGTCTGCCGATCTTTTTTGGTCTTTCGATTTATTGGACGGCGCGCCGTGTATTAATTCAAACCGCTTTCTTTTTTTAAAAAATACATTTATTCTATAAAAACCTAAAACTTGTACTTTGGTAATTTTGTACAACAGAAAGAATACATTTACAGAAATTTAAGATCAATTATAATCAAATAGATATTGGGGGGAGCCAAATTAGGACCGGTAGGAAACATTGATGATTACTTTAATTATCAAAAAATTATTATCACAGAAAAAATAAAATAAAGTAAAAGGGTATCTACTTGAACCCCTAATCTTTCATATTTTAGTCATTAACCTATTAATTAAAAAAATAAAAATATCTTTTTCAAAAGCTTTTTTTAAAATAATTAAAAAAAAAATTATTTTAAAAAATCAACTTTTTTTAGTTAACGATTATGGAATGTCAACAATTATTGACAATATAATTATGGAATGTCAACGGTTGTTGACAATACTAGAGGTGGACATAAATCCCGGTTAATCCCATCCTTTTTCGGTCCCGTTCTGATCCCGGCGGGATTTGAAAAGAAAACGTGTATACAATCTCGTCTTGTCCCGTGAAAATTTACGGTGGGACACCAGACGAAAACTTTTCATCCTGACTAAACACGTCTCGTCCCCCATATATATATATATATATATATATATATATATATATATATATATATATATATATATATATATATATATATATATATATATATATATATATATATATATATATATATATATATATTAGTTCAAGTGAGGAGAGAGCTTGTAGATAGGAATTAGGAGTGTTGTAAGCCATTGGATGAATTTAAATCAAGGGCTCTCACACGCTCATCATTAATGGCATTTTTGTAAATTGACTTAAAATCTGGAAAAATACCCTTACGTTCAAAATAGTCATCAGTGTTCATACTTTTATATGTTATTGTTCATGTTTTTATACATTGGTGTTCATAGTATTTTATTCATCAAAGTGTCATGTCCATTTATTATTTTGTGTTCATTTTATAATGCATAGATGTTCATTTACAGTATATAACCACAAAAAATAAAAAAAACTCATCACAAAACGTTAAAAGATTATCATAATATGTTATGTATGTGTCAAAGTTATAGATAACTCATCGGTGTTCATACTTTTATACGTCATTGTTCATCTTTTTATTCGTCATTGTTCATACTTTTTATGTCATTGTTCCTGTAAATATTATAAACTATTTTTCTATAAGGCCTTTTTTCCGAACAGTTGCGTGCACACTTAAAGGAGCATATAGATTATTCAATTGGAGTTATTAGACCAACTCAACATATGTATATACATGTATTTTCTCGATCAAACTTATCAAACACAAAACGATTCAAACAAATTTGATTTCGTAAACAAACATCAATCATAATGAAACCTAAACCTTAAGAATGAAAATCTAAATAGTGAGAGTAGAAATTCGAAAAAACAAACCTGAAACGTCTTGTATTCTCTTCGATTTCACAATTTTTTATGTAATCGATCTCTGAGTATTATAAACACGATTTTAAAGAAAAGTATAATTTTCAAAAAAAATGAACATCATATTATAAGCACCATAATTGTAAAAAAAATGAATACATACTTGGAAAAAAATTAACATCATATTTTATTAACATGATTTGAAAGAATAGCATAATTTTCAAAAAAAAAATCCAAAAAAATGTTTAAAAAAAATACAAAAATGAACAATTACTATTAAAAAATAAATAGTTAGTGTTGAAAAAAATGAACATTTATTGATAAAATATGAACAATGACTCTTTAAAAATTGAACACGTACATATAAAAATATGAACACCAATTTTTATTTACAAAAAGAAAATTTGGAAAAAAAACCCGGTGATGTGGCATGTCACATGTCACCACCTCGGCTCTCCTCATTCCTATCTACAAGGGTTCTCCTCACCGGAATTGGACCCTATATATATATATATATATATATATATATATATATATATATATATATATATATATATATATATATATATATATATATATATATATATAAACTTGTCATCCGATTAATTGTCTTATATAGTTATACACTTATACCAATTGGCGTACAATAATATTAATTAGAATTTTCCATTAAAATTCTAATTTTTAATATTGATGGTACTTGACAATGTATTATTTCGTAGGAGTCACATAAGCCATGTATAATTAAAGGATCACAACATATAAAACAATGTTATCTTTTATAAACTATTATTAATGTAGTGCAATGTTAGGCTTTTTGAATGTGGATCGATAAAACACTTTGGTGTAACTTGTATTTGTTTTGAATGTACAAACTAGTAACTACTAATGTAGGCCTTTTGAATATATTAAGAGCATAATTTGCGGGACCACGTGGGACATGCCCCGCGCGGAACGAAGAAAAAAAGTTGTAAATCTCGTCTCGTCCTGTTCCGCTAATAATTTACGAGACGAGACGCGGAATAACCGCAATCCCGTCTCGTCTTGTCCCACGTCGAACCCTAAACAGTACAATTATGTATTGCAAACCGTTGTTGACAGTAGAATGCAAACCTTCAACATAAAATTTAGATTAAAAAAAAAGGTATTTCTGAATATTTATTTATTTATTAATTTAAAGAGTCAAAAAAAAATTAAAAGTTAGATTTTCCAGTTATAATAATTTTAATGGTTATTCTACCGGTTTTTTCTGGCATAAAGTGGGGCTCCTATCCCAACTTGACTCCATTTCCGGGCAGAGATGTAATTTTTCCTCATTCTTGTCCCATTCTTGCTTAAAGTTAAAATTCTCGTGGCAAATAATCTCCGTAAATAATAGAGATTTCCGAGCCGATTGACATCCCTACCTACCACTAACAGATTTCACATGGGAGAAATAAGAAAGAGATGAAAAAGTGTGAAATCTCATCAATGACTGTTCAATTTCTATATGGAAATTTGCTGAATTTTACTTTACTATTAGGAACTCCATTGAAAATTAAAACTAGAGCTTTAAAAATGCATTGGATAATCGAAACAACACGAATTACAATAATTCCATGGCGAGCTGCTACATAACCAATCAACTTAAAGGCATCTTCAAATGCCACCTTATTTGTGAATTCAAGCAAACTACAACATAACACCACAACATAGCATAAACCGTTGTCTACCATCATCAACGGCAGAATCTCACTTCTTGACAGCAATGAAGAGACCCCAACGCTGCTCGCCTGACGACGTCCTCACCAGCTTCGAGCTCCACCCATTTACGATGTCGTTGTAATCCTCCTGATAACTCATTGCATTTAAGACTCACTAGTGATAAATGCATTCCTCATTTAGACACAAAAGAAAAGTGCAAACCTCCGAGAAGTCATTGATAAATTCCTCCTTGTCCTTCTCCACTGCAGCAAGTTCCCTCCGGAGAACTTGCATAAACTGCAAACCAAATCTCAAACTTCAGATCCTAAACATCAATCTATAAGCTAGTCAAAACATTTATGCAGACCTGCTCTGTCCGATCCTCCGCAACAACATCAACGAAGCCAGCATCTTTAAGCATCTGTAAAAAGCATCCAACAAGGGGTGTCATTAGGCTCAATAGTACATCAATATTTATTTTTAGTTGGTTTATAAAACAAAAGAGTGATTGTCATAATTGTTAAACCCCAATATTCGTACCTGTCCATATGCTTCGACGTCATGCAGATCGTATCCTCTCTGTTTAATGTAAGCAGAAAACTCAGGAGATGGAGGGTTGGGGCTCTTACAGTAGTCACTTATAAGAACTTTACCCCCGGGTTTCAGCCATCTGTAAAATGATTTGAAAAGTGCAGGCTTGTCCTGAAGTACAAAACAATAGGAGAATCAGCTTCCATTTATAATTTCATACGGATCAAAAGAGAGTTTCAGCAGAAAGTCTCTTACTTGAATGTGCAAAATTGTGTCACGGCTATAGATGACATCAAATGAGTTATCAGGGTATGATTTCTTGGTGCAATCAGCAACTTCAAACTCGACGGCACATTGGAGACCAATAGCACGCTCAATGGCAAAAGAAATCATGTTCACAGACAGATCAATTCCAAAGACCTCGACATCATATGTTTCTGCCATGTAGAAGTCACCTCCGCCTATGCCGCATCCCACATCCAGAACCTTCTGTCCAGGCTTAAGATCAAGCATTGACACAAACTCCTTTGTAGTTTCTGTTCAAGAGTGCACTTATCAGTAAGTAGTGATTATATCTGCCAACAAGATACTCAAGTTTATAATATCCTCAGCCACTGCTTACCAAGCCCTCCTGTACTCACAAAGCCCTGTCCAAAAGCCCGCTCGTAGCGTAGAATACCACTGCATTTGTATTGTACATTATCCAAGAACCTTTGGAATCCCTTGTCATCTTCAGAGTGAACCTTCTGCCAGATCCAGCAAATCTGCAATCATAATTCATAACAACAGTTGTCAGATATCTTGGTTTTGAATTTTGAAATCATGGACATCAAAACAAGTCCAGCAATCTGCAATACCTGGTTCTGGTTCTTCTTGTTTCTAACATAAGCTCCAATACATTTGCACCCAACAAGCTCAAGTTCATAACAATCCCCGGAAGCATCACGAATGTGACTATCTTTAAAAACCTGTATTCAGACTGCATCTTGTTAATAAGCATGTAATGATCTGTAAGAGAAGTATTTAGACTATGATGATTCCAAACATATTTTCATTGCCAAAACTGAATAGCAACTGCTCAACCAATTTGGTACTTACTAAACCTGGGGGTTCATTCAGTCATTAATATAAGGTCCGGTCATTTAAAAAGGAAAAAATGTCCAAAAGCCAAAACCCATTACAATAAAATCAGTCCAAAAAAGGTCCAGAGGTCAAAACAGGTTATCAACTGAAAATCAAGTTGTCCCGTCCGAGACCGAGCCAGACCAGGCTTGTCAATCGGTCCAGGTCTACAAAAATATGTTGTTTCGGTTCGGATGTGTATCGGTTCACAGTCCTGGTTAAAGGTCATCAGGAAAGGCGATTGAATTTAAGTTAGGAGTCTTTCACGAGTACAGCTTAAGGGAACAGAGACCAAGAATGTTAACTAGTTGCTTTAGCTGATAAAATCACAAATTTTTATATGCCATAGTTTGTTAATGTAATTAAGAACATTTTATCTTGCAGTCCTTCAGTTCATAGACGGGATTCTTTTCTTGTCCAAATTGTATTTGCATAATGCTCGAAATAATGACAAATTTGGATGGATCAAATAAGGCGGATCGCACCTTTGTGTAGAATCTGGGTTCACGATAATGGGTAGGATTACACTTTCTCTTGTGATCTCCGGACTGATGGAAACATGATTCCCTGAAAAAGATGTGTCCCCCAACCTTGACCCATTTCATCATTTTCTCCACTAAATCCTCTACCTGCAACCCAAAGGACAATATCGTGAATAATACTCGTAATTAGACAAAGATCAAACTTGGCAATTCTAACATACAGTATCCAAAACCCTGGTTTGCAACAGTAAACACAAAACTCTAATTTGACAAAGTAGCAATATACACGCTACCTCTTTGTCAGAGAGATACATGAGCAACCAGTTGGAGAAAATCAAATCAACTGAATCTGGTGCCAGGTTGAGGTCCGGAGATGTGACATCAGCACACATGAACTTCACATTCTTGAAATGACCATTTATGCTCTCATTCTGCAAGAAAATAGAGATGTCTGTATTGCTCAAATACGAGACGGAGACAAAGTTTGGATAAACACTTGTGTAGTTGGCCGTTATTCCACTGGGTGATGAATCAGGTCCTTTCCATGTTTGATTAAAAGTTATGAACATCCTTAATTACATTTATTTTTTGTTATAATGGTCGCATTACCCGTCCATCACCCAGTTTTGCGAGTGGAATGATTCAGATATCCTGCTGGTGAAATTGTCATCCGTAAAAGAAGCGACTAAAGAGACTCGACGTATACCTTCTTAATGACATTCTCGATGAAATCTAAGGCCAGAACCTCCCCAGCTTTCTTTGCTAACTCACCAGTAAAACGACCGATACCAGCTCCAAGTTCCAGAACAACCTTCCCCTCATATGATGGGAGAAGAGAAAGAACCTACCAAACATTTAAAAGTTAAACAATCTGAATTCATCATACAAGTCTAGCTTGAAATAACACAAAATGTACATATATACCTCAGGTCGCTCTTCCTTGTCAAGATCGGAAGCTTGGGAATCGAGCATCATAGCCTCGACAGTCAAGTCAGCAGAGTGCTCCATCCAGTACTTCTTTTGAACCTCACGCTCTTCCACTCCTCTCCCTTCACCGATTCATCCAGATATAAGAATGCAATCATTTCCACTTTCTCAATTATTTTATTATTATACCATTCTTTATTGAGTACTATAATCAGATTCAACTTATTATAATCAAAAGTAATGATCGAATCAAATAATTGAGTATCCGCTACCGGATTCTGAAATCTCATGTGCAGAAAGTAACAGTTGATGAAATCGTTAGTTAGTGGTGGACGCACCTTGAGCGGCCATTGTTGGATATCAAGTAAGTTAAAAGTGAGACGGTAAACAGAAAGCGGTAAACGAGATCTGATGAAATGTGGGAGAAATGAGGAAGACGAAGAATTTTAAATGGTTCAACAGCCCTCAACAGCGAGGCGGGATCTAGAGAAAGATCTGGATCTACGGTTATTAGATCGACCCTTCTGATACATCAGAGTATGAGATAACAAGCTAATCAAAGGAAAGCAACCTCTCAAATTGCTTGATTTCTGCACCGCTGCTCAACGGCTTTTATAGAGTTTTTTTGCATAGCCCAGTGGTGAGAGTGGAGTGAGACTGTGTGAGCGTGGGGCCCTTTATTATCTTATTTTATTTTATTTTAATAAATAATTACATTAGGTAGGTCACATTCTGTTGACATCTAGTGCTAAATGTTCCCGGTTGATCAATTTATGTTGTTAATTTTATTGAATATATACTTAATTTGTACTTCGATGCATTTGTGAAGTGGGGATTATATAAAATTATGTGGATCCACAATGGCATCTCCAAAGAAATTTGGGTCTCAGTGATATAAAGTTGTCAACTTCAATGTAATTGTGATGTATGTATTTCAATGTTTGATAAATTTGGAGGATTTTAACGATATCATCACCCCTTCAAACCACTTAGGGCCCGTTTGGTTTTTTAACTCCGGAATCGAAAACGGAATGGAAACGAATCTAGTCCATACGTATATCTTTATTCATGAAAGTTTTTGGAATCATTCCTTGTGCATGGTTTGAAGTAATTGGAGTAGAGTTTGATTACTTTTGATACCCTATAGGGTAACAAAATGTGGGGAATCAAGTCTATTTTGCCTTAAAACATAAGGAATGATTCCATACAATTTCATGAATAAGGATATAGATATGGACTAAATTCGTTTCCATTCCGTTTCCGTTTTCGGAGTTGGAAACAAACGGGCCCTTATTGTTGATTTTCTAAAATATTTATTATCGTGTTAAATAACTACCAAATTTTCAACATTATAAAACTAATCATTTATATAACTTAAAATTGTAATTTCTCTCTACAAACATAAAAAGCAAACACTTTCTTTTACTAAATTGCTAAATTATCGAACTCCATTCAACTTCTCTCGTTACCTTCTTCCAAGATCAAGAATTTTCGTTTTTTTTACAAGTTCATTAAGAAAATAGTCAAGTCGATTCAAGAAGAGAAAAACAAAGTCCATCGTTTCAAAATAAAAGCATAATCAACGATGGAGATCAAATCATGTTGATCTTATAAAAATTTTCAAGTTAGGGTTTTGAACTCGTCATAGAAGCTTTTGTTCATATTTGATATGTAATTAGGTTTAACTTTGTGTTGAATTTGTTTTATAATTTTGACAATAGTTGAACCATTGATTTTGACAATGTTTTTTTTATCGAGTTACTGTTGGTTCTAGCTCATGGTTGAGTGTGTTTTATGTTTTTTTTATAATAGTTGAATGATTCCCCGTTGTTGAATGATTAAGCTTCTAATAATTTTGTATTGTTGAATTTGTTTTATGTTGTTGGCAATTGTTCAATTAGTATGTTAACAAAACTATAACATTGTTTTTGTTTATATATGTGGTGTTGTTAATAACACTTGAACACCTTAATTTGGTATTTATTTTATTGTTATGGTATTGTTGACACCATCACCGCCTTTGTGTTTGGTGTTGTAGGTGTTGATGACAACACATAAACACCTTATTTTGTTGTTATAGTGTTGTTGATAGCACTATCACCCTTGTGTTTGGTGTTTGGGGGTGTTGTTGCTATGCTTGTGAGTGGCTTGTTTGGTATGCTACTTGCTGGTGTTTGATCCAGATGCACGGAGAAGAGTGACATATTCAGCTTTGGAGTCATACTAGCTAGGAGTATAATTAACATGAAGAGTGACATATTCAGTTTCTGTGCTTTGCACAACTTTGGAGTCTTATGTTGTCTCTTTCACATAAATTTCATACCAGAATAGTTTCCTGGTATGAAATTCATACCAAAATTAATTTTCTGGTATGAAATGCATACCAAAATACTCATACCAAAACTTTCCGGTCTAAATGGTATGTAATTCTGGTATGAAAATTTTTGGTATGAAAATTTTCTGGTATGAGAACTTCTAGTATGAAAAACTTCCGGTATGAACGACTTCCTGTATGAACAACTTCCGGTATGAAAAAATTTCGGTATGAACAACTTCCGGTATGAACAACTCTGGTATGAAAAAATTTTGGTATGTTAATTACAGAAAATAAAAATAAAAAATAAAAAAAAGGAAAAAAAAATAATTAAAAAAATTTTTTAGTAATTAAGAATTAAAACTTACACTTACCTAATACTAACAAAAATCTATTATTCTTTTTTTATTAAAATAGAGGGGTTAATTACTTTTACCTACCATTAAATAAAAGTGGTAAAAAATTATGGGTACATTTACTAAACACAAAACTAAAAAAGCTCTAGTAAGTCAAATTCTTTCAATAAAATATCATCTAAATATAAGTTTAAAAAAAAATGACAATTGATGTAAAATATATCTGAATAGATTTTTTTCAATATAAGAAAAAGGACGGATGGCAATTGATATCTAATTTAACAAAAACATCGAGCGTTATTACTAAAAATTTAAAAGCTATGATTTTTATACATACTTTTATTTTTAAAAAAATATTTAAAAAATCATTTTTACAATTATCATCTTAATTTATATTTCATACACTAATATTTTATTTTTATTTTATTTTTTAAAAATTTGATGGTTTAGTTCATATTTTATCAACGCACAGTTCACCACTTTGTAAGACCTCAATTTTGCCTTCACTGCCCCGCGATGAAGAAGGTCGCCCTTGCGGCTGAGGTGATCCGCCCCTGCGGATTTACGAGAAATCACGCCCGATCTGTTTTCGTTTGTTTTATCTTCCTTCCATAGATAGAATATCTGATATTCTATCTTATGAGCCGGTTTCCATATCTTATTTCTAACCCTAAATCGTCATTCCTTCTATCTTTTCAGCCCTTCGCTTTATATTCCCGCATTTTCCTTCTTTTTCCCGTTTCTTGCATTCGTCTTCAACCCTGAGAGCTACAGCCGTTCTCTTGCTTCCCTGTTATCTTGCTGAACGTGTAAGTTCATCATTCTATGTTCTTCCTTACGTTCATGTACTGCAACATGCTTCCTTCTTTCCGTTCGTTTCCTCCTTCTTTCTCTCCTTTTCTTCTTCTCCAAGAATCAAGTTTGAACCTTGATTCCTGTTGACTTCTCGTTTTTTATGTATCATTGTTCTCAACCTCTTTGGAGTTGAGTCTTGACGTGTGTGAGCCAAATGTTCACGCTTTGGGTTCCCTTGTTGTGAGTTCTGTCGAAGAGAAAGCCGATAGCGCTTTCTGTCACGCAGCCGCCCCCGCGCCTGCACATCCCCACCCCCGCGGCCATCCGCCCATGCGCCTTGGCCAGCCGCCCCTGCGGTTTCTTCTGCAGTAACTCCCGTTCTTGTGAGTTGCTTCCTTCCTTACTTTCCTCGTTCATTTCCTTGATCCTTATGGATGTTCCTTGTTTCCTGAGTATGTTGTAAGACTAAGGTTGAACCCTTAGCTTGTGGAGATCTCGTATAGATCACTGAGACTAGAAGTTATAGACTTCTAGCAACCGTTTCGTTCCTGATTCGTGAAGCTTGTGTGAACAGGCTTTCCTTGCTCCTTCCCTGAGAGAATCTGAGTCTTCTCTGAGTTGTTTGCTGAGTTGTAAACTATCTTCGAGTGAGGTAAGTCCATTGGACTTACTTAGCTTCATTCCGCGTATTAGTTTGATTGTATTGGTTTGTTTGTGTTGTTTATCATTGTTATAACGGATAACCGGAATATGATTCACCCTTTATAACCTTAACTGGCCCAAGTGTATTATAACCGGGCGGTGACCACTTGTCTAGTTCTATAGGAGACTAGAATGTGCTCTTGCAACCCAGGCCCGTCGGTAACGGATAGTACTGATCTATTCCCATTGGTAGACGGAAGCGGAGGCGAGTTTCGGGAGATTCTCGTGTGACAAAAGAAGTTGAATTAATAATGGATAATCTTAAGAAAGATAATAACCGGTTGTGTGCAAGCATGCTATATGTTTATTTTTGCCTTATGTGTGTTTGTGCCTTTACGCTCTTGCTAGTATCTAGAATGTTAGCTAACGGTTTATACCGTCGTTGAAGATGTTCCGCAGGTTCCGGATGCTGCTGAGTGATCCGGATGATGTGGTCAGTCGGGGTTCCCGTACATTATAGGACGGGATTGGGTTTATGTTTATGTCATTGTGTTTCCCTTTTGTTTTGAACCCGATTGCGAGTCTTTTACGCTTTCCTTTGTTTAACCCTTTGGTTTTATATTGATTTTTGGTTTTCATTCGTTTCTGTCTTGTTGTAAGATCTGTTGTGTTATTGCTACTCTGAGGGTCGGGACCCATTTGCGGTCCTAACCCGTAGCGCTTCGAGTTCCAGAACTTGGGGTGTTATACACTTTACGTCTCAAAATCGGAAAAAATATATTTTACCTTAATCACATCCTAAACAATAATGTCTTCTTTCAGGTTAGGTTGTGTGCCCACAAGTATTCACAATGCTTCAGATATTTGAATTGTTTCGGGTCAGCAAAATTGAGTGTTATGTTAAACTAATTCATTTCGTTATCATCCAGCTTGATTTTATCATCATGTTTGAGGCCGAGCAAGTTCACCCGTTGTGACGGATGTCAAAATTCAGTAGTTTAAAAATAATGATAAAAGTACTCATTTTAAATTAATTAAGTAGTGATATTTTTTTTTAAAGTTTAAAGTTTTTAAAAAATATATATATATAATGAAACGAGGTCACATATATGAATATAATATTGTTAATAACCGTTTAAGAAATGTCACAACAAATGTCAAAATTCTAACATCTAAAATTTTTAAGGTCATCAGATGTCAAATGAAAACCGATTAAAACAAATGGGTTGACTTCGTTTTTTCAACATTGATGTCGTCTCATCTCTTTATCTATGTGATGACCGGTTAAAACCGAATTTGTGAACTTGTCGAATTGCTTTGTACGGGTCTTTATTTTTTTAGGGGAAGGGTATAGGGGCGTGTTATATACATGACGCTCAATTTCGCAAGGATCAACAAAATTCGCAAGAAGCTGGCAGATGGCGCTGGATGCTAATTTTGTTTTTTCCAACCTGGATGTTGGCGCCATTAACCGGCGCCAAAATTTTTTTTTTTTTAAAAGCCCATGAAAATAAACAATCAATTTTTACCGATTTTTTTTTTTTCAATTTGGCGCCTGATGGCGCGTCCATTATTTTTATTATTTAATTTTTAAAAATAAATTAAATAAAAATAATAGGGGGTTAATAGTGCTGTCGGATTACGGTTAATTTTAATGTTAGTAAACCATATGACATTGCACGGGGGATGTTGTTGGCGAGCAATTACGTGTTTTTTTTTCTTTTTAGAGGAATAAAATATTGCAATGTATGTGTGGGGCGAGGGAGTAAAAAACGGGTAATATAGCGTAATCATTCAATTGTCCAACAAAATAGTTTAAAAAGGAGGGACAGCCCCAGATTCCGCCAAAAGTCGAGATGCCACGAATATACAACACGAATAATTGAGTGACACGTGTCGACTAATGGGTGGATATGCCCACATGCCTGATTCTTTTGATATACAGACATGTGGCCTAGGCCACTACAATAAATGACGGGTCTTCATTTTTTGGCCATACCAACCAAACGATGTTCATCAATCTAATAATTCATCTTCTCAATATATTAACAAAAAAATAAAGGTAAGGGTATGTTTGGAGAGTTTTTTTCCTTCTAATTATTAGACTCGATAATCAAGTTCAAGTAGATGAAATATATAATTGATTAAACAAGTTAATATATATTTTTATAAGTTTAATGAACGTATTACGTCTCTTAAGTCCCTTACAATCTTGCATATAACTTTTTTCTTAATCTTGGTAAATTTGATAAACTCTCATAAAACTTACATAAATTACTTCCTGCATAGATCGTAAGATTGCCTCCATTATATAAATTTATTTACAACGTAACCTTTTTTTTATACTTCTATCGCTCTTATATTATACAATAACTATTGCATTGTAATTTTATAAGAAGAATTTACCAATTATTAATAAAAAAAAGCATACAAATTTTATCCACACAATTTTCAACGATGATTGTCTGAATTCTATTACAATTAATCACATCCTTCAAAATCATGAATCTCATTAATATCTAATTGTCTAAAAAAGATATCTTAAACTTCTTTTCTTTTCCTTTTTTTACCAAATTACTTTCAAGTTGCTATGAGTAACTAAAAAAATTGTCGGTTAAGGTGTACCGTCAAATATCACTTTCTTACAACTAGTAAAACAATAGCTTATTAAAAAAAACTGTGAAAAAAGAAGAAACAATTTGGTTTAGCCTTTTTCTAGTTTTGTGTTTAGTAAATGTACCCCTTTAGAGAAGAGTGTGTAGGGTTTGAAAATAAATACAATAGGTTGGGGTATATTTATTTAATTGAAACATTAAAAAGTCTAGTTACTAGTCTAGTTTTTCAAAAAGGCCTAGTTACCAAAACTGCCAAAAAAAGAATACCCTAAACAAGATACGCGTCTCCAATCTCCTTTCAATCTCAAAATCCAGCACTATCATCTCCTTTCAACCTCAGATATTTTAACAATCGTGAATCCCAGTTCTATTGATGATCTTAAATCCTTGATCTATTGGTCATCCATCGAACCCATTTGAATTTGTATACTTCCCTAAAAAACCCTAAACCGAGCTTTTCTATTCTCTTTAAACATCTAAAATCTTTCCCCTCGTTTGTTTCTTGCCTAATCTCACAAGAATGAAAGTTTCCATATTTATGTGATGAATCTTCATACGTGAAAATGAAAAATATCAAATCTGTTTTCTCTTTCGTATGAAGGAAAATTTGAACAATTGGTTATTTCTTCAACAAGATCAAAAAATATACCACAAACAACCTTTCCTTGGAGGTACCTAACTTATTACCTTTGATTAAATATACTTCCGTTGGATTGAATCCACTTCTTGCCAAAGAATAAATCTTATAATTGAGTGATATAATGTAATAAATGAAAATAAACTGACCAAATTTCTAGGACAAAAGTCACGATGGTTATTTGGTTTACCGATACGGCTACCAATTACGATTTGTGAGGCTTTGCAAGATCTACCGCTTTGTTTTAAAATCAAAAGTCAAGAACTCCATATTTTTCAAGGAAAAGATGGAATTTTTTGACCCGTTGCCACAATGAGACAAGAGCCAATACTCCGTACTTCCCAAAAATCAAGAAGAAAACTATCAATTTGTTGACTCAAAACATACAAATGTCGTCATGAAACCATTTTTTCATTCTCGGACGAACTAAGCAATCAGTAACAACCCTTTTCGATAGGGCTTACCCGCACCGTCACATTTTCCCCGAATCACACGAGCTTAGAAATCAAGAACAAATCACTAATATCTCCATGAAAAGCATCTACGTTTGGGAGGGAAGGTAGACAATGTCTATAATTACGGAGGATCGCTCGTTGGCATTGCCAACCTAAGAAACTATTGAACTTGTCTAACCTATTGCATCTTGATCATCATATATTATAAAATCAACATTGAACTTCAAGAAGGAAACCTTATTTTTTTAAACTTGCACCAAAACTATAAACACAACTATCTCTCAAAAAGCAATGGAAAAGGGAGTATTGGTTGCTCTTGTGTAAAATCAACTTCAATTGTTGATGTTATACAACCATCATATGAAGCATTCCATACTTTTGATATCAAGAGTTAAATTTTATACTCTTGACCTTCATGAAAATTAAAACTACAAATTATGCATTTAGGAGTATAGATACAAAACATATCGATCAAAAATACAAAAAATGTGCGATGATTGGCTTAAGACTTTGTTCATTGATGAACAATGGGTCTTAAGACCTGCCGCTAGAAGTTCCGGTCCTATTTGTGTGCCCATATGTTGTGTTGGCGTTGATTTTCACCTGGAGGGTGTCGTAGTTCTCTAGGGATTTGTTGTTGAAGTTGTTTGGAGGTAATGTGGATTTGTAATCGACTCTTGAAGGCACTCGCGAAGCCCAAATATGAGGTGTTCATAGTTGTTCTTCAAGTACTTGCTGTGTTCTTTATCTAGTAACTCCTTTCCTTAATTATATTCATAAAGTACGGTTCTCCTTCTTTCCCTTGGGGGTTCTCATGCTTCGGTGTCTGCCTTGGGTTCGTTTCGGTTTGATGTTTCTTGTACTTGTTTGCATCATCGTCTTGGTCTGGCCGTCTACCGCTTAACGAGGCCTTTCGAGACATTTGTTTAGTCTAATGCCTTGATTCCATTTCCGCTTAAAATTTTTTTTATCGGTTACGAATTGTCAAGTTATATGACGTTTATTATTGTTAATTACATGGTGTCCGATAAACTAACGCATACCTGATGTGTATTGCGACTGCGCGCCAGACTCGCATTAGTCAATTTTGATTCAACTTCTATTTTAGTTATATAAGGTGAAAATGTTATATTTAAATTTAATAATAATTAATTTGATAATGCTAAGTTTACCTTAATTATATGTAACGTGAAAATGTAACTTTTTAAATTTAATTATTCATATTGTTAAATTTTAATTTTATTAAATAAATATGGTCAAATTGTTATATTTTATGCTTAATTATACATAACATCATATTGTTAAATTCTATATATAATTACTAATATCGTCAAGTTGTTATATTTTATATTTACTAATAATTGTTAAATTTTATATTTACTTAAAAATAGTATCAATTTGTAAAATGAATACACAAGCAAAATACATGCTAGTTTTAGAAACATACGTAATGTTATAGAAAACACACAATCAAAGTACATAATGTTAAATAAAACACATAACGTGAAAATATCAATGAAAGTACACAATCAAAATTCTAACATAAAAGAAAACCTGAACTTGTGAAGGAGCGACATGTACATGATAGTGCTACATCCTCATCAATGGGCTCATGTAACTCCGATATAACCAGAGATGGCTCACTATGGATATGATATCACAAATGCGACCGTGGAGAATGTGGAGGCGTTGTGACAAAATGAATCAAGGTTAGAAATTTCAATTTGACATTTAAGGCATAAAAGATAACGAATACATACTTGAATATCTCATATATGTATTGAAGAAGGGCGGTCAACCGGTGGACTTTGGATGGAAAAACCTGCAAAACAAATGGGTGACCCTATCAATGAACCATGGCATGTGGTCATCCGATACATGTCCCAAACAACAAACGAGATCAACCCTGCCAATGAAATCATGCTCGTGTCTTGGTGCCTTGTCCTCCATCTATCATCGTTGTGATGAAACCAGATCTTGTAACTCCAACCGCCAATAGATGAATGTGTGTATAAGTATGGGGCCATCCGTGGTTGAGGGATAGACTACACGAATCAAAACTATCGAAGAACCCTATTTGTCATGTAGGGATCAACAATATCAAATATCTTGATCGACCTCTAGATATGGACACTTGGAACTCGCCCTCAAAGTCCAAATACCGGTCCTCATACCGCACAAACCTGATGTCCTCAACTCCCATCTCATTGATTTGCACACTGAGGAGCCTCAACATCTCAAGGATCAACGACGGGGTCTTCGTGACAACTAGTCTCGAAGCCAAAGAATAGATCCATTTAAGCCGAGATCTTCCATGACTGCACACCCAAGTGATGAAAAATAAGCGTAGATCCAATACTATATTTACAAATAAGGATACACGACGTAAGTTGTAAATACAAATAATGACCTTAGAGCTTATATACACCAACTAGCTAGAGCCGTGCAACATCCAATAGTCTTCACACTATGTCGTGAAGCGTCTTCGAGCATCTTGTACAAATACGTTAGAGTTTATTAGTGTAATTCATATTGAAACATTAAAAAAATTATAGAGTTTTAGAAACCAACCTGTAATAAGCCAATACTCCCGTGCCCAATGCGTAGGACCCTCTCCTCTTATGATTAGAATTGAAAAAGGAAAATGAGAAATACTAGTGTGTGTTTATAGTGTTTTTATGAGTGTTTTGTGTTTTTTTTTAATGTTTTGTGTTTTAAAAAATTAGAGTTTACTAAAGAGTGTTTGCTTGACAAACACTAGTGTTTATTACTAAAGAGTGTTCACTCCCTTTTTTGAAGTCTTTGATTATTGATTTGCATTTTTGTGAAATGTTCTACATTGTTCACTTCTTGGCTTCCAATACAAGCTCTATTACCATGCTCCTATCTTGTCATCTTCATTACAACATTTGTTCCAATCAACTTAAAAAGAAAATTGAGAAAAACAATAACCCATTGGCCATTGCCTATGTCCCAAATGCACTACTCAACGATAAGTTTAGTTGTTGTTATGTAATCCTGTAGAACTTCAAATTCTGGATGAACCACATTGATCTTTGTTGCTAGCAAAGGACAATTATTACGCTAGTTCTTCCATATGTCAACAAAAAGACAGTAAAATGAAAAAAAGTGCTCCAAAACTTTGATTAAGCCTTCATCATGAATGAGGTAACTTAGGAGCTTGTAAAGGAAATCCATTGTTGTGTTGAAAATCTGCATAGCACAAAAGAGAGATAAGGTGATGTGCTTCTCAATCGATGAAATCTCATTACTAGCTATAGGTTATTTCCAAGGTAACCATAACAGAGTACCAACTACTCATCAGACACAAGAAGTTAGCCATGACTTATAATCAATGTGTTTACTAACCTCCCAACCTTGACAAATGCATCCACAACCTTCTTCCCTGCTCCGTTTTAATTATAGGGTTTGAAGAAGGGAATCGAAAAACAGTTTGAGTCTAGGTTTTGAGAAGGATGAAAAGAGAAAAAGGATAGAAGAGTGAAAAGCCGGCGTGAGCATCGAGCACTAGATCTCAAAAGCCGGCGTGAGCACTAAGCAAATAATTCGACCGTCTTCCCTTTCTTTGACGCAATCTTGATCACTGTGTCGGAGAACTAGGCTCCGCACAATCCTTCCTCATCCATGAAGACCTCAATCTTGTCAGGATCCACCATTGTTGATTACTTGGGATTTTTCTACAGGTATTTCTAGGGTTTTAAGAAAAGATAGTGATGGACCATTGAATCTTGTTTTTGACACCCAAAATTTGAAAAGAGAGGGAAAAGGAAGGAATTCACGGCCATAATTCGGCCGCTTGGAAGAGAAGGTGATGAAAGAGAGATTTTATACTTGGTTTACAGTTCAAAAACAAAAATAATGTAGGTGTAATACTATATTTTTGGACCAAAAACACTCCTTTAAAACCAAAACCCTTTTTCTAAGGAGTGATTTTAAAACATTAGCATAAACACTTAACACTAGTGTTTTTTTGCCTACTAACACTAGTTAAATATTTCAAACACAAAACACTAGTGTTTTTGTCCCTACAAAAACAACCTAAGTCTCAATTTTGAACTAAGAAACAAGTATCTCCTCCTACAACACGTTTGGAAACTCAAGTTTCTAGGATCTTAATTATAAGAGTCGATTATTTCTAAAAGAAAATGAAGTAAAGGAAGGTGATGCGTAGATAGACAAGTGACCAAAAATTGTATCTTTAGACTGAGAAAAGTTTAGAAACCTAAATTTTGTGGTGTATAAGAAAAGTTTAAAAACAACTAACTATCTAAAGTATAATTGGATAATCAAGATATGTATGCTACAAACATAGATCCGGATCTGAGAAAGGGAAAATTAAACTTATTGGAGACACATAACAAGTTTTAGAAACAAAATAAGATAAATAATTAGATCTAACAGAAAAGATGAGAAAGAAAATGTTAGAACTCGAAGATTTCTAAGGAAATTGGCTATCCTTTAGCCAAAAACCCTAGATCTCAAGAGTCAAAATCAGATCTAAACTACCCTGGTTATTAAACCGATAAAATACTAGAATAAAGGCACAAAGATGCAGCAATACTAATTTAAACTATAAAATCAGTTTTTTCACATAAAATCAAAAGAGAAAAGGTTTTTCTTTGTAGAATCTAAAATAAAGGAATAAATGATGCTTTGATACAAATTTGTAAAACTGATGGTAAAAGATCCGACACAAGTTCACATACAAATATCGATTCCAAGAGAACAAAGAACTTGTTTATGAGGTTTAGATTAAATCATACGTCCCCGAGATCTCTAGTTGATTCAATCCACTATATGAATTCAAAACCAGAATACAAGAAAGAAATACAAAGGAGAAATGAAAACCTTAAAACCAAAGTATGAAAGCAAGGAGTAGAAAGTAAAGAAGAAGAATAAAAGTCACATGGGACTGAAAATTCGAGATTCTCCTTTGTGGCCACACAAATGGTGGTTCAAGCATTATTTCTACCTAACAATCCTTAAAGATCAAAACATTCGATCTCTTTTTTTTGGTTTAAAAAGACTCTCAGAAGTTAAGAAATCTCTCTCAAGAAAAAGTGATGTCAAATGAACACAAAGAAGAAGAAGAAAAAGAAGAAAACCATATATTAGGATAGGCCTTAGGGTTTCGAAAAACCCTAGCCTACCTTTATACCCCTCTCCTCATAAGTGAGCGACGTCGTTTGGATAAATGAATAACTCGGCTCAGATAGATCGGCTTGCCTCGAAAGCGAAGCGCGTAAATAAATCCGGATCGATTCTTCTTTTGATCCGATATAAAACAACGAGGTTGAGCTCGTTAGTTTGTTAGGCGGTTGGGCCTGAGATTGTGAGCAACCTGGTATTTCTAAGTCCAAATTACTTGGCTTGATAATATACACAGACTCACAGGTTACAAAAATTATGTCTAACAAGAAGAACTAGTATAGAGCCTTATGTTGAGATCATATGGGAAAGCTAACTTTATTCATGTCATTTCTTGATCCACGTACAATTCACCAGCAAACTACCTAAAATTACATAAACCTCGGGTGTAGACACCGAAATGGAATGTAGCAGCACTATCTAAAATGCAAACAAAACCTAATGAATCGAACTAACTATCTATAATATTAAATGTATGTCATGAAATGTATTAAATGAGCGTTATCATTTTATATTTTGTAATAATTGAAGTCGAGACCTTAAATTACTTGGTGGTTACGACTGGAGATTCACTAATTGAAGTACAATAATAATATTAATAAATGTAAATTAAAATAAATAAATAAAATAATCTTTACTGCAGTACATGGTTCCTGAGCAAGAAGAAAAGTCAGAAAGGTACAAATATTATTACATGTGCGTTCTTATATTCTACAGTATGTTATATTGGCCTCGTATCTCGCTCCTTTGTCGTCCTCAGTCCTCACACTAATTTATCTTTTGAGATATTGGATGTATTTGGTACAAATTCAACATTATTTTAAGAGTATAGTCTCAAAATAATATTTTATATACGTATCGATCGGACCAGGATATCCAGCCGCTCATTAAATTACAGCTGGAAAATTGATTGAAGCTCTTAGAAGTTGGATCGCTGAATAATATGTTGTGTAAAATTTTTTTATAACGGATTACTTTTATTATTGTTAATTGATTTAATGGTTGAACTCCATGTATTTGTGTAAGTAGGCTCATTTGCACGTGTGTCCTTTACGTCTTTGACTCGAGGCAGAGATAAGAAGAAGTTAATATGATATCAGAGCATGTTCTATTCAGATCCGTTTTTCTAGATTTTGGGATTAGTCAAAAGAAAATAAGAGGCGGAATCCGTCAAAAAAGAATAAAAACTTGTAGACGAGCTATAAAGAGATTAAGAAACTTGATGTGAGAAAGAAAAAAACGTGTCAAGTGTTAACTAGTTCAAGTAGCTAACACTCGAGGAGAGTGTTGAGTTGTAAGGAAGAAAAGAAAAATGTTTCACATCGATACCATATAATTAGTTTAAACTACCATATGAACTTACAATTACTCTTCTTATTGCCAATTAGTTTTAGGATGAAACTACATGTGCTTGTGTAAATAAACTCATTTGATCGTGTGTCCTTCATGTCTTTGACCCAAGACGGAGATAAAAAAAACTTAACATTTACTTTCTAAGTCAATCAAATATAAATATATTTTAGGTAAAATAGGAGAGTGGTCTATTATTGCCTATAGATATACAAATAGGTATAAATATAAACTAGACCCTTATTTAAAAAATTAATTAATTTTAATTAATGACACAAAGGACTTTAAAATTATACTTGAATTTTAATGGTAACACCCACAATTTGTTTTATTAGCTTATGTTTAAATTGTAATTGTAATACTCAGTATTAATCGCCAACACAACACAAGATAATTAGGTTCTAACAAAACCAATTTTAACACCCAATATAAATTGTATAACTGATATTCATATTTCAATACTCACTTTTAATACCCGGTTTTTACCTAATTTTAATACCCGATTTTAATACCTAATTTTAGTACCCAACTTTAGAGCATATTCTGTATTTTCTTCAAAATATTGGGTCGATTTCATAAATTAACCAAAACAAATATGAAAAATCCTAATTTGCAAGTCTAAAGGTTTTTTCCGATGATAAGGAGTGAAAATCTCTCCGCAATAAGAGCGTTTTTATTATACAAAAAAAAACTACAAACGAGTTAATTGTGGGTAAGCAACCCCTCTAACGTCATCTAACAAAAAAAGTTATAACACACAAGGGAGGCTCCAAACATATTTAAAACTGAAATCAAAGGAAAAAACAAGAATGTCAATCGAGTCTGCGACCCTATTATCTTCTCTTAAAACATGGCCAAAACTGATATTTTGCTCTCGAGTGAGGAAGTCTTGAGAATGACTTTTGGAAGAGGGTGAACTTGGATGACCTCTTTCTTTATAAAACCTATCATTAGTAACAATTCCATTTCTACGTGCACACAGACGAGATCAAGCCCATGTACGGTGCCCCAGAATTCCACTACCGGCGCAGAAGTGGCACCCAATTTTACCGCAATTCCATTAATCGAGTCTCCCTGCTCGTCCCTTATAACCGCCCCATCCGCCTCTAGGCTATGCTTTCCTCTTGAAGATCCAACCGAATTAACCTTAACCCATCCTTGACTTAGCCTCCTTCATTGGACTAAACTTTCTTCCTTATTACCCAGCTCAGTCCCCATGTTACGATAACAACCTCCACATTCTCCTAATATCGGACATGAAGGAAACCTAACTTGTCTCTAGCATCTGACCTTCATTGAAGACCCAACGTTCCACCATTTCCATAGCAACCAAACCATTATAGCAAACAACATCTTCCAGCACAATTTTAACAAAGGTACCATACCAATATTAGCACTTCCATACAACCACTCTTCCGAGTTCAACTTAACAAGGTATTATAGAATTTGTCCGTATTCCGAGATACCGGGCATGAAGTGATTCATCCGTATTCCGAGATGCCAAACAAGAAGGAGTTTCAGTCATATGTCTTCGATCCCGCTCCAGGTTCGTAAGTGGCACTCACAAGTGAACTGCCATATAAAATAACGCACTTTTTCCTACGTCTTGAGCTTCCACACCTCCTGAAATAAACTATCACGCACCTCCACCCGAAGACGAGATTTCATAATCTTTTGGTAAGCCGAAGCTATGGTGAATGAACCATTATTTGTAGGTAGCAATCTAACCGAGTCTTCCCACCCGCCTTTATTAAGAAGACCCATAACAATGACTCGGAGAAAGTTCCAATCCCAATCTCCTTCTTCCCTCTAAACATCTTTAACTTTCAGTTGAAACTCCGTATGGGCTATTAGGAGCTAGAAGGTGTTCAGCAGAGGGTCCTGCAAGACCCAATAATCACTTTGACGTGGGACCATCTTCAACACCAGGTCTAATTACACGCTCAAAGGCTAAGGCATTTAAAGATAAACCAACAACACCGTCACCTTCTTCGGACTCAATGGATGGAGCAGTCACAAGGTCAGAGCGAAGGCAATTCAAGACGAAGTTACGAACATACTAATGACTTGTACACTCAAGGAAATTCTCCTCACTCTCAACAGTTCCTTGATAACATTATTGATTGTTATAGAAGAGCCAAACTACGATAAGATGATCCACCAAGCAAGGAAGAAGGATAAGAGCAAGGAGGAGTTTCAGAGGAAGAAAATCGACCGATTTTTAAATAAATCGACCGATTTTTCTGTAGGAAATATCGATCGATTTATGTTGTCCGATTTCCTTCATTGGAACAAGTAAGCTAAAGATCCAACCATGATCTTCTATCTTTTGACGATTCTATCTTGTTTTAATTCCTTAAAGCTCTCAGATTATCTTAAGGGATTATTAGTTTCTATCTTTTAGATTTTATATCTTATATACTTAAAAGATATCTTTGCAAGATTTTCTTTAAATATATTTTTTTAGTTTTAGTAGGTTTAATCTCCCTTATAAATATATCCTTAGTGGGGGAGATTCACTAGTACAAATACCCCTCCTAGACCCCGGTTATTTTGTACATGGGAACCCGGTTAAGGAAGCGTGGTTAATGGGAGCGAGGTCCGAGCGTTCGCACCCCGGTAAATGTCACCGAGTTAATATTTTCGGACCCCGGTTTTTTAATAACCGGGGTAAAAGTCGGACCCCGGTTATTTTGAAAAAACCGGGGTAAAAGTCGGAACCCGGTTATTATAAAAAAAACCGGGGTCATTTTTGGACCCCGGTTTTTTATAGATAACCGGGGTCCAACTTTTATTTTAAAAAAAAAAAAAACAGATGTCTGACCACGGTTATTTTAAATAACCGTGGTCCCAATTCTAAATTTTTATAAAAAAAAACACCACGGTTCTTTAAAGAACCGTGGCTGCATGATATTGTTGCAAGTTTAAATCACACCACTGTTAAGCATGATCTCCTAAAAATTCAATTTCAATTACTTAAAACTTTCACATATGGTATTGCTTCAAGGTACTCCAAATATAACCAGTTTATACAAATTCACCCAAACTTCTTAAATATCAACAGGAGAAGACTTGTCACTTCAAGTACTTGCTTCTTTGTGATATGGGTAACTTGGTGATGTACTGAGAGCCCCTACCTAACACAAAGGGAAAATGACACAAACATCATTTGTCGATAATTATCCTTGACATCGACTGTTATTGTTGATGTCAATTTAGCATGAATAACTGTAGAATTACCTGTTATGATGGTTTTTATTTCTGTTGCAACTTCACTATTCGCTGAGCTTCTGGGTGTCGTTCCTAATCTCACTGAGAAACCAAGAAAAATGATTTTCTATTCTCATTTGTTGGAGAATAATCTTAATCAAAGAGGAGAACAGGGCAAATAGGGGATTACCTATTGTGTAAACAAACAATTAGATAGAATAGCGGAAGAAGCATCAATGTCAGTATTGCGAGTGCCAAGTATAACACACTGTGATGTTTCCTGCACTTGCAAGTTTGGCATTAATAAATAAGGTAAGAGAAGCTGTTGATCATTTTTGTAAGCCAACTAAGCAAAACTTAAATCTCATACCGATATCTAATATGGATAAAAATGGATGAAATCTTCAGAATATATTTTCTGTTTTAAGTTGAGAAGCAATGCTTACCCGACCACTCTATGAAACGGTTTGCTGTCCCCAGAACATGTATGAGCATCATAGAATTGGTGCATAAACAACTCTAATCATCGAAATTTAGCCAGGAAAACAAATTAGAAGTAATACAAAATAGATTAGAAAATAGAACAATGAAATGCAATATTAGGTAATCCAATTAAACATCAAGAAGAACCAACCATTCATGTCACTAATCCATATCCCCTATGCCTTTCAAGATATATTTTTTACCATACTTCTGGATGCCTTGTGGAACACCTGATTCCATTTTTTTTAGAGGATACGTTGATGCTTAGAACTATATATAAAACTTACTTAAACAACTTCAGATCAGGCTAGAATAGTCTTTAACTTTGACCATCTGCCCATCTATGTCATTATCCCAAATATCTATTTTGCATTAGGCTTGTTGCCTTTGGGCTCTTAGGAGGGTTGGGTTACTTTGAGATTGGCTCATGTGGAGTTGCTCCATTTAGTGGCCCTCTGAGAATTATACCTCATCTTGATTATAATATTGTGTTGTGTTTCTTTAATCCAAATTGTGTGAATATGTCAGTCAACTAAGTGGCCCACTGAGAATTATATCTTGGTAATATAATTGACATTATTGACCTCAGTTTTTCAGCATCAACCCAAGCAGAGGTAAACCGCAAAACTACCAAGATATGAGACAGGTGTAGTGAATTGATTTTCGAAACACTATACCGTGAAGACGGCTTGCTGATGGTCCTCTGTTGAAAAGAAAGCAGTTATGAGCAAGACTCTACACATAATAACATATTAGTTATAAAGTGTCTACTACAACGTAAAGTGATAATAATACAATCATGAAAGGCAACCTCACAAGTGAGACGATTTCTCACAGCAGCTCCAACATTGCACTTGCTTCTAGGTGATTTTGACTTCACAGCATAGTCACAATGCAACGGCCCCCATGAATTAGTCGATTAGTCCAAGAAACCGATATCAATATGATTCATCAACAGACATTCAATTCAACAAAGGAATTCAAATGTATGCTGCATAACAACCATATCACCATCAATCACCAAATCTAAGTATTTCACCATCACTAAAATAGATGTCCAGATAAAGCAATTCAACAACGCAACTCAAAATGGAATTCAATGCTACTTGTTTAATCTGGAATAATTTTTAGTGTCAGTTCAGTCAACAACCACAATATCATCAATTACCAAAATTCTAAATTTTTAACAGCTAAAAGTCTAAAGAAGATATACAGATGAATAAACTAAAGAGTACTGACTCAAAATTGGAATCCAAGGATTCTAAGGCACTTGTTTCGTTTCACTACACAAATTTGCATATCAGGTCAACTTGATCCCAGAGATCAAGATTTTCCCCAAATTAATTTGCTTCTACGCCAAGTGTTTATATCAAATACTATTGTCTCTAATTCAACGATTGTCAGAGAAAGATTAATTGGTAAGAGCTTACAAAGACTATGAAATCGACCGAATTAATTACCGAGCACTAACAAGCACTAGAATCGACTAATTGACAAGATAATTAAACAGAAAACTCCGATATCTTCACTTCAGATCATATTCATACAAAGAAAAAAGACAATATACAAAGAATGATAATATAACTCTAGCATAAATTAGTTTACCTCGAAGATTTGATGTAAATCCACTATTTGACAAATGATTTGCAAGAAGCTCCCCTAAATGCTTTCTCCAATTTGGGACAAACTTGGCTTGAGAAACAGGCCACACAATTGCAGTCTCTGTTGTGAGGTTGACACTAGTTGATGATACTTGTGGCTGTATCCATATGCCAAATAAAGAAGTTGATTAAAGAACACGTAAATAGATCATGTTGTTCTAGATCAAAGTAAATATAACAGATACAGATCTAAATAATCAAGAAACCATGTTTTGATTATAGATCAAGCTTATTAAGAGAGTCAAGTCGGCACCTTTGATAAGCTATGTTACTTCAGTTTTTCATGATACATGATATGTGAGTCGGACAACTAGGATGATTAGCCTTATTCCATGTTTGCTTTAGATTGAATGTCAGTTAAGACGATTAAAGCTATATCTTTGTGGCACTATCTTTATTCAGGATATGATCTCCTCTCGTTAGTGAATCCTACTTAAAAAAAATCCTTCCATTAGAGAAACCAATTCATACAAATGAAGCTACATGGGGCGGGAGAACACAAAAATAGGTAGTGGAACTGACTTGACTTTCAAGTATACTCTTCACACTGGCAGCGCATCCTCCACAACTCATTCCCTGCACCAAGATCAACACATGACGCTTTACACTTCAATTTTGATAAGTCAATACAAAATCAAATCTATAAACAGTCAAATACACTCACCCCAACGTTGAGAAGAATCGAGACTAAATACCAAACTAAAAAATCCAAATTTGAAACTGATTCAACTAACATAATCAGCAACACCAAACTAAATATGAAAATGAAGCAAAACAAATCCAAATGACATATGAAAATGAAGCAAAACAAATCCAAATTACATATGAAAATGAAGTAAAATAGAAGCAAATATGCAAAAAGATTTGCAAAATAGGCTAATGAAGAAGAGGAGACAAAAAAAATGTATGGCCGGCACTCACCTGTGAGTCTGTGACGGAGTATGTTTGAGAAGCAGCCCCAACGAGAGACTTAGGTTTCATACTTTCGTCACTACTCCGTGTGGTCTTCAACTGCTCTGCGCGAGAATGGAGAACAAAATTAAATTGAGAAGTGGAACTAGTGGAGAAGAGAAGAGGAACTAGTGGAGAAGAGAAGAGTATATGGCCGGAGGCCTTCACCTGTTGAGTAACTGGAGAAGAAGAGTGAAGCAGTCCGTTCGACGTCTAAGAGAGAAGCGCCGAAGGAAAATTCGCTTGCTCGCAATCGGAGAGTGAAAATCGATGGTTAGGGTTAGGAAAACGTATTTGCGTGCACAGATGCCTAATTAGGGCTTAAAACGACACCGTTCAACTAGGATGGGTTACCACGGTTATTTTAGAACCGGGGTCCGAAATCGTTTTTTTTATCACGGTTAGTAATATAACTGGGTTCCGAAATTTTAATACCCCAGTTAAACTATATAACCGTGGTCTAAATTTTTTTTTAAAAAAAGAAAAATCAATTCACCTCGGTTATGCATATAACCGTGGTCCGAAAATACATTTGATCACGGTTCTTTCAAACCGCTCCACTATAAGCGAGGTCTAGGGGGTTTTTTGTACTAGTGATTGTTTGGTAGATTATATTTGATAATTTCCACAGAATTGTGAGACTCACAGCTTCACTTACGGAGTTTTTGTTTTTCATTCATCATTCAATCAATAAAGAGAGCTTTTAGTTTATTTGTTTGTGAAGTCCTTGCTAGATTGTGTTTGTGTGTGTTAATATTATTGCAGGTTGGTGCTCCTGGTCAATACTAGTCCCTCCTTGCGCTTGTCTTAATTAGAAGATTTGTGTAAGGTTAAAGAAGTGCGGATTAAGGTAATCTTCTCGTTTAAGGGTTTTGACACATCATTGGTTAAGGTTCTTTTTGAGCTATCTTAGTTCATATCTTCCTATATTTCTTTCATTTATCATTCCATATTCATCTTCTTATCTTTCCATATCATTCACTAATCCGTATTATGAGTTTTTCGAAAAATCGACATGTTCTTGAGGAAAATCGGCCGATTTTCTCTATAGAACAACCCGATTTTTATCCCAATTAAGGACTTTCAATCTAGATCGGGAACTATGGCTTATCCCCTCATCACACTCCAAAATCGAGCTTTCCTCCCATCACTAATGCTCTAGCCTAGATTGGGTGTAATAACAAAATTATAGCCGTTAACGATTCCTTTTCACACATAGGAGATACCCCCCCTACATTTCAGCATGTTAGGCCGACTTTCCATACCAACAAGGCAACAACATATTTACGGAGTAAGCAACGAGCACACATTTGGTCTTTGTTCTCAAACTATTTGCACCCAAGCTTGCTAATAGTAGCTAGATTCGTGATGCGGGGGTTGATGCCGCAGTTTCTTAATATAGGATGAAGTCCATAGAATCGATGACATAAGGATTTTCGGTGGCAAATCTTGGGTGAGATTTGTATGATAAGGTCGAGATTCTTGAAAACTGTTAGCATGAAATATTGTGATATTTTAGGCACGTTTTCTAAGAGTATTTGATTCATATTGATAGTCTTTGATTGAGCATTGTTGCATTTGTGAGCTAGTTTGCCTATATTGTCGATATGGATGTCTACACTAGCTTTATGTTGATTATAGGTGATTGAGAGTCATTTCCGAACGGAATCGAGCAAAGAAGAGTTGATTGAGTATGTCCATGGATTAAGGGCATTCTTAGGAGCAAATTGGAGTTCAACTTGAGGAATGCACGAGGCTAGGGAAGAATCACGTTCTTGCCCTAAACCACGCTCTAAAATACGGCCGTACTACAAACCACGTTTAGTTCCACGGCCGTCGAACCTTGCAAAGAGAGGCGTGATGCATTCCAGTAACTATTACGGTCGTGGAATCCATGGTTCAAACCGTGACACTTTCCACGCTCTAAATTACGGTCGTGGAACCTTCCACGACCGTGATCTTGGCGATCTTTTTCGCCACATTTTGAAGCCACGATCTTTTGAAGATTGGGCCGGGCCGATATTTTATCTTGCCCTATAAAAAGACGGACGAAGCAAGATTCCGTCATGACCGCTTAGAGAGGGATTTTGGCGATCGCCGCTTAGACGCACTTACCCTCGTTCAACCCTCGCTTAGAGGCATTTACATCTCGTTGGAGATCGAAGTTCGTGTGGGGATTTACCCTAATCTCGCACTTTTGGTGGAGATTGCTGTTGAGATCTCCGGATTGGCGGAAGATTGAAGTTGTTGGAAGATTGTTGCAAGAAGACTTCTCTTCTTGTTTAGGTTTGATTTGGAAGACGGATTGACATCCCGTTCTCCCTTCTTTCCTAAGATTGCAATTGTTTGCTTTATTCTGAATCTATTGACAACATTTATTCTTGGTTGTGACTTTGAGATTGGTTTGAAGATTATTGAAAGTTTTCGGAAGTTTTCATCTTTCTATCTTTTAATTCTTGAATTTGATATCAACATGACTGTTATTGGCTAAAAACCCCTAACAATTCTAAGGTGAAGGGTTGATAGTTGTGGCTTAGATGATGATAGATCGATCGTAAACAGATTAGACCCTGAGAGTTAGAGAGAATCGTCGACGAACCCTAAATCACGGTTTGTTCTTGAGTTCCACGGCTGTGGAGTCTCAAGATCTACCCGTAATTTCCCTAAAGTTTACGAACCTGCTTTTACTTTAATCCAAAGTTAAAGATTTGCTTTAATTTAGTTTAGGCTTGCCTTTTCTAGGTGGTAGTGAAGCCTCAACAACCTCTACCTCGATTGTGAGTGTCATAACCGTAATCGGTTAAGCTAGTCTTGATCCTTGGATTACAAGTTTGGGTATTTGACATTAATTCTTGCCTTTAGAACCTTTCTATATTGAAGCCTCAACAACCTGTATAGAGAGTGTCTTGTAGGTGAGTCATATAAGGTTTTTGGAATTCACCGTACGATTACCTTACATTAGTATACCTTTGCATATCTCAACTCTGTCTTTATATCATTAGTATATCTTGAATCGATTGCCACAGCTGGATGCTTGGATCTTTAGGATTGTTGTTTTCCCAATATTTGCAAAACTCTCATATTTACTCGCTTGATAATCTGCAATTGAATTTGTTCCCACTCAAATCCCTGTGTTCGATACTCTGGAATTCTTGCTTAACTACGTCGATCCGTACACTGCGGGTTCGCTGCTTGATTCTACTTTATAAATTTAAAGCTTATTTGCACACACCTTTAGGGGCGAACAAAAACTCAAAGAACGAGAACGTGAATGTTATGGATGATAATGGAAAGATAATAGAAGATGATATTGGATGAAATTGATGGAAAATATAGGAAGATAGAACCAAGATATAAACTTGCAAAGAACCTTGACCAATTGAATTAAAACCCTCAACAAAGAATCACCTTAACCGTTCCTTCTTCAGCCTTACACAAGCCTTCTAATTAAGACAAACACAAGGAGAGACTAGTTTGAGTAGTAGCATCAATCTATAAGAAGATTAACACACACAAGTACAGTCTAGCAATGACTCACAACTATTCAATCAAAGACTCTCTTTTTTATTGAATTGGAATGAATAAAACGCACACTTTGTAAATGAAGTAACGAGTATCTCACAATGTATGTGAAAAATTATTAAATAACAACTCCCCATGAATCTCGGCCTCATAGGGTTTAAATAGGCAAGATTCCTCTAAAAGATAAGAATACCAAGTTACAAACCCACTAAACAGGTGTCGTTCATCCCGCTAAACTCAAAGAGTGAGCTTTCGAACCCACTAAACGAGTATACACTTTGTCTAACATTGGGAGTAAAGTTTCTTTCGTAACAATATCATGTAGGACAAGAATACCAAGTTACAAACCCAAATTACGAGTCGAAGGAAAACCGTAAATCTCACTTAGTTGGCATTCTAAGTCTCCTCTAACATTTTGAGACACAAAGAGGCATGATTTAGAAGAGTTAACCTTTTGGCCAAAAGCCCCGCAAAATTCATCAAAAATTTTCTTCACCACACGGAGTTGCTTGATAGAGGCCTCAACAAATAATTATATATCTCTAAATGTAAGGAACTATCACGTCCAGTAGCAGCCCACGAGAGATCTGTACGTGACAACATCAGCTCCCTTCCGGCAGGCCTTGCAGCTCCCCTCTCCATCCCAAGAACAATCAGTCCGGGCCCAACTGGAAGAGCAGCAACGTCAACAACAATGGACGCTTCAAGTCCCGTAACTCCTCCTGAAATCACGCTACATCTGCTGCCAAGGATGTCCAAATTCATCTTCTGTCAACTGCTACTCCTTCCTTGCGCTACAGAATCCCCATCACATGCTGCACACCTTCCGCCAAGGATTTAAAACAACCATCGTCACAAATAGGAGGACATGGGACTGCCAACGCCTTCAGATCTCCCTCTTGCACACATACACCATTGCAATAGACGCTAAATTTAATCAGAAGAAGCCCAGGTCGTAGCTATGGATCTGTAGCCGGACATCTCCCTTTTGCATACGCACAGATCGCTTGGTGCCTAGGTGGGTTCCGGTTACTCTCTTCCCTTACCTTTCCTTGCTTCTGTTTTTGATCGACCACTTGGTTGCACGCTGCAGCGCCCTAGACCACCTCCCAGGTGGATAGATCCTCTCCCGCTGGTTGTGTTAACACTCACTAGGGACCTCTTTGTTGCCTCAAATCCATACCACACTACTTGCCTCGTCTCTCTCGAACTTTTATCCTCCCAAACGTAACATCCCTAGGAGTCTTCTGGCATCATTTCTGAGTAAGTTACCCACCCTTACTAGCTTGCTGTTATGTTATGTAGAAGAGATGGTATTACTTAGTTTAGACCTTTGATTTTATGGATGATGAGTTAGGATGTAGCAACTGTTGATGTTTATGAGGGTAGAGTCATGAGGTGTGTAGGTAGAGAGTATATGCTGAGTTATGCTGTCAAAAATAGTAGAAACAAATGTGCAGTAAATAAATGGTGTTCTCTTCAGTTTTGGGAAGTTGGAAACTCTTAATATTGTGTACCAATGTTAAGGAGTTATATTGAAGATCCACCGTTGAATTTTTGATAGATCATAGATGGATATATATAGTTTACTGTGTTAAAATTTGAGAATAAATGAACGGTCGGATTAAAAGGTATAAGGTCCCAAAGTAGAGTAGTTGAGCTGTTTTTCCAGCAGTGAAATTTGGCTAAGTATAGAAATTTTTTAAGTGTTGTAACCAACTTTAGAGATTTTTGTAGAAGTGATGGTTGAACAGATTTAAAATTTTTTTGCTCCTATGAGTAGATTGGATATCATAGATGATCTAGAGAATTATTTCGGAATTTTTATAAGTTTATTCGAATTTCATATTTGAAGCCAATATTGGACCTTAGTGACTTTTCGGAGAATAGGAAAAAAAAAATGTAGTTTCTCTAGTTTTACCCAAACTCATCCTTGAGAGTTAGGAAATGGCTTTTTAGTCTCAAATAAGAGTTTAAGTATAAATTATGAGTTTTTGGGAGTTTCGGGATCAAGGGTAAAATAGTCATTTTACCTTAAATGAGTAATGTAATAATTTCTGTTCTAATAAGGTCTCCTATCTTAGAAGTCTTAGACTTCTAATTACCTTGGAAGTGTGCTGATCCACTTATCTCCTTTGACAGGCAACTGAGTTGCTACGGTTACAAATCGAGTAGTGTTTACCGAGAGTCGAGACTTGAATAAGTTAAGTCCTTTGGGCTTACTTAGCTAGCTGTCAGATATGAGTGTGAATGATGATAGTGGTGTTTGAATGATGTGTGTACTAGGGTATTTCATAGTAATCATCGACCGACTTACTTATCTGGCCTAAGAGTAACAGGCGGTAGCATTCTGCTCAGTTAGCCCGAGGGCGCTAGGGGTTTCTTTCGGGACTAGTCCATACCTGGTTTGCGGGGACGCCACCGGCGGAGGTGTGCCAAACCATCACCAGTTGGATAAGGAACGGAGGCGAGAAATCTGAAGATTTCTCGTGCTACAACTTTTAAAATGGATGAAGTGAATAACCTAAGTTATCAGATAACAACCGGATTGTGTGCCAGCATGTTGAGTGTTTACATTCTCCTTTTGTGTGCTTGTGCTATTTAACTTTCTACTTATATATGATTAGTTAGCTAACTATTTATCGTTGTTTAGATTTGCCACAGGTTAGAGCAGATGTCGAGTGATCCGGATGGTAGTGGACAACTGGGGTGTCGTACTCCTTAGGACGGGTTACAATTCCTTTTGTAGTCTTTCAGACATGACTGTTCTTTTTCTCAGATTATGAGACCTTGTTATTTCTGGCTGTCAGTTTCCTGGTCACATTCATTACTTTGTTAAAACATACTTTATGATTTATGAGTTTTCCTTATCTGTGCCTTGTTCTAAGATCTAGTTTAGTTGTTGTCAAACTAAGGTCAGGACCCACTATGAGGTCCTAACTAGTAGCTCCCCGAGTTTTGAAATCTTGGGGTGTTACACATGAGCGAATTAAATTCATCATTATTACCACAAGATTCAAATGATAATTCGATTGGATCCTTCTACTCTTAGGTTGAGTAAGTATCCTGGGATCCAAGTGTAATCTCATCATCTTCATGTGATAAAGTACTCAGATGGCTTTCTTCTTCCATTGCTAAAATTTCAGCACTCTTATCCATAAGATCCAAAGGTAGTATGAGAGGTATTATCAATAGATTCGGTCTCCTTATCCCTTCTTATAAGCAAACATGTTTCATTATCAAAATCAACTTGTCAACACATAAAATCTTTTAAAAAAGAAAGCATAGGATATGTGATGTTACTCGGACATCTTTTCATTATGTGCCTTTTTTGGCACTTGAAGCATCTTCGATCAACATGTTTATAAAAGGAATATTAGGTTGAGGTGTAGCGATAAGAGCTCGAACCTTATGATCCAATTTTGAGATCGGAGAGGGTCGACGATACCAAAAGTCACAAGGGTCGGAGTGGGTTGTTCGAGATGAAGTCACGTCTTTGTCGTGTCCATGGCCTTGGATTCCATAGTTGTATCTACTTCCCTTTCTCTGCCTCTATTGTCCTCCCCTTGGTAGGAGTTTCTAGACATGCTCCTGCATTCATAGGTGATCCTAGACATGCCCTTGCATTTATGGGGGATCATGGACATGCTCCTGCATCCATAGGTGATCCTAGACATGCTGCTATATTCATGAGTGATCCTGCACATGCTCCTACATTCAGGTATGATCCTGGATGTACTCTTGCGTTCATGGGTGATCTTGGATGTGCTCTTGCGTCCATGGGTGATCCTTGAGATGCTCCTATATTAGGTTGTGTATATAGAAAAACAAGTTTAGTTCTAGTGTGACTTAGTTCTAGTGTGGCACATACACAAGGATCATCGGGTCAACTATCTTTGCAGTTCCTCATTTAGGAAAATTAAAATCCATTACAAGAATTCAGTTTAGGTGTCTTGTTTATGGAAGTGGGAGTTCGACAAAAATGAAAGATGTTTTGATTTAGCTGGATGACGGAAGACATTGTTTTTTAATTTCTTTTGGATTTCAATTTCAATTTTTTTTGGGGAAAATAGAAGATTATGAGCGTTATTCATTTTAATGAATTTAGGAAAAATCCGAAAAATAATGAAAACTTAAGGGCACCATCCGAACTGTAAAAAGTTGATGGTCAAATTTCGAAAAAACCCAAACCACAGGGCACCATCCGGAATTTCCCTTTTTTTAACCCGTGACAATTTTTTTTATAATAATTAGTTTGTGAGGGGATTAGTTTGTAGGGAAGTGTTCAAGTAAGACCCATTATTCCGGTACGGCCGTGCGGCCGTCTGTACGGCCGACACGTGTCCCGGAAATTTTTTTTTTTTTTTTCTGAACGAGTTTTTTTTTAAAACGAGTAAAAGTAATAGTTCAAAACTTATTATGGAATAGTTCATAACTTAGAAAAGGATAGTTCATGAATTATAATAGAATAGTTCATAGTGTAAAATTTATAAAGGATTGAAAGTAATAGTTCAAAACTTATTAAGTAATAGTTCATAACTTCTAAAAGGATAGTTCATGAATTATAATAGAATAGTTCATAGTGCAAAATTTATAAAGGAGTGAAAGTAATAGTTCAAAACTTATTATGGGATAGTTCATAAATTATAATAGAATAGTTCATGAATTATAATAGAATAGTTTAAAGTGCAAAAATTTATAAAGGAGTGAAAGTAATAGTTCAAAACTTATTATGGGATAGTTCATGAATTATAATAGAATAGTTCATGGATTATATTAAAAAGTAATAGTTCATGGATTATATGGGAATAGTTCAAATTTTATAGGATAATAGTACATAAATTATAACATAGTAGTTCAAATAAATTTTCATTAGTTTCCGGAAATAAAAAAAATCATTTCAGAAAAAAAAAAAAATTTCGGGACACGTGTCGGCCGTACGGTCGGCCGTACGACCGTACCGCAATAAAAGGGCAGTACCTGAACATTTACCTTAGTTTGTATATCAAATACAAAAAAGGCCATATTGCACCAACTTTATCATTTAAAACCCACTTTTTAAATATCCAATTTTCGAAATACCCAACTTTTTTAATTACCCTAACTAGTTTTATTCCGGATCTACGGTTTCAAAAGACATTTGGCTATGGCGGCATCAACTAGTCTTCTTTCCGGCAAAGGAAGTGGCGGCAAGGCTTGAACAGGCGGCAATGGAGTCATGATCTGGGTCCGTTCGGTTGAATCAGGTACTAGTTCTTTGTTTGAATATGTCAAAGAGACTCAAAACGCCATTAATGATTTCATTGAATACGGTAGTTTCATTGAATCTTTTGAAGTGGTTACCCAATTTGAAACGCCGCAGGATTAGGGTATGCCACCTCCGCCTTGGAGGAGATACCCTCGGAGAAGTAGTAGGGTCTTCCGCCACCACCTTGGAGGAGACACAAACGGCCATTGATGGTCATTTCTTCTTTGCCATAACCTTGGAAACCGTTTCTACTTTGCCATATCAAAGCTTGGCCGCGTACGAGCAAGAACTTCGTGTGAAGTAGTAGTGTAGAAACACAATTGATGTTGATGACGGTGGATCGAGAATGATGCTTGCGGATTGTATAAATTTCACATCACCATTGCAGATTCTATAAACCGAAACCCACAAATACCCCCCCC
>BSUD01000004.1:127076308-127136241 GCA_033239045.1 Fagopyrum esculentum
TTTTTTTTTTGTGGTTATATACTGTAAATGAACATCTATGCATTATAAAATGAACACAAAAGAATAAATGGACATGACACTCTGATGAATAAAAATACTATGAACACCGATGTATAAAAACATGAACAATGACATATAAAAGTATGAACACCGATGACTATTTTGAACGTAAGGGTATTTTTTCAGATTTTAAGTCAATTTACAAAAATGCCATTAACGATGAGCGTGTGAGAGCCCTTGATTTAAATCCATCCAATGGCTTACAGTCCTCCTAATTCCTATCTACAAGCCCTCTCCTCACTTGAACTAAAATCCCTTTATATATATATATAAATAAAAGTTTAAAGAAAATGTTATCTAAAAATGCGTCTAGTTATTACACAAAACAAAATATATAATGAATAAGTTATAAAATTTACTTCTAAACAAATTCTCATGTCTTTCTCGGTTGGACCAACCCAACCGGGAATTTCAGTGTTCCTGAATTGGTACTCAACCCCCTACGAACGGTGGTTGTTTAACATTTTCACAATAAAACTAGTGTATATCCCGCACCTTGTGCGGATTTGTTAATAAAATAGCTTATCATATTAGATTTTTTTACTATATTATATGTTGTTAACTTTATTAGTTATATGTTATGAGCTCGTATAAATAACGCGTCAAGTGTTACATAGTAAATGAGACCACGTAACCCATGTGTTGATCATTAATAAGTTTTATACTAATAAATTTTTTTAAAAAATCTAATTTATTATTTAATAAATAATAATTTAAAGAAAAAGAATAATCATATAATTTAAAAATAACATAATCTGATAAGAATTCAATTAGTAAAAAAAGATTAATTGGCTTAATTTGTGATTTAGTAAAAAAAATTAATCCGAGAAAAAACATAGGAGCGCCACATCAGCATTAGTTCGTATGTTTTAGTAAAATATGCAGAATATAGATGTATATTTAGTATATTGATAAAATAAGAATTACGAATTTAATAGTTCAACGGTCCAGGAATCAGTAGGTTACAAGGACCCACAAATTAGTAGATCACAAGGACCCACAAGAACACAACGACCCACAAATCATTAGGTCACAACGACCCAAAAATCAATAAATCATTAGGTCAAAACGACCAAAAAATTAGTAGGTCACAATGATTACATACAAATACTAATCCGATATGAATAAGTATTATATTTGATTCTGACCAAAAGGTTCAGAAATGTATGAATTTTATAAGCCTCAAATACTCTACATCTATTTATACATATTTTCGAAGTGTCATCCTTTCCTCATAATCGATGTGGAAGAACAAAAATCATATTTTACAAAATAACTATGGTTTAATTAAAAAAAGATTTATTAGTTTAATTCGTGATTTAGTAAAAAGTTTAATCCGAGAAAAAACGTGAGGGCGCCACGTTAGAATTAGTGTCTTTTGTTTAAGTAAAGTATATAGAATATATATGTATAATTAGTATATTGATAAAATAAAAATTACGAATTTAATAGTTCAACGGTCCACAAATTAGTAGGTCACAAACGACACACAAATCAGTAGGTCACAAACGACCCACAAATCAGTAGGTCACAAACGAACCACAAATCAGTAGGTCACAACGAAAATTAGTAGATCACAATGACCCCACAAATTAGTAGATCACAACTCACAACGACTCACAAATCAGTAGGTCACAACGACTCACAAATAAGTAGGTCACAACGATTCAAAAATTAGTAGCTCAGTAGGTCACAAACGACCCATATATCAATAGGTTACAAACGACACACAAATTAATAGGTTACAACAACCCACAAATTAATAGGTCACAAGGACCCACAAATCATTAGGTCACAAGGACCGACAAATCATTAGTTCACAAGGACCCAAGCATCAATAGGTCACAACGACCCACAAAGTATTAGATTAAAACGACCCACAAATCATTAGGTTAAAATGACCTACGAATTAGTCGGTAACAACAATCCACATTCAAATACTAATCTATTATGAATAAGTATTATACTTGATTCTGACCAAAAGGTCTAGAAATGTATGCTTTGTATAATCTTCAAACCTTATAGGTCTATTTATAAATGTTGTCAAACTATCATATTTCTCTAATAACCGATGTGGGATGACAAAATTTATATTTTACAAAATAATTATGGTATAGTAAAAAAAGGATTTATTAGCTTAATTCGTGATTTAGTAAAAATTTTAATCCGAGAAAAAACGTGGGGCGCCACGTCAGAATTATTGTCTTTTTTTTTAGTAAATTATATTGATGTATATTTAGTATATTGATAAAATAAGAATTACGAATTTAATAGTTCAAACATCCACAAATCAGTAGGTCACAAACGACCACAAATCAGTAGGCTACAACGACCCACGAATCAGTAGGTCACAACGACCCACGAATCAGTAGGTCACAACAACCCACAAATCAATAGGTCACAACGACCCACAAATTCATAGGTCACAACTACCCTCAAATTCATAGGTCACAACGACCCACAAATTCATAGGTCACAACGACCCACAAATCAGTGCGTCACAACGACCCACAAATTATTAGATCAAATCGACCCACAAATCATTGGGTCAAAACGAACTATAAATCAGTAGGTTACAACGATCCAAAAATCAGTAGGTTACAACGACTCAAAAGGTCTAAAAATGTATGATTTGTATAATCTTCAAACCTTGTAGGTCTATTTATACATGTTGTCAAAGTGTCATCCTTCTCTAATAACCGATGTGGGATAACAAAATTCATATTATACAAAATAATTAAGGTTTAGTAAAAAAAAATTTATTGGCTTAATTCGTGATTTATAAAAAGATTTAATCCAATAAAAATGTGGAGCGCCACGTCAGCATTAGTATCTTCTGTTTTAGTAAAGTATATAGATAGGAAGGAAGTTAAGCTTACGGGTATGAGATATGCTTATGAACAATATCTTTTAATTTTAAATATTTGGAAAAAAAATTAAAAGAAGAGGAAATGTTATTGTAATCGGAATTAGTTAGTAATCCAAATAAAATACTTTAAAATTGAAACTAATTAAAAAAGATTTAGGCTAATTATGGTTTAGTAAAAAAAAGATTTATTAGCTTAATTCGTGATTTAATAAAAAGTTTAATTAGAGAAAAAACGTGGGGTGGCACGTCAATAATTAATGTTTTTTGTTTTAGTAAAGTATATAGATGTATATTTATTATATTGATAAAATAAGAATTACGAATTTAATAGTTCAACGGTCCACAAATTAGTAGGTCACAAACAACCCACAAATCAGTAGGTTACAAGGACCCACAAATTAGTAGGTCACAAGGACCCACAAATTAGTAGGTCACAACGACCCACGAATCAGTAGGTTACAACGACCCATGAATCAGTAGGTCACAACAATCCACAAATTAGTAGGTCACAACGACCCACGAATCAATAGGTCACAATGACACACAAATCAGTGGGTCATAACGACCCACAACATATTGGGTCACAACGACCCACAAATTATTAGGTCAAATCGACCCAAAAATCTATAGGTCAACACGATCAAAAAATCTGTAGGTCAAAACGGTCCAAAAATCATTAGATCAAAACGACCCAAAAATCATTAGATCAAAAGGACCTACGAATTAGTAGATCACAACAATCCACTCCACATACAAATGCTAATCCGGTATAATAAGTATTATACTTGATTCTGACCAAAAGGTCCGAAAATGTATAATTTGTATAATCTTCAAACATTTGAGGTCTATTTATACATGTTGTCAAAGTGTCATCCTTCTTTGATAACCGATGTGGGATAACAAAATTCATATTTTACAAAATCATTAGCTTAATTCGAGATTTAGTAAAAAAAATTTAATCCGATAAAAATATGGAGTCTTAATTTCTTTTTTACAAAATAATCAAAGATTCTGGCTATCTTTTAAACAAATCTTTTAAAAACATAAAAGAAGGATTTTTTTTTAATATTCTTAATTATTTGTGCCGGAAAAGTGTTTACCAATTTGTTTTATAAAATTTATATACTTTAATAAAAAAGATTTTTGACCAGTTTGTTTTCTGGCATAAAAAATAAAGATTAATTGGCCTATAAGATCTTGGAGAATCTCCAAAAAAAAAGTTACGTATAATTTTGAATAACAATAGGTTAGTTTAGTAAAAAAAGATTTTTTGGCTTAAAAAAATAAAGATTTTTTGGCTTAAAAAAATAAAGATTTATTGACCAAAAAATTGTGGGAGCTCCATTTGATTGCTGCTCCCACAACGTGCCACGTCATCAAATCATGTACTCTCTTTTATCTAATAATAGATAATAGATAATAGATTCATAGAATTTTCAAAATTAAATTTTTGTTGTTTTCCGGATTTTGCCCAAATTCATTAAACTTTTTCAAGTTCCATTAAAAGCATACAAAAGAAAATAAACTAAAATCTACAAAATAAATTAAAATAGAAAGAATGATTTATTTATTTCAAAACTAAAGCAAAACAATAACTTTTTTTTTAAAAAATGCTTTGTATTAATTAAAAAATAATTCAATTAGATAATTTTTAAAAAATAAAAAAAAATCATTATTTTATTTTATTTTAAAAATAAATAAATTGGATTAGCATTTTTTAACAAAATCTAAAAACATAGGTGTTATACTTTATTTAAAAAATAAATAAAATAATGATTCTTTTAAAAAATTTTAAAAAAATCACTGTTTTAGTTTATTATTAAAATAAATAAATCAGTCGAAAAATAAATAAAATAGAAAGACTGATTTATTTATTTAATAAAAAATTAATATAGTGATTTTTTTTAATTTTTGAAAATAATTATTATTTTATTTATTTTCTAAATAAAGTATAACACTTATGTTTTTAGATTTTGTTAAAAAAATGCTAATCCAATTTATTTATTTTTGAAATAAAATAAAACATTGATTTTTTTTTGAATTTTTTTAAAATTATCTAATTGATTTATTTTTAAATTAATATAAAAAAAATATTATTTAAAAATTTTTTTACTGTTTTATTTTAGTTTTAAAATAAATAAATTATTCTTTTGATTTTAATTTATTTTTTAATTTTAGTTTATTTTCTTTTGTATGTTTTTAATGGAATTTGAAAAAGTTTAATGAATTTGGACAAAATCCGAAAAACAACAAAAGCTTGAGGATACCATCCGAACTGGAAAAAACTGTTGGGCAAAATTCGAAAAACCCCAAACCACGAGGGTACCAACCGAAATTTTCCTTATAATTATAAACAAACAACTTTATCATAGTTAACTCTAATTTATAGTAGGATATTCTTTTTAATGCCGATTTCAAGCTAATAGATGGAATAAAGTAGTTAATTTCAACTGAATATTGAAAATGACGTGTAGAAAATTCCCCCCCCAAATAAATCGGTCGTTTAAGAAAATTTCTTGGCTCCGTCAACGATTTTGAAAAGGTTTTGACTCATATGTTCGTTTACTTTCTAAATAGTTGAATTTGAACACATTATATAACCGGTTTTTTAAAACTGAGATTGCTCTCAACTCGGTTATGAATAAAGTATGCTCGAACATGTCAAAACTTAGAACCTATTTCTCAAATAAAATCGAAACAGTTAGGTAGGATAATCACTCTAATATAGCTAATTGAGAAACTAACCATCAACTTTTTAAATTTTGATTTCTACCCACTTAACTAAAATAGTTATAAATTTTTATTCTTTTTTTTTGTTTCCGAATGTCCCCCCCCCCTAACTTTCAACAAGTTGTCAACACTTGTTGACAATCAACAAGCTGTCAACAAATGCTTGTTGACAAAAAATTGAAAATTTTTATTACCGTTAACAAGTTCTTAAAAATGCTTGTTGATAATCAAAAAGTGCTTGTAGACAATCAATAAGTTGTCAACACATGTTTGTTAATTTTTTGTACCGTCAACAATCACTTTTTTTGTAACACCCCAAATTTTACAACTTAGGGAGTTACTGGTTAGGACCGCACAGTGGGTCCCGACCTTAGTTTGACAACAACTTAACAAGATCTTACAATAAGGCACAGATAAGGAAAACCAGAAATCATAAAATAATTCTTAACAATGTATGAATGTGACCAGAACAACTAACAGCCGGAAAACGTAATATAACAAAGTACGGAAAGAACGAAAGGAAACAAGGTCCAACTGAAAATCCCACAAATGAAGAAACTGCAAAACGTCCTAAAGTACGACACCCCGGCTGACCACTACCATCCGGATCACTCGGCATCTGCTCTAACATGTGGTAAATCTACACAACATAACAGCCGTTAGCTAACTATCCAAATATAAGTAGAATGACAACAGCACAAACACAAGCAGAAACAAAAATTAAACAAACATCATGCTGGCACTCAACCGTTTATTATCTATTATTTAAGTGATTCATCTTATTCAATTTACAGTTGTGGCACGAGAGCTATTAACAGTTCTCGCCTCCGTTCCTTATCCAACTGGGTGTAGGTCTAGCTGACCTCCACCGGTAGCATCACTACAAACCGAGTATGGACTAGTCCCTAAAGAAACCCCCAGCGCTCGCAAGCTAACTGAGCAGAATGCCACCGCCCGTTACTCTTAGGCCAAGTATAGGTCGGTAAATATCTATCACAACCTATAACTCTAAACATCTCAATCACACACCACTATCATCATTCATGCTCATATTTAGAAGTCAGCTAAGTAAGCCCAAAGGACTTACCTGGTATAAAGCTCGACTCTCTGTAAACCAAACTCGCTCTGTAAACTGTAGCAACTCAGTTGCCTGTCAAAGGAGATAAGTGCATTAGCACACTCCCACGTAGTTAGAAGTCTAAGACTTCTAAGATAAAAGAACGTAGTAACACATAACTAGTTACAGTACTAATTTAGGGTAAAATGACCATTTTACCCTTGGTCCCGAAACTCCCAAATTTTCCAAAATTCATGTCTAAACTCCTATTTGAGATTCTAAAATCATATTCTAACTCCTAAGGTTTAGTTTGGGTACAAACCGGTATCTTTCCTATTTTCATATTTTTCAAAAGATCGTATAGGTCTAATTTCGGTTTCAAATATAAAATTCGTAACAGCTTATAAAATTTCCGAACTCATTCTCTAAATCATCTATGATGTTCCATCTAACCTTAGGAAAAAGAATTTCTCGAAACTGTTCATTCAACGGTTTTATAAAAATTCTCAAAGTTGACTATTTCACCTACCATTTCTATACTTAGCCAAAATCCTAAGTTTACAAAAAAAAAAACTGCTCAACTACCCAACTTCGGAAGCTTATAACTTCTAATCCGACCGTTCATTTCTTCTCAAAGTTTAATAGTGTAAACTACATACATCCATCTATCATCTATTAAAATTTCAACGGTGGATCTTCAACCTAACTCTCAAACATTGACCATTACTCACTTACAAAGCTGAGTTCTACAAATGAGTTTTTCATTTCTATTTCTAGGGACAATCTAATCTACTCTCATTATCATCCAGTTATCATAAATTGGAACTATAGGAGACTCCAACAAAGCTCACTTACTATCCCTCCATTTCCCTGGCTTGATCCCCATTCATAACGAAACCGAAAACATATATAATCTATACAATTATAACATCTAGAGGGCAAGAATTGGACTGCAGAAGAGAGGTGGCTCACCTCTTCAACAGCTACTGGACTGAGGCGCCTTCAGACGGTTCCAGATGGCCCTCCTGCTTCCTCTTAGGTTCAACGCTCCACCAGCTGGCCCTTCCTTAAGACAAGATAGAGGTTGGAGGTGAGACTAGCTGACTAAATCGACAGGGACAGAGGAACGGAAGGTACTGCTGTTTACCTGGTTGGGTATTCGTACTGGAGGTCGTTTTGTGCAGAAGCGCTGAGTGCAGGGTGTAACGTTGCTGTAATGTCGCTGTTGCTTCTTCTCGCGTTATTGTTTCTGCAAGTTCCTGTCACAGCCGGCTTGTCCAGTGGTTGCAGCAAGAGGAGAGAGATCTCGTGGGTTGATCAGTAAGGGAGGGAGAAGGAAATGTACTGCAGGTCGGGATAAGCGAGATTCGGGGAGGCTATAGGAAAGACAACGGTTACAGAAGGAAGAGAGAGGAGTAATTAGCGTGAATCTGGACAACACGATCGGCTGAAGAAGGAAGGAAATCAACCGGATGTTTCTATCTTCTGTAACGTCCAGCAGGCCCACGAAATCTGCAATTTCTAAGATCTTCCTGGGTTGCGCATTGGGCTGAAGCAGTCAAGGCAGTGGGCTGGAGAAGGCAAGCTGAAGGAGATCACGGACTGGGCTGGACAAGGTAACGCTGGCTGAAGAGAGGTAGACAGCAGGCTGCTCGCTGGGTTGCAGAAGCTGAAGATGCGCTGGGCTGAACGTGCTGCTGGCGTTGCTGGCGCTGGGCTGTCAACAACCTGTTTGGGCTTGTCACAGACTTGTCACAGCCTTGTCTGGCCTTGTCACAGACTCGTCACAGCCTTGTCTGGCCTTGTCACAGCTTCGTCACAGCCTTGTTTGGCCTTGTCACAGCTTCGTCACAGACTTGTCTGGACCTTGTCACAGCTTCGTCACAGACTTGTCCGGGCCTTGTCATATTCTAAATTAGGGCTAAACTTATTATTTTATGTGAAGGTAAGCAACCTAAAATGATAAATTTTATAAAGATCCTATCATTTTATGTGAAGGGAAAGCTACATAAAATGATAAATTTTTAAAGGATTCCATCATTTTATGTGAAGGAAATCTACATAAAATGATAAATTTTATAATAATGTGTCTAACTAAGTAGACGGATATGGATCAACTGATCGAGATCGGGTTTATTACAGAATAAACGGAATAAAAATTCCGGATATTACATTTTTTTTATACAAAGGTAAACAAAATAAGCAGATTAGTTTCTAGAAACCGATCGACCTATATCATCCCTAAGAATGAGGTCTTCAACATCATCTGGAATGGAACCGATGTCGATGTGTGAGTTGAATCCGTGCATCGCGATTCTATCTGCAACTATGTTGATTTCCCTGAAGATGTGGTGAGTGGAGGAGTTCTTGAATCCCGAGATCATGCTAGAAATATCAGATATGATCATATCCATTTCTCATGGAGGTTTCCATGTCCGGTTGATCGCTTTAATGAGCATCAAATTGTCTCCTTCAATCTCGATGGATGTAACACCTAACTCTTTGGCCTTTTTCAGACCCTCACGTAGAGCATAAGCTTATGCCTCTAATACTCAATCAACATTACGTTTTCCATTTCCTATAGCGATAGGAACGACCAAATGGTTCCTAATGACAAAGCCAAATGTAAAATGATTTGGCGAGTTTCTAGTGGCATCACAATTTAGCTTAGCATAACCCTCTTTTGGTCTCTTCCATTTTATGTTTTTTAGTTTCCTTCTTTGATTTGGTTGCTTTATGTTGTTCACGGGAAGTTTTGCATTTGCCTTCTCCCATTCGGTAATTTGATTTAGAGCTAGTATTTTCAAATTAAGGGGTACATTTCTCTTGTGAAAGATGACTTGGTTTCTAGCCATCCAGATGTTCCACCGTATGACACTAAGGTGTCTTAGTTCAGTTGCGCTAATTTTTTCTTTTATTTCTGAAAGAATATCACTAATACTCAAATTGTCAATATCGCAGTTGTTAAGTAAAGAGGATATCTTTTGGCTATCAATAGTCTTTAGGCTATATTGGCACTCGAAGAAATGGTGTTTAATACTTTCTGTGTGGTGATTACAGAATTCATAGTTCATAACCACGGGTATTTTTTGTTTATCGAGATTTTGTTTAGTTGGTGATCCGTCCAAAGCTAATTTTCATAGAAAATTTTTAATTTTGGGCATTATGTTGATTTTCCAAATCCATGTTTTGTCATGGGTGACCCCCACCTTTCGTTTTTGTATCATTTCCATCGCCAATTTGGTCGAGTACCATCCCTCATAGTTAGCTGCCCAGTATAGTTTATCTCTTATATCGTTTAAGGGGAGGTTATAGTTGTTTATTTGATCTATAATGTTGTTGGGTAGAATTGTTCGTATTTGGTTTATACCTTGTTGGTTCCATCTTTTGTCTATCATATATGAGGAAGTGAGTTCGTTGGGTTTATTAGTGTTTTGTTCTTTACAAGGTCTAAAAGTGGTTTGTCAATAATCCACATGTCTTTCCAAAATTTCACAGTTTGTCCACCTCCCACCCGCCATCGGAGACCTTTATCGAATTCTTTTGTCAATTTTATTAGTTTCTTCCATTTCCATGATGTGTTTTTTCCACATTCATAACTCCAAAGGCATGTCCCCTTGAGATATTTTTCTTCTACTATTTTAACCCAAATGTTGTCCGGGTCAACCATAATTTTCCATAGTAGTTTCATCTGCAGTGCTTTATTCATGTTTTCTGCTTTTCTAATTCCAATTCCGCCTAGGTTTCTTGGCTTGCAAAATTTATCCCATCTAATCAACGGGTAGAAAGAGGGTCCTTTATTCCAGAAATTTCTATTGATTTGATCAAGTTCGTGGTGAATGTTAGAGGGTAGCAAAAATGCCTACATAAGGTAGCTTGGCTTGACATTTAGGTTTGCGTTAATAAGATTACTTCTACCTTATGGGGATAGAGATGATGCTTTCCACTTTGTGAGTTGTTGTTTTGACTTCAGGATGACAGAGTTAAATATGTCCTTATTAACTTTACCATTAATAATGGGACAACCGAGATATTGTTCTAAGTTTGTGGTTCTGTTGATGCCAATGTGTGTTTGAATTCTTCTTTTGTTGACCTGGTCAACATTTGCGGTAGTTTGGAAAGATGATTTGTGATAGTTTATGACTTGTCCCGAAATCTCACAATAGTCATTTAGTGTAAATAGTATTTTGTTACTTGCTTCTGTTGTTACCTTTGAGAAGATTATTATATCATCGGCGAAGGCTAAGAACGGTATTCTTGAAGCATTTTTTGTAATGGGGAAGCCTATAACTTTAGGATTCTTATTAGTCAAAATTTGTAGGTTTCTTGCTAATACTTCCACACACAGGTTAAAAGCAGTGGGGAAAGGGGGTCACCTTGGCGCAACCCTCGTTGCGGAGAAAAAATCGTAGTAGGTGAGTCGTTTATTAGTATGGAGTAGGAGACTGTTGAGATGCATTCAAAGATCCATTCTCGAAATTTTCCATCAAATCCAAATTTTTTTAACATTGCTTTAAGAAATTTCCATTTAACTTTGTCGTAAGCTTTTTTCATATCTAGTTTGATTGCCATAAACCCATCTTTTCCTTTCTTAGATTTGCAGTTGTGAAAAATTTCGTGAGCGATAAGTACATTATCATGAATAGCTCTAATTTTAGTGAATGCACTTTGTAGTCGGTGAATTAGCCTTGGTAGGACGACACTTAGTCTTTTGGCCAAAATTTTGGCAATTATTTTATAGATTGTGGAGCAAAGACTAATTGATCTATAGTGGTTAGTTGCTGACGGTTTTTCAATTTTTGGGAGAAGTGCAATGAATGTATGGTTAATTTGTTTGAGTATTCTACCGGTTATGAAGAAACTCTTAACTGCCCTAACAAATGTTGGTCCAATGATATGCCAGTACGTTTGATTGAATCCAGCTGTCATTCCATCAGGACCAGGTGATTTATCACTGTCAATGCCAATGAGGGCCTCTTTAATTTCTGTTATTGTGAAAGGTGTTAATAGGCTCCTATTTTCATTCTCAGAAATTACTGGATGGATAACTTCTAGTTGTTTTTGGAGCATGTTGTGGTCGATTGTTGAGGATTGGAATCGATGTTTGTAGTCTTTAAGGAATTCCTCATTTATTTCATCCTCTTTGGACATAATTGTACCATCATTTGTGGTAATCGTTGTAATGATTTTTTTATTCCTATTGCCTGTTGCTTTTCTATGGTGAAATTTGGTATTCTTGTCTCCAAGCTGTAAGTTATTCGTCTTAGCTCTTTGTACCCAATACTTATGTTGATAGTCTAAAAGACATTCTCTCTTTCTCATTAGTCTATTTAATATATCGTTCATACTTTGGTCAAAAAATACGAAGTTTTGTTTTTGGAGAAGTTCGATCTCACCATCCACATTTTGAAGTTGTTTATTGATATTCCGGAATTTTTCACGACTCCATTGTTTTAGCTTTTTTTTACTAGGATAAACAGGTCGGTGCCAGGGAATGGCGTTCTCCACACTTGTTTAACAAGATCTCCACAATCTTGTCTTTGCATCCACATTGTTTCAAATCTGAAAGGTTTGTTCTTAAATTTCATATGAGTATTTTGTAGTTGGAACGAGATCATACAATGGTCAGAGGTGGTGAATGCATGGCTTTGAGTATGGATCCCAGGTATTCCTGAATGATCTCTATTGATGTCATTATTCTGTCAAGTTTTTCGAACGTGTTGTCGTCACCATCTTTTTTATTCCACATGAAATCATTCCCTTTAGTTGGGAGATCAAATAAACTATGTTGTTGCAAAAATTTTTGTAGTCTATCATATTTGTTTTTAGTTAGTGGGCCCCCCTTTTTTATCAGAAGGTTTCAACAATTCGTTATAGTCACCAATCAACACAATCGGTTTGTTTATAACAGTCATTTCACTTGATAACAATGACCAAAATCCATTTTTCATTTGCTCATTTGGAGGAGCATAAATGAAAAAGATCATAGTTTCAAAATTCTTGCTCAAATTTGTGTGCTGAATAATCAGAAACCTGTCGTTTGATTTTATAATTTCGATTTTTTTATTATGTAGTTGATATTCCTTCCATAGGAGACACAATCCTATATCCCATAGATGGGTTACAAAATATTTCATCAAAGCCAGAGTTTTTCCATAATCTTTCTTCGGGTTCAACATTTATTTTAGTTTCGGCAAGCATAATCATTTGGATGTGTTCGTTTTTGCATGTAAGATTAATGTCAGTCTAGAAAATTTTCTTCCTCATGCCTCTACAATTCCAGAAGGCGATCTTCATTGGTGTACTGTATTTTATGGGAAGGTAGTGATCCCTTTGTTCCTACCCATAGTCTGTGCTTTAGTCAAGTCATCATAGTGGAATAATGGTTTTCCAATTTCATAGGGGTGATCAACGCATATCCCTAGAACTTATTATGGTCCCTTGTCAAACCAACATTTATTCTTTTAATCTTATTACTAGCATTGGAGTCGGTCACTATTTTACGGTTTTTTTTAACATAGAAAAAAATATAACCCATCCTCTCTCCCATGTTTAATTTACATATTCTCTTTTCTATAATCAAATTATTAGTAATTATTATAATCCGGGTTTTTATGTTGTATCGATTCTTGTTAGTCTTAGTTTGGTAACGCTTAGAGAGTGGTAAACTTGTGAGTCCGTTTTTCATTCTCAAGATAAGAAACGCGATCCGACAATTTTTTGGAAATAACCTTCTACCTTTAATAATTCTTTTTGTGTTGACACTTTGACTAATAATGAATTTTTTCTTCTTCTTATGATCATGGTATTTCCAATCAGCTTGTTGCTCCAAATAAAAAAACTAATTCTTATTCTAATATCATGTAAGCTTCTGGAAAAAGATCTTGTACATCTTGTGTTTTTCACGGTTATTCTCCTGTTGAAATACTTGTTCATTTTCTTTATTGGTCTTGGTTCCTCATACTTCTTGGGCATCCATTCTTGCACAACTCTTGTCCCGAAAGCAGTTGTTGCCTGCACATAGAACCAAAACTGGACAGTAGATGAGAATATGTTCATCAACATTTTATTTCTAGAGATGTAACTAAATAGAAAAACATTATCAAAACAAGTTATCATTTCTTGGTACTTGGAAGCCTTATATTCTGTTTGACTCTCCATAAAAAGTCTTTTGTTTATCCATTATTTATCATTGTTTCTCCATTACGTAGTTGAGCCTGCATAGCACAAAATAACAAGGGACGAAACACATGACAAGCAATTTGAAGCCAACAGGCACAATAACATGCAATGTACTAGGGATAGATTGTTGGTCCCTATTTGCTCATTATTCTCTATCTGGCAAGCATTATCGGGGATCTTAGCACTGCGAGCCTCAAACAACAACAAATGGCAATTGAAGAAGCACAAGGTTGAGGGGCTTATATTACTAGAAGCAACACAAGCTGAAATGCAATTCAGAAAATGTGATCTCAGATATTGGTAGTTGTTCCTATACTTTTGTCTCAATTGTTTAACGTTTCAGTCATTATTGTGGTTGTAGGACATCACCATTGGTCTGTTTTTACTCATTTGTTGGATCTGGAAGGTACAGAGCTGATCAAAATCAAAATAATTCATAAATTTTAAGGAAATAGAAACATAATAGAAATCACACCATGTTCCTTCTTCTCTTAGCTTAAACTGATAGTTGTTCTGGAAATTAATTTGGTATTTGTTAGTATCAACCTCCTTCAAGGAATTCTGGAAAAGACTTAAATCCGAACAAAGAACAAAAAACATGGCAAGGAAGTTGCACATCGAAGCCAAACTAGTGCAAACCCGCAACTTGCTGGTTGTTCTACTTTTTAAAATGTTTATTAGCAAGGCCCTACAAGTAAACATAGGAAACAACAAAAAACTTTGTTTTTCAAGTAGTAAAAAGAAACTTGACAAACTCAAGTCCATACCCAGACCAATATACAACTTACTTCCTGAACGCTTTCTATGGTAGTAGGTTTTTTTCCTGAACATATAGTCGTTCAACAATTTCATTTTCTCAACTTTCTGACCAACATCCATTTGTTCTTTCAAAGGTTCCAACAACCATTTGTTCTTTACTGTATGGACTTGACTCCTATAAAGGCAAACTATATCCATCTACAATATGATTCGTCATAAAAATCACTTCAGTCATTTTTATAGATTCTTTAGTCTTCACAAAACCGTAGAACTCATATAAATTCTTCATAGACCTATGACAATAAGAGGCATTACGAGTCATGAGACCTTGGGGGTAATGGTTAGAAAGGTTACCTGATATTGGTTCCCACCAATCTAGAATCAGGGTGCCTGGAGTACTTGTTCGGGTTGTGGTTGATGGCCACATGAAAGTAAGGAAACTATCAGAAAGAGCCCCATCATTCCGAGGGGTAAGGCGACGGTCCGGAGAGCCCGCGTAAGAGACGATGAACCTGTGACCCGATACAAAGAAGATTTTGCTTATTCCTCTTCGCTGATAGACACTTCGTGAACAGAGTTTCTGCCTTCTTTTCTTTTTGATGGGTGTGAGCCAATAGAGCATCCAAAGCCAGCACAAGAGGTAGAGATCACTTAACCTCGATTCGCCATGGAAAAGGTGCACGAACTTGGAAGTTATCTTCTCTCTTCTCCATTTCTTCTTGGCCTTCCTCTTATGATTGCTGTTGTTTGTCGTTGAATGTTGTTTTGCTTCTTTTTTTCTTCTCTCAAGCTTAGCGCCGGTTCTTTGTCTCCCCTCAATTGAAACTATTTTGAATCTTGCTTCAATTTCTCAAAATTTTCAAACAGAGAGGCTTGTTTTTGGATTTGGGGGCTAGGGTTTTCATGGAATCGTGAAGGAGAAGAGCCGTATTCCACCGCGAGTAGAAGCGCATACTTCTGTGGGTTGAGGGGTTTCATTTTCCGTCAACAATCACTTTGACTGACTTGTTGACATTCAAGTGTTTGTTAACTATTAACGATTTGTCAACAAATGCTTGTTGACCAAAAAACTAGAAAAAAGTCGATTATCAACAATCATTTAAAAATACTCATTGACCGTCAACAAGTGTTTGTTGACAAAAAAATTGAAAAAAATCAAATGGTACCCGTCCGTCCCGAATCCCGTCTCGGACTTACAAAACCCATGCTCAAATTCCACGCTCGATCCGAGTCCGGTCCGGAAAACGGGTGACCTTTTTTTTCCCAAAAGTTCAGCCCGGGTCGGGGGATGCCCAAGTCCAATGGCGGAGACGGGGCTGCACCCTTACTTCTAGCAAAACTATTTCTCCTTTGGTGGATGTAACTCATACTACTCTGCTAGTTCATCTTGTAGATGGATGGACTGAGGTATTTGGGGTGCAATGTTTGATTTGTGGAGAAGGAAAAAGAGTCATTTTTTTATAAAATTTTTTATGAACAGATACATATATGAACTAAATTCATTTAAAAAGTTACATTCAAACGGAACTAGGTATAACAGCTGACTTGTTTAAGTATTGAGGAATGGGATGGTGTTGGTGTTTGAATTCAAACAAATATTTCCACTTTGTTGTAATAGCTACTAATCTTTGATATCTCTTTTGCAGCCACCTAGGGTCGATTCACTGGTCAGCCAATCAATGCATCTGCATTGGGAAGAAGTTACAAGTTGCTCATCTTCCATTCCAATTCACATATCTTAAACATCGAATTGTTTTTTTTTTCTCATAAAAAGTGTTGTTTCTTGTTATTTTGATCCAGGTATTAGAGAGTAGTTTTGGGTTTTCCCACACAGCTTGCCATTTCATCTTTAGACTAAAGTCTTCTACAGTGCATCACAACTAGATCTATAACATACACAAAACAGTAAGTTGCAGTTAACAAACATGTTGCCATAGATTCAACCATTCAGTGGAAACAAATAATGAGTAAGAAGATCATTGTTGATATAAGAAACTCGAGACTTCATTTTGTCGTTACATGAAAGACTAAAGATTCTGCGGTCCACCAAATTTGATATATATTAAATTGGCTCTAAACGACTCATAAGAGTCAGTTGGCCAAGTGCATATCATCATTTCGCATTTCAAATATTATAACTAAACTCTAAGTCAAGCACTCTATGGCAACTTCTTAATTCTCAAAACTAGTCTCTCAAACAATCTATAATTAAATAAAAATGTTGTTCAAATAATGTACCTCCAAATAATTCTCTAATAACCTCATATAATCATTATACCAAACACACCCTTGCCATCCTATTTTGATGTGGATCTAGAGCATCATAACAACTAGAGGTCCTGTGTTGCTGGGATAAATGACACCCCTTGTTGGACGGACCTGAGAACGGTATATATATACGTAAAACTTTAATATGTTTTTTTTGTTTGATACTTTATATTTGATTATTTTTATCCTCAAAAGTATTAAAAGCAATATATTTCAATAAAATGAACTAAATATATACAATACAAGCATCTATCAATATATAACCATAAACTCTAGATGATGGTATAATTTTTATTTCAAGCTTTCTAAATGAAAAATAGACTAAATTGTGTATTTTATGATGAAAGAGCTTTAGATTAATATATTTTGAAAAAACATATGTGAATTAATTATACACTTTTTAGTAATATATTTTAGATTCAAAATCTCTTCAAGATCTTAAAAAGTGAACCCAATAAAGACGGTTTAAGAAGCATGGATTCCAAAGGAACTCAAGTTGTAATTTAATAGTGAATACTCCTTTGGCTCTAAATGACTCCTAGGAGTCAAATTATGCATAATATGTCATGATGGCAACTCAACTTGTCTTATGGGGGTCCATGCATATCAATTGCCACAAGTGAGGCTTAATTGTTGACTAAACAAAATCCCAACTAATATAAAATTGTACCAAAAATTATTTTTGGGTGGTACAATTTTATTGCATGAGGTTTTACTTTAGAAAAATAATACGGTTTTCGTTTTATCAATAGACTATTAAAAAGTACTATTATTTTGTAACTTGTCAATTTGTCATTTATCTTAGTTAACTAATTGTTTTCATTATATTGTAGGTGGTTTAGGCCTTTTAAGAGAAAATATGAACTATTAATGTAATATTCGAAATTTTTATTCCGTTCAATTCCGTAACAAATCGGATTTCGATCCGTTGATCTTTGCTCGTTCTACCTAGTCGTACACATTATCTCAAATTTTATCATTTTATGTAACTTCACTTCACATAAAATGATAGAATTTTTACATCAAACCCTAGATTTATTCCACTTCTAGCTCATGCCATTTGAGAAGAACATGACGAGACCATTACAACGTCACATACGAGTTTTGACAAGAACATGACGAGACCATGACAACGTCACTGACGAGTTTTGACAAGAACATGACGAGACCATGACAAGAATTGACGAGACAAAGACGAGATCGTGACAAGCGTTTGACAAGGCCATGCATGAGCTTGACAAAGCCATGACAAGTTTTGACAACCTCAGCCCACTCTTCTTGACCACTTCAGCCCGCCTAGTGTTGCCGTTGCTTCAGCCCATCTCCTTGCTTCTGCTGGCCCAGCTACACGTAACTCTCCCAAGCCAACAATCCTTTGCTTCAGCCCATCTCCTTGCTCGTGTTAGCCCATCTCCTTGCTCGTGTTGGCCCAGCTACACGTGAAGCCCATGAAGAAGCATATGTGCAGCCGGTCTTCTGTCCCTCCGTTTCTCACGTAACAGCTATTGAATTAGGAATGAGGATCTTCTATAACGGCTCCTGAAATCACGCAGAAAAGGGAGCAAGTCCAACAGTGCCCACGTTTCCCATCTCCCGTCTACATTCAACGCTCCACTCGTCCTTGTCTTGCCTTCTGTAGAAGAACCACCTCCCTCACTTTCCTCTTCGCGTCCCAGCCAGTGCAGACAACTTCATCTTCCGCACCTTTCTCGTCGATTCCCAGTAGGCGCAGCCAGCAACTTCAGCGTCTTCTCTTCAACCTTCGAGCAGGAGTAGCAGTTGACGCCAACGAGCCTTCCTTGGAGCTTCCAGCCGGAGTGACAGAAGAGACTCTCGTCCCCAAGACATCCGCAGGTAGCCTCAACCCTTTTCCTTCCTTGTTATATCTGAGTAAGCCAGGCCTAAACTGTGCCTTCTGTCTCTCTATGTCTCGGCCATTCGACACACTTGGGGTTCTCTCATTGACGACAATCAGGTAGCTCGGTAAAGGGCAACACACCAGTTTTATTCAGGCTACTGATCGGCCAAAAAAGAAAGGAACTTTGCAGCCGGATTTTGCCCAAAATTGAGAGCCTTGAAGGGTGAATCGGTTGCTCACCAAACCGCTAGGAAAGATCGAACATGTGGTGTGTAGTTGGGATTCAGATCACGAGTTTAACCATTGCTAATAATCAAACCTAAGATCAAGTACATCTTGCTGAGTTTTGTTTCCAGAAATTTATGTGTTTCAGTCAAATTTGAGCCTTTTGTTCGATACCTTAGAAGCATGATCCACCGTTCAATTTTTAATATGTTTTAGAATGATATGCAACTGTAATGTATCAAAATTTGGGACTTATCCAACGGTTAGATTTAGATATGCAAAGATTGAAAGTAGACTGGTTAGGTTGTTAGTGAAATGACTCAGAAAATACGAAGTATAAAATTTCTGGTTTTGTGTTCAACTTTGGAGAATTTTGTAGAAGTGATGGTTGGACAGTTATAAGAAATTCTTGCTTCTATGAGTAGAATGCATATCATAGATGACCTAGAGAATTATAAATTTATTCGAGCTTCATATTTGGAACCAAAGTTGGATCCTAGTGACTTTTTAGAAAGTAGAAAAATGTATAGTTCGCTAAGTTCTACCTGAACTCACTCTTAAGAGATAGAAATATGATATTTAGTCCCAAGTAAGAGTTTAAACATGTATTATGAGATTTTTGGAAGATTCGGGACCAAGGGTAAAATAATCATTTTACCTTAGATGTGTATTTTTAGTGACTTCTCTTCTGATAGGACCTTACATCTTAGAAGTCATAGACTTCTAAGTATATTGGGCATGTGTTGATCCACTTGCCTCCTATGACAGGTAGTTGAGTTACTACGGTTACAGATCGAGTTGTGTTTAATAGAGAGTCGAGACTTGATTCAGGTAAGTCCTTTGGGCTTACTTAGCTAGCTTCTGGATATGAGTGTGGATAATGATAGAGGTGTTTGAATGATGTGTTTATAGTTGTATTTAGTAGAAATTATATACCGACCTATACATTGGCCTAAGAGTAATAGGCGGTGGCATTCTGCTCAAGTAGCCTGAGAGCGCTGGGGGTTTCTTTAGGGACTAGTCCACACTCGGTTTGTAGTGATGCTACCGGCAGAGGTAAGCTAGACCTACACCCAGTTGGATAAGGAACGGAGGCGAGAACTCTTAAGATTTCTCGTGCCACAACTGTAAAATGGAATAAGGTGAATAACTAAACTATCAGATAATAACCGGTTTGTATGCCAGCATGATGATTGTTTATATTATCTTGTGTGTGTTTGTGCTATTCTTATTCTGCTTATATTTGGATAGTTAGCTAACAGTTGTGTTTGTTGTTTAGACGTACCACAAGTTAGAGCAAATGCCGAGTGATTCGGATGGTAGTGGTCAGCTGGGGTGTCGTACTTCATAGGACGGGTTGCAGTTTCTGTTTCTTTATGTTGGTCTTTCAGATATTATGTTCTCTGTTCTTGGATTGTAAGAGATTCTTTATTGCCGGCTGTTAGTGTTTCTGGTCACATACATGACATTGTTAAAAATATTTTATAATTTCTGGTTTTCCTTATCTGTGCCTTGTTGTAAGATCTAGTTAAGTTGTTGTCAAACTAAGGTTGGGACCCATTGTGAGGTCCTAACTAGTAGCTCCCCGAGTTCCGAGTACTTGGGGTGTTACAACATGGTATTAGAGCCAGGTTGGCATCAATGACACTTGAAATCTTCTAAAAAGTCAAATAAGTAAATAAGCAGAACCCGAAAGGGGTCTGAGTTTTCCATAGGAATTTTTGGTTTTCAAAATGCATCTATAGTCGGGTTGGGATAGAAAGTACGGACGACCACCACTACCTCCGCGGATCTCGGCATTCTTAGTATGATCACTTTAGACTTTTACTGCTTTTGACCGATTAGCTAAATTATAGTTGTAGTTGTTATCACTCGCGCAGATGGCACGTACTAGGGGTACACCAACTACTGGTCGAGGTAGAGGTCATCCACCTCTTCCTCCAGCTAGACAGGATAGGGGTGATAGGACTTCTGTTGTTAGAGGACGTGGCCATAGAGGTAGACCTCCACTGGTGAGAGGTCGAGGTCGAGCTCCTCGAGAGGATCCACCAGCAGCGAGCATGCCAGATGTTGTAGTGGAAGAGGTAGCTGAGAGTATAGTTCTCGAGGTCGGGAATGAGACCGCTGCTAGGTCTGGAGCATAGGGGGCACATTCGATTGGGTTAGGAGGCGTCTCTATAGGGGTATCTGAGCACAGAGAGTACAGAGCGTACGTCCAACGTATGGAGGAGGCTGCTAGGACAGAGGGACTTGCCTAGGTACCGCCAGTACCGGCTAGGTCAGCTTAGTTGTCACAGAGAGTGACTCAGACGCCGACTGTGCCTGAGAGGAGAGTTGAGGTTGACAGAGCTTCTGTTGGGTCTAGAGCCCCGAGACCAGATGAGTGGTTGAAGGCTTTCAACACCTTAAAAGTTCCCTCATTCGATGAAGAGATAGGGTTGGAAGTGGAGCATTGGATAGGGCGCATAGAGACTGCACTAGAGGCGATACATTACCCAGAGGATCGACAAGTGGAGTTAGTACAGACCTTGTTCACGGAGCAGGCTCATTATTGGTGGCGGACCATTCGTAGCCGAGTCACTAGTTGGGATCAGATGAGGAGCGTTATCAGAGAGAGGTACTGCCCTGCCTCATTGAGGAGAGAGAAGTTTCAGGACTTCATTGAGGCGGGATTTGAGGATATTCCGGTTGTTGAGGTAGTCAAGAAGTTTCAGAAGGAGTTGACCCTACTTGGACCAGCTGTACCTCCTGAAGAGCAGCACGTGTACCTCTTCTCCCAGAGATTGAGAGAGAGCACTTGTTCTTATCTTGTAGGATTCCGCTGCGAGTCTTTGTCAGACTATCAGGATAGGGCTTCTGCATATGAGAGAGATCGGCTAGTTCTGAGGAGAGTAGTTCAGTCTGGTGAGCCGGATAAGTGGAAGAGGACACGGTATGCTAGTAGTAGTGCAGTAGTATCTGGTTATAGGCGAGGACAAACTCAGGGAAGACCTAGATATCACACTACAATTCAGACTTCGGGTAGAGATCGATAGTGTTTTAACTGTGGCGGTCGTGATCATTTTAAGGTAGACTACAAGAGGCCGTCTACTAACTGTTTCACTTGTGGCAAGCCGGGACACATGGCTACTTTCTGCCGTCGGGGAAGAGCCCTGTCATAAAAGGATTCTTTCCCTACATGTGCTGAAAGGAGTGGACAGAGGCCTTCTCAGTACCGAGCGCCGAGTCAACAGTAGCAGCAGCACCAGGCTCCAAGACACCATGCTTCACACAGTACTGCACAGGGATCAGGCCGGGGCAGGGGACGTGGTGGTACTACTGACACAAGAGGAGCCCCGTCGAGAGTGTTTGAGTTGGAGTGTTGATCAGCCAGCGACACCTGCGACCACAGGTACTATCTGGATTCATGATTTACCTGTGCGAGTTTTGTTTGATACGGGTGCTACACACTCCTTTATATCAGAAGCATGCATAGATAGGTTGTCCTTATCTACAATAGAGGGTGTACCTTTTGCAATTAGGTTACCTGATGGGGGTAAGATTAGAGGATCCCGAGATATTTATGACTGCCCTATTTATCTGGGAGATCGGGATTTGCTGGTAGATTTCCTAGTCATGCCTTTAGCACATGAGGACGTGATCTTAGGGATAGATTGGATGACGAGACATGGAGCGGTCTTAGACATTGGCAGGAGGACTGTGACTGTCGCCACTGAGGAGGGTCACAAAGTGATATTTCGAGGTTGAGACCTCGGAAAGTCCGGCACCATTATCAGCACAGTGAGAGCAGCGAGACTAATAGCACAGGGTTGTGAGGCCTTCTAATGTTATGCCATGAAGGAACGTAAGAGTCTGGCAGTAGAGGAGATACTAGGTGCATGCGAGTTTGTAGAGGTAATTAGGGACGATCTGCCAGGGTTACCCCCACAGAGAAGTGTTGACTTTAGCATTGAGTTAGAGCCGGGCATGAGACCGATCTCGAAGGCCCCGTACCTCATGACACCGATAGAGCTGCTTGAGTTGAAGAAGTAGTTAGAGGAGTTAGCAGAGAAGGACTTCATACGCCCTAGTATTTCTCCCTGGGGAGCACCGGTATTGTTTGTGAGGAAGAAGGACGGATCGATGAGGCTATGCATCGATTACAAAGAGTTGCACAAGGTCACTATCAAGAACAAGTATCCACTACCTCACATAGATGATTTGTTGGACCAGTTGCATGGAGCGTCGGTGTTTTCGAGGATAGACTTGAGGTCGGGTTATCACCAGCTGAGGGTGAGGGACTAGGACATACCTAAGACGGTATTTCGGACTAGGTATGGCTATTATGAGTTTGTAGTGATGCCATTCGGGCTCACTAATACGCCGGAGGTATTCATGGAGTTGATAGACGGGATATTCATCGACTTCTAAGACTAGTTTGTAATGGTCTTCATTGACGACATCCTAGTTTACTCTAGGAGTCGAGAGGAGCATGCTGGACATTTGAGGACAGTGTTACAGATTCTACAGGATAGCGAGCTGCATGCTAAGTTGTGCAAGTGCGAGTTCTGGATGTCAGAGGTAGCCTTCCTAGGTCATGTAGTGACTGCTAAGGGGATTAAGGTCGATCCGGCGAAGATCGAGTCAGTGTCTTCTTGGCAACCTCCGAAGAATGTTAAGAAGGTTCGTAGCTTTCTAGGTTTGACAGGTTACTACCGCCGGTTCGTGGAAGGGTTCTCCCTGATTGCCCGACCACTTACCTGTATTTTGAGGAAGACTACTCAGTTCGTTTGGTCTGAGCCGTGTCAGCGGAGTTTTGAGGAGCTGAAGAGGATATTGGCGTCTGCTCCGATTTTAGCACAACCTGAGGGTAAAAATGACTTTGTGGTATACAGTGATGCATCCAAGCTAGTCTTGGGGTGTGTCTTGATGCAGAGGGTAAGGTCATTGCCTAAGCGTCCTGATAACTGAAGACGTATGAGGAGAACTACCCCACACACGACCTTGAGTTAGCTACAGTAGTCCATGCTCTTGAGATCTGGTGTCACTATCTCTATGGGACGACGTGTCAAATCTTCACAGACCATAAGAGTCTGAAATACATATTCACTCAGCGGGAGTTGAATAACCGCCAGAGGCGGTGGCTAGAGTTGATCAAGGATTTCGAACTTGAGATTCTCTACCACCCCGGAAAGGTGAATGCAGTTGTTGACGCTTTGAGTCGGAAGACGCCTCGGGAGAAGGCGATAGCCCGGTTGACAGTACAACCGCAGTTACAAAGGGATTTGGCTTGGTTGGAGGTAGAGATTTAGTTTCCAAATACAGTTCATCGGTTGGCTACCTTGGAGTTACTTCCTGATCTGTTGGGTAAGATCCGACAAAAGCAAGAGACATGTCCGACTTTGACCAGGATCCGAGACAGAATGTCTCGAGATGAGGCACCTCAATTCACTATTGGTGCTGATGGAGTAATAAGGCGTCAGGACCGTATTTGTGTACCATCAAATAGTGAGTTGAGACAACGGATATTGGGTGAGGCCCATGCTGCCCCATACTCAGTGCATCCAGGAGCGAGCAAGATGTACAAGGACGTGAGACGTTCCTTCTGGTGGGGTGGTTTGAAGCCCGGCGTGGCTCGGTTTGTAGCTCAGTGTACGACCTGTCAGCAGGTCAAGATTGAGCATCGTAGGTCCGGAGGAGAGCTCCACCCACTGCCAGTACCATAGTGGAAGTGGGAGGACATCTCTATGGATTTTGTCACGAGATTGAGACTCAACAGAGGTTTTGATGCTATTTGGGTGGTGGTAGACCGTCTTACAAAGACCGCATGTTTCATTCCGATTAAAAAATATGGCCGGTAAGTTGTCTAGATGAGGAGTTCACCAGACACATTGTGAGACTCCATGGAGTACCAAGGACTATCGTCTCCGACAGGGATGGACGTTTCACCTCGAGATTTTGGCAGTAGGTACATACTGCTTTGGGGACGAGCCTCCACTTTACCACTGCTTACCACCCAAAGACTGATGGTCAGTCTGAGAGGACCATCCAGACGTTAGAGGACATGTTGCGGGCCTGTGTAATGGATTGGGGACATGTATGGCCAGATCACCTTCCCCTTGTAGAGTTTTTCATATAATATTAGTTGGCACACGTCTATTGGGATTTCTCCTTAGGAGGCTCTGTACGGGCGGAGATGTCGTACCCCGTTGTGCTGGGATGAACCTAGCGTGATGGAGTAGCTCCAAACTAGATACAGGACGATATCGCTCGGATTGCTCTAGTCCGAGAGCGGATATTAGCAGCTCAAAGTCGTCAGAAATCTTACGCCGACAAGAGGCGTCGACCTTTGGAGTTTAGAGTAGGTGCACAAGTGTGGTTGAGAGTGTCAACGACGAGAGGCGTCCGACGTTTAGGCATTAAGGGGAAGTTGAGTCCCCGATATGTCGGACCTTTTGAGATCTTGGAGAGGGTCAGAGAGGTTGCCTACAGATTAGCATTGTCACCGAGATTGGAGGGGGTCCATCCGTTTTTTTTCATGTATCTCAGCTGAGAGAGTATATACCGGACCTGAGAAACTTCATCAACCATGAGGATCTGATAGTTGAGCCTGACCACACTTTTGTGGAGTATCTAGTAGCCGTCCTAGAGCGCATTACTAGACGTCTGCGTTCCAAGGAGATACCGAAGATGAGGATCCAGTGGTCTAGACGAGGAGCCGATAAGGCCACTTGGGAGACAGAGAAGAGCATTAGACGTAGTTATCCCGAGTACTTTGAGGAGTTAGCCGCTACTTCTGTACCGACGGGTCAATACTTAGACGTTGTTTGTGTGACTTCTGTGATTATACATTTGATTGGGTGATTATTTTTTTGAAGTGTTGCATGATTTTGATGATTGAGTAGTCTTGCATGTTAAGAAGTAAGAGTGAAGATTTTATAGCTAATGAGTTAAATCCTTTTATTTGTAGAAGACACATATTAATGCTTTATTATAAGTTTCAGGACAAAACTTAATTTAAGGGGGTACTGATGTAATATCCGGAATTTTTTTCCATATAATTCCGTAACAAACCGGATTTCGATCCGTTGATCTTTGCTCGTTCTACCTAGTCGTACACACTATCTTAAATTTTATCATTTTATGTAACTTCACCTCACATAAAATGATAGAATTTTTACATCAAACCCTAGATTTATTCCACTTCTAGCTCATGCCATTTAACAAGAACATGACGAGACCATGATAACGTCACTGAAGAGTTTTGACAAGAACATGACAAGACCATGACAACATCACTGACGAGTTTTGACAAGAACATGATGAGACCAAGACAAGAATTGACGAGACCAAGACGAGATCGTGACAAGCGTTTGACAAGGTCATGCATGAGCTTGACAAAGCCATGACAAGTTTTGACAACATCAGCCCACTCTTCTTGACCACTTCAGCCCGCCTAGTGTTCCCTTTGCTTTAGCCCATCTCCTTGCTTATGCTGGCCCAGCTACACGTAACTCTCCCAAGCCAACAATCCTTTGCTTCAGCCCATCTCCTTGCTCGTGTTGGCCCAACTACACGTGAAGCCCATGAAGAAGCATATGTACAACCGGTCTTTTGTCCCTCCGGTTCTCACGTAACAACTATTGAATTAGGAATGAAGATCTTCTATAACGGCTCCTAAAATCACGCAGAAAAGGGAGCAAGTACAATAGTGCCCACGTTTCCCATCTCCCGTCTGCATTCAACGCTCCACTCGTCCTTGTCTTATCTTCTGTAGAAGAACCACCTCCCTCACTTTCCTCTTCGCGTCCCAGCCAGTGCAAACAACTTCATCTTCCCCACCTTTCTCGTCGATTCCCAGCAGGCATAGCCAGCAACTTTAGCGTCTTCTCTTCAACCTTCGAGCAGGAGTAGAAGTTGACGCTAGCGAGCCTTCCTTGGAGCTTCCAGCCGGAGTGATAGAAGAGACTCTCGTCCCCAAGACATCCGCAAGTAGCCTCAACCCTTTCCCTTCCTTGTTGTATCTGAGTAAGCTAGGCCTAAACTGTGCCTTCTGTCTCTCTATGTCTTGGCCATTCGACACACTAGGGGTTCTCTCGTTGACGACAATCAGGTAGCTCAGTAAAGGGCAGCACACCAGTTTTATTCAGGCTACAGATCGGCCAGAAAAGAAAGGAACTTTGCAGCCGGATTTTGCCCAGAATTGAGAGCCTTTAAGGGTGAATCGGTTGCTCACCAAATCGCTAGGAAAGATCGAACATTTGGTGTGTAGTTGGGATTCAGATCACGAGTTTAACCATTGGTAATAATCAAACCTAAGATCAAGTACATCTTGCTGAGTTTTGGTTTCCAGAAATTTATGTGTTTTAGTCAAATTTGAGCCTTTTGTTCGTTATCTTAGAAGCATGATCCATCGTTCAATTTTTAATATGTTTTAGAATGATATGCAACTATAATGTATCAAAATTTGGGACTTATCCAACGGTTAGATTTAGATCTGCGAAGGTTGAAAGTAGAATGGTTAGGCTGTTAGTGAAATGACTCAGAAAAATACTAAGTATAGAACTTCTGGTTGTGTGTTCAACTTTGGAGAATTTGTAGAAGTGATGGTTGAACAATTTTAATAAATTCTTTCTTTCATGAGTAGAATGCATATCATAGATGACCTAGAGAATTATTTCAGAATTTTTATAAATTTATTCTAGCTTCATATTTGGAACCAAAGTTGGATCTTAGTGACTTTTTAGAAAGTAGGAAAATGTGTAGTTTGCTAAGTTCTACCTAAACTCACTCTTAAGAGATAAAAATATGATATTTAGTCCCAAGTAAGATTTTAAGCATGTATTATGAGATTTTTGGAAGATTCGGGACCAAGGGTAAAATAGTCATTTTACCTTAGATGTGTATTTTTAGTGACTTCTCTTCTGATAGGACCTTACATCTTAAAAGTCATAGACTTCTAAGTATATTGGAGATGTGTTGATCAACTTGTCTCCTATGACAGGCAGTTGAGTTGCTACGGTTACAGATCGAGTTGTGTTTAAGAGAGTTGAGTCTTGATTCAGGTAAGTCCTTTGGGCTTACTTAGCTAGCTTCAGGATATGAGTGTGGATAATGATAGTGGTGTTTGAATGATGTGTTTATAGTTTTATTTAGTAGAAATTATATACCGACCTATGCATTGGTCTAAGAGTAACGGGCGGTGGCATTCTACTCAGTTAGCCTGAGGGCGTTGGTGGTTTCTTTAGGGACTAGTCCACACTCGGTTTGTAGTGATGCTACCAGCGGAGGTATGCTAGACCAACACCCAGTTGGATAAGGAACGGAGGCGAGAACTCTTTAAGATTTCTCGTGCCACAACTGTAATATGGAATAAGGTGAATAACTAAACTATCAGATAATAACCGGTTTGTGTGCTAGCATGATGATTGTTTATGTTATCTTGGATGTGTTTGTGTTATTCTTATTCTGCTTATATCTGGATAGTTAGCTAACTATTGTATTTGTTGTTTAGACGCAGGGGCGGCCCTTGGGTGGGGCAAGCCGCCCCACCCTCCAAATATATATATATATATTGTGAAAAATTCGTTTTAAAATGAGTTGTGGCTTCTCGTTTATAAAATTTTTTTCTACGATTTATTACATTTTTTAAATATAACTATTCTTGTGTTATATTTAAATGTTGTTTTGGATCTTTCGCCGAAGTAAACGAAACTTCAAAAGAATTTCCCGTTTTAGGCTCGGAGTGAAATAATTCACCAAAATGCATGAGATTTGTTTTTGAAGAAGAAGCGCGGTCTTAGACCGCACTATTATTTGTAAAACGCGTTGTTGAGGACAACGTTTTAATATCCGAAATAAAGATAATAAAAACACAAATACAGGTGCGGTCCTAGACCGCGGCTATGGTGTAACGTTTTTGAAAGAAAAAAAAACTAAAGAGGCGCGGTTATAAAGTGTAATGTTTTTTTTTTTTGTATTTTTGTTTATTGTAAGTAGATAACATATTGACTTTGTTTTTATCGCTATTTTATTTTCATAGATATATTTATCAAAAATAAAATTTCGCCCCCACCCCCTTTAAAATCCTGCGCCTGCCACTGTTTAGATGTACCACAGATTATAGCAAATGCCGAGTGATCCAGATTGTAGTGGTCAGCCGGGGTGTCGTACTTCATAGGACGGGTTGTAGTTTCTGTTTCTTTATGTTGGTCTTTTAGATATTACGTTCTCTGTTCTTGAATTGTAAGAGATTCTTTATTGCCGGCTGTTAGTGTTTCTGGTCACATCCATGACATTGTTAAACATATTTTATGATTTCTGGTATTCCTTATATGTGCCTTGTTGTAAGATCTAGTTAAATTGTTGTCAAACTAAGGTCGGGAACCATTGTTAGGTCCTAGTCAGTAGCTCCCCGAGTTCCGAGAACTTGGGGTGTTACAATTAATGGGAGAATGTTTTTTTTATAAATCTACTAATGTTCTCTCTGTTGTCAAGGAAGTATTGATTAAAATGGAGTTGATTGATATCCAAGAGCGAAGAAAAATGAATCGCTCAAGGCATTACATCAACCGGCCCGACTTACACTACTTGTCAGACCGATCAATCACACTTACTAAGCATTTGACCATATTTTCCAAGACGTTGTGTTTTGCTACATATCAAGTCATTTCACTATAGCAATCGGTTAGACCTTTCTCACATGTCGGCCCAATCGGTCCATGTCAACTACATCGAAAGATATATCTTTCTTTTTTTTCCTTTTTAATTTTAGGATATCTTTTAGTCTTTACATTTGGACATTTTCATCTTTTATCTTCTTATAAGGTATAGTTTAGTAAAATTGTCCTCTAATTCTAAGAGGATTTTGTTAGATTTCATCCTTATAGATTAGGTGGTGCAACCTTTTGTTTTTGTTTTTGTTTTTTTATATCTAGTTTTCGTTTGAGAATTTCTCCGCTCACTATAGCAGCCGGTTGACTTGTCCCACTCGATCAGTTTGATCGAACACTACTCATCATTGATAATAAATGAGAAATTATGTAAGTTTATGTCATGATGACTTCTATTTTTCTAGGGTCTAGAGAGCCCAATTTTGCATGAAATATCTATGATGTTGATGATGATCTGTATCTCTTCTAATATATGTATTAAATTATGTGTTATGGTAGTTTAGGGTTTGCCTATTGCAATATGCAAGAATTATGCATATACTTACTTATATTCTATAGGTTCTTCGAAGAGTTAAGTGCAAGATAGGAGAATTGCGTGATTTATACTTTTCATATCCTACAAGATGAGAGAGTTGCCCCAGGTTGATTCCTTCATATCATAATTTATATGACTTGGATGTGGATATTATTGTTATTAAATGAGATTGAAAATGCATTGTTGTGGAGACTTAGATTTTGGAATGCCTTTATTTCTTAACTACAATCATTGCTATTCTCGATTTCGCTGATACTAGATAAAATGATAAAAAAAAAAACCCATTACCCTTACAATTACTGACATATGATTCCTACCTTGTCGGACCGATTAATCACAACCGAACTGACAAACTTTTTTTTATGTTTCCTGGTTTCTTTCATTTTACCACTCAAGTTACACTTTCCTCACCATCGATCGGGTTGACTCCCCTTTTCCATCGGGTCATCCCTACTTCAGGTTTCCTAGTTGTGTTTGTTTTCGGACTTTACAATTAATGAGTTAAATCATTGCAATTTTTTTTATCCTAACCCTTTACTACGAGTGGGTCTTGTAACTATTTACGAGATTTAGGGCTTGTGTTTCAACCCTCATCATAGTGAGAAAATAAGGGATTTTCAAATTATTTCGAAACCATGTAACAAACAAAAAAAATAAAACACCACTACTAAAAAAATAAGGTTATAATGACGGCCTGATGTGGACAAATGAGATGCTCAATTATCAGAAAATACCGCAAGTGCACGATCATTGTCAATTTAGTAGTATGATACATTCATCAAGATTGAGTTCTACAAGAATTTTATATAGTTTGTTGAGATCAAGTTCAAAGCAATTTCACTTGTGTAAAAGAAAAGAAAAGTGGGTGATCAATGGATCAAAGATTGGGGGTGAATTAAGTAACCAAGAGCAAGTGACAAGCAATTATCAAACATAAGAGAAAACACTAGGTTTGAGGCTAGTTCTTCCAAACCATAACTAACTAGCATGCTTAAGGAGTAATATTCAATCAATGAAGGGTAATGACATGTAATTTGGTGAGTTTATCTAAGCATCATAATCCTCTTTTGAAGCTCATAGGATATCTTATGTTAATCAAGTTATGTTATGGTCAAGCCACTACTCAATTGACTAAGCTTATATAACAACCATGTTACTTTTGGGATCCCGCGACTGCGCCTCACCTTGGTTGTAGTCGCAGCGAGGTTAGCCCGCGGTCGTGTTTTTGCAGTGTAGGCTACCGACATTTTGGCCGCCATCCTTTCTTCCTTCGCCTTTTTCCTTTTCCTTTTCCTTTTCCTTTTTCTTTGTGGGGAAGGTTTGTGACCCCCTTCCGGATTGTTCTTCTTCTCCTTTTACGCTCATTCTCTTCTTCTTCCATCCTTTCCTTCTTTCTTTTCTTTCTTGAATCTTCCTCTAAGATGATGTTGAAGATGTGGATGATGATGCAGGTGGCTATGCATTGAGCTTGTAGCAGCTTGAGTTAGTTTGGTTTTCCATTTGTTCATCTGAGAAAGAGTGGTGAGATCTCCTCCCTTCCTTTCTTCCTCTTCTTCTTGTTTTCTTCCTTATTTTCCTTGTTTTGAATCCAACAAGGAGTATCTTGTTGATTATGTAACCTTTGGACGTTGGTGTGTCGATTTGATGATCAATAAAGATAAGTTGGGCTTGGGATCCTTAGAGGAGAAGTAGAGATCGAGAAGAGAAGCTAACATAAGCAAAGGAGTGAAGTTTTGATGTGAACCCGCACCCACGCCTGTTTGTCGCGGCACCTGCGCCTGGAGCTGAGCCGCCATACCCGCGCCTCACCTCCGCCGCACCCGCGTCTTCGGGCATTGTCACCTCGCCCGCGCCTCCCAGTAGCCGCTCCCACGCATTTCTCAAGACATACCAAGTCCTTTGGTATGTCTTTCCTTTCCTCTTGAGTTGTGGCTTCCTTGTAGAAGCATGCTAGGTTAGATATATATGATGATGGGTTGATTATGTTGGAATACCTTGAGAGGCTTTGAGAACTTGATGAGTATTGAAGATGGTTATGATATGTATGTTCTTGTGAGAGTTTTGAAGCAAGAAATTAGAATCTTCTAGCATGCGATTCGATGGTTGATACGCGTGCCTTGATTTATGAGACGTGGTGTATATTCTTCTGGGAATCTGAGAGTTGATTGATTAAGGGATTACCTTGTAACAGGTAAGTCCCTCGGGCTTACTTAGCTACCTTCCGTGTGTTGGTTTGGATGTAATAGTGGTGCGTGTTTATATGTTTATAACTATAACCGGAAAAAGATGACCATATGTGTTTAATGGCCCAAGTGTATTATAACCGGACGGTGAAATCACTACGTAGCTCTGTCTAGAGTTGGGACGTTCTCTGCGACCAACTCTGATTGGTAAACAGGGACATATATATATATATATATATCAATCAATTCCTCGCAGGTATTCAGGGATAGAGACGAGGGTTGGAGGATCCTCGTGTCACAATCTAAGTTGAATTAGTAATGTAAATCAGCTAATGAAAGATAATAAATGGTTTGTTTGTTAGCATTCTTGTGTGATATCTTGTTTATGTGTTGGGTGTGTAATTACGCTTTTCTAATATATGGATTGATAGCTAACGGTGTATACCGTGTTGTAGATGCTTTGTAGGTTAGAAGAGTGCAGAGTGATCTAACAGGAGTGATCAGCTGAGGGTTCCCATACATGTTAGGATGTTGTGGGTTTTTGTGATGTATGGATATATGTTGTACAATTTTGATACTCGGCTATGTAGCTTGTGTTATGTACGTATTTTGGTTTATGATATTTCCATTTTATCGATGTTGGTTTTATATTTATTTGTGTCTTGTTGTAAGATCCACTGAACTTGTTGTTAGGCTAGGGTCAGGATCCATTGTGAGGTCCTATCCCATAACATCCCGAGTTCTATGAATTCGGGGTGTTACAACTTAAGTCACAATCGTGATTATACTAAACAACATAAGCATCACATGATGTTTTCTATTTGCATACATTATCTAGTATAATTGAAAATTGGATTAATCATCACTAGTACATTCAATCATCCTTTCAGCCTCATAGGGGAGATTAAACTATCTGCAACACATGAAAGGGTTTAAGGCTCCAGCTCACGTTTTTTGTAAAAACTACCACAATTTTTGTCCTTATCAAGTGTATGTTGTGTCATGTAGTTTGGTTTGGACTTTGTAATGACAATGTTCTCGTAATATGCAATAGAATTCTACAAAAGATGAATGGACATGTAGGAAGTCTGCAGACCAATCATATGGGTTTGTGTGGTTTGTTGGAAACTATGAACTTGCACTACGCTTGGTAGCTATCAAGCGCCAAAAGGTAAAAATTGATGCCCTTGAAGTGTGAAACAGTGCCTTGATTGATTAGGTTGCAAATGTGGCGACCAAATATTGCATCCTCGGCATTGAGAACTTAACTTCAAAGTCCCAAAACAAGCGGTTCAAGGTTGTCATAGTTTGTTTGATCTTGAGTGGATTCATGTACTTGATGTCGGAGAACATATGTAAGGGTTGGAATGAACTTGTAATACTTTGTAGGTATTAACAATTTGATCATTTTGTTGTTGGGATGCTTGTAATGCTAGCTAATGTAAAGGTCTGAAGTGTTTTGTAAATCCAGTTATGTAAAGTTTGTTGATGTATGAATAACTGTTTTTGTAAATCATGGCATGACATGCAACTCAGGGATAAATATTATATTTATGGTATTTATGATCTTTTGAAAGCGTCATTATTTTCAGTTTTATTTATGAAGTGTTATGTAAATCCGGTTATATACCAAATATTGTTTTTGTTGAATGCAAATTCCACATGTTGTTTTGACAATTGGCCTTTTAAGTATCTGATTTGTGTGCATGCAATAGCTGATTTGTGCAGTTATGAATATTGAATCTAGGAGCTAAGTATTTGATTTTGTATGGAATTATAATTGTCCTATTAGGTTGTTGAATGCAATAGCTGATTTGTGCAGTTCGATTTTGGTTTTGACAATTGACCTTTTAAGTATCTAATGAAAATTGCAGGAATTGAGTATTTTACTGAATGTAGATTTGACATGTTTTTTGGTTTTGACAATTGACCTCATAATTTTCCTATTAGGTTGTTGAATGCAATAGTTGCTTTATGCAAAATTAACCTTGGTCAAGTTTCAGGTTTAGAAGACTAAACTCATATAATTTGCAAAGATTAAAATTACATTGAAATTGAAAATGGTTTGCTGAACTCAACTCATATTATTTTCCCTCCTTGCTTCTACTAGATGGGGTAACACAAAAACGCGGAACATGAAACACATTAGAAGAGTTTAATAAGTTCCCTACCTAAAATTTTAAAACCGAAGATAAGCATTTATTTGATTTTTTTTAATCATACAACAAAACAACTCTTAACCACATGATAACCAAGTTACCTATCATGAGCAACTCTGTATACTTCAATAAGATCCGGGGTAAGAAGAAAATTCTGGCTAAGTGACTTGTTGGCTAGAATTACAACTTGAATGCTAAATATAACTTATGTGGACTATAGATTCACTTACTTCTAGAAAAAAACAAGAATGATTTAGTGAGTCTAGGATGAAAAACAAGACATCATGCATGAGTCAAATCTCTTTTGAAAGAGTAGTTTGAGAATGTTTTCTATAGAATTGAAATTTTAATATAATAATTCTAGAATATACTTGTGTGTTAATTAAGTATGCTTGGTTCGAGTGGTTGTTGTAAATTGATACCTCAAACTAACATCATAAGAGATAGATTATAATTGGTCAATATATTAACAACCTTTAGCATAAGAAATAGATTATAATTGGTCTTTGAGGTGACGATGAAGGGGCGATAGAAACATGAGTATTATCTTCTCTTCACCAGATAGTGATTCGTATAAAGTGATTCTCATATGAAGTAGAACCTAGAACTAATTGAGCATTAAATTAGGTAGATGATTATCAGGTATTGTAATTCGAAAGTAAGATGAAGTTTGTTGAAAACATAACTATGAGAACACAATTATGAGTGTTACGCTAGGATTGTGATGCACGCAATAAGCCTTAAATTTATACTCGTTATATTTTTCCTAACTCCTAGCGAACCCGCAGTGTACGGGTCGTTTTGTAGCAAGGATAGTATTCCGAGGTCGAACTCAAAGACTAAGGTGAAATCGAATCAACAAGTGAGTATAGATAGTGTAAAACTAGCCTAAGAAAGGAAAAAGGAATAAGAAATGAAAATTCTATGTTTTTGGTTTGGTTTTTAGGTGGTCAATCAAAGGTCAAAATTCATGCAAAATACTAAATCAAACTAACAACTCAAGCTAGCAAAATAAACAAGTAACACAAACACAAAATATATGATCGAAGAGAGAGAAATGGATTCTAGAGGTCAAGATTTCCGGTTATGGCATTGGACTCAAGACTCTAAAGATTCTAAAGATTAAGCCGCGGTGTTGGGAAAAAGTGTTTCACTAATGGAAGCAATTACCAGGTAGGTCTCTCACTTCGCTAATCCCGCATCAAACTCCTATTACCGGGTAGGTCTCAAGGGGTTAGAGTAGGGAATTCTACACAAACCGGACTCCACTTAAGGGGCAACCCTCTCCTTACCGGGTAACTCTTGGAAAAGGGAAGTCTCAAGCAATAATCCTAGCACACTCAATCCAATAGCGGCTTGTGAGGCTCACTACGTAACACCCCAAATTCTGAGAACTCGGGGAGCTACTGGTTAGGACCTCACAATGGGTCCCGACCTTAGTTTGACAACAATTTAACTTGGATCTTACAACAAGGCACAAAAGTATTTAAAACATTTGAAAACTTTAAACAATATATACATGAAGAATATGTATCAGCCTTACAAAGCAAAGGTACCAAAACGACATATATGAAGAACATAAGACATTCCCGTCCCCAACTAAATGAGTACGTGGACCCGGCTGACCATTCCCTCCGGATCTCTCTACAACTGTCTTAACCTGCAAGGCATCTACAAGCGGTATAAAACCGTTAGCTAACATTCTATGCATAAGTATAAAGGTAAAAGCACAAACACACAATATACACAATCAACATGCAACACTCAATCCTTTTATTATCTTTAATTAGAGGATAGGTTATTACTAATGATACTTATTTTGTGACACGAGGGATTCCCAAACCTCGCCCATGTCCCCGTTTACCAACGATGAATGGTACTAATGCATTTGACCGTCTACCGGACTGGGTTGGTCGCAGGGAACCTCCTAGACTCTCGCAAGAGCTAGGCAGATGATGTCACGACCCGTTATCATACACTTGGGTCAATTACGTAAATAATAAAGTCGGCCTAATCCGGTTTCGTTGTTTATCATAACTAACAAACACCACTCATACACATTACACTCATACAAGAAGCCAGCTAAGTAAGTCCGTGGACTTACCTGAATCAGATCTCAACTCTCTTAATCACAACTCAATCTGTAACTGTATAACTCGGTTGCCTGTCAAAGGAGGCAAGTTTGTCAGCACACTTTCTTGGTAATTAGAAGTCTAAGACTTCTAAGGTAGTAGGTCCTATTAGAACAGAATTTAATACAATACCAATTTATGGTAAAATGACTATTTTCCCCTTGGTCCCGGAATTTCCAAAAACTCGGAATATGTACTTAAATTATAATTTGAGGCTAACTAACCATATTCTACTACCTAGGATGATTTTAGGTAACAACTAGAAAAACTACCCATTTTCTATTTCCCGAAAAGTCACTAAAGTCCAACTACAGCTTCAAATATAAAATTCGAATAATCTTATAAAAATTCCGAAATAATTTCCTAGGTCATCTATGATATCCTATCTACTCGTAGGAGAAAGAATTTCTTAAAGCTGTTAAAGCATCGCTTCTACAAAAATTTCTAAAGTTGGGTACAACACTTAACAAGTAGCACATTGTCTTAACTTTGAAAAATCATAACTCCTAAACTACTCGCTGGATTTATCCCAAATTTTGATATGTTCTACCGTAAAATCTTATCTATAATATATCCAAAGTTTAGCCTCAAAGGAGATCAAAATCCTATTTAAAACTATCTCACAAAACCGAATTTCAGCACAACAGAAAAACTGCTTACGACTCAATCTTGGAAAAATCATAAATCCCAAACCACTCGCTGGATGCCTCTCAAATTTTAATATGTTCTACAAAAATATGTCAATTATATCATATCCAAAATTCAAGCCCAACGGAGATCAAGAGCTTATTCAAAACTATCTCACAAAACAGCATCACTTGCTGTTTTGCCCAACACTCAGCACATATATACAAAACACAATAACTCTCAAACTGTAACTCCGATTCCTCTAAAATTTTAGTATGCTTTACTCTGCAATAGAGTCTATGACATATCCGAAAACCAGCCAAAAATAATGAGTTTAGCATACCTAAATCTGGTCATCAAGCTGGTTGTTTTTCGTGACAGTGTGCTTGCTGATGTTGTTGTTGTGGTGCAGTTCGTGACAGGAGCATAAGAAGTGAAGGCTGGGCTGCTTTGGCTCAACAGCAGTGGCTTAGGGACAGCGGGGTGTGGATCACGTGTTGCAGTCGAGTTAAGTATCCATTCGGCATAGAGAAGAAGGAGTATGTGAGTTCCGGTGATTAGTATAAACGCAGATGGAGGGAGGGAGAGAGCGGAAAGGTATGAACGTATAGGGGAAAAGAGAGACCGAGAGAGATCCAGCAGTCAACTTACTCAGGAGTCTGTGTGCAGAAAGTTGAAGGTTGTTCGTCCCTGGATTGGTGGCCGCGAGTCTCCGGTTTGTAGCTGGCAACTTGGTCCGGAAGCAGTTTGGGTCGATCTTCTGTACGCAGCAGTGAAGAAGGCAACAGGGAGGATTCTTCAGACGTTAAATGGTAAGCGGTTTCTCCTACTCCCTTAGCTGTTACGTGAGTGAAGGCCATCAAGGGAGGGCATTGATTTCAGCCGTTACATTCGGCATTCACAAGGGCAGAAGAGTGGCTGCATCATGCGTTTGTACTCCTGGGCTGCGAGAGGAGTTGTGCATACTGGGCTGGAGAGGAGCTGTGCATACTGGGCTGGAGTGCAAAGGATGTTGGGGCTGTTGTGGGCTACGCAGAAGCTGGGCTGAGAAGGAGCTGTGTGGTCCGCCTGAAGGAGCTGTTAATGGGCTCGTAACCAGCCTCTTCTGGGCTACTACTGGCCTGGCTCGAAGTCACACTGCTGGGTTGTTGTGGGTAAGCAAACTGGGCTGCTTAAGGTAGGAACAGTGGGTTGAAACAAGCAAGAAAGATGGGCTGAATTGCTTGTAAAAAATCTGTCAAAACTCGTCATGGCCTTGTCAGGCCCATGAATGAGTTTGTCACAGATTTGTCGAGCTTTGTCATGGCCTCGTCTCAGCTTAGTCATGGTCTCGTCACAGCTTGTCATCGATAAGAAATATTTATAATAACTAGGGTTTGATATAAATCTATCATTTCATGTGAATTAAATTCTACATAAAATAATAGATAATTATAAGGATTAGAGTTTGATATAATTTTATCATTTTATGTGAATTAAATTCTACATAAAATAATGGATATTTCTAAGGATTAGAGTTTGATATAATTTTATCATTTTATGTGAATTAGCTTCTACATAAAATAATGAAATTTGTGAAGGAAGAGATACTAGATAGAATGGGAAACCGTCAACGGCGGAATTAGACAGAATAAAAATTCCGGATATTACATCAGTACCCCCTTAAAACAAGTTTCGTCCCGAAACTTAGGACAAGGTACTTAATTAAACGACTTCCATAATTAAACTGGTATGTCTAGTCTCACTAAATTTTTATTTGTTTCCTAAACTTCTCTAACCCTATCAAAGCGTAACGAAAGAAAAAAAACTGGTCGTTACATCAGATCCCCCTCAAAATAAGTTTCGTCCCGAAACTTAGGGTAAGACAATCCTGATCGGCCTTTAAGGCACCAACTGGGTGTGTTTGATCCCTATGCAAAAGTCTCGTCGTTTCCACATCTAAGTATCCCGCACATCAAGGTTACCAAAAGAACACATCACTGACTAACACTCAATCATGAAATAAACAAGCAGTCAAACAATATCACAAATACAAGGTCAAGCCCTAACTCGTCAATCCCGAGGTTACAACTATCACTACATGGGTCTTTGAAAGGTTACGTCTCTTACTATCTCCAATCTTAGGTAGCCTTATTGGATTTTCATAAAACCACTAAATCTTAAATCTTTTCAGGTACTTAGATCACAAGCGTATGTTATCACGTTCTACAGTGGTTACCGGATATCTCACCGGTATCATCCGGCTCAACTGTTTGATCCTCTAATATGATAACCTAACCTGTGTCTGGTAGGTATCTCCCCACTGAAATTCACAAACTCAGTTCCCAAACTTAGTCTCCGTGGAAAACTAAAGCTACCCTCTCCAATAGGGTGAGGAAAACTAGTCCATCAGTCACTTTTAAACCGCTTTAAAACTTCCAATGGTTTTCCTTACACAAATCACTTCTAGATCCTTTGATGACCCTACGGAAAAATGATCTATTCAACTTTCTTCCCTCTGTTATGCCCACTTGCTTCCGGCCTTCTGAAAAAGTTCTGACTACTCAAGAATTGTTAACATACCATCAGCAGTGCACTCTTTTCTCCACCATGGTTATCAGACCGATAATATCCCTCTTACTCAAAACGCAACTATGCTCTGTTCCGATATAATATTACACATAAAATCTACTCCGAGATCATGCTTTCTTTCAGCATGGTTACTAGGTTGCAAGTATACTCCTGTCGCTTCTCTTTCTTATGTATCTTTGACTCAGGATAGTAATTAATCACTTTGAGCTTTCTAGTGCAGACCATGCACAATACTTTTATTACATCGTTAATTCTTCTATCAATTCATCAAGAAACTCACTCTAACGTACTTTATTATGTATAAAGTTCCAAAACTACTTGCCTGGCAACATGTAACAAAGCCATCACTCTTCACTCGGATCCATAATAGGGTACCAGCCTCCTTCTTTTACCTCTACATGCACATAAGTTTCCGTACAATATTTTCAGTAACTCCACATAGCCTATCTCACGTTCCTTCCAACTAGAATATATTTCACCAACTATCACCATCTTAAACTCGACACGACATCCATCAACACCCTTGAGCTTCTTGCTCTGTGGGTTAGGACCCACCACGCTTCCGCTGCGTTACTCTGATTATTTTGTTGTCGCCCATTAATCCTAAGGACCTTTTCTGGAAGTATAAAATGATTGACCCCAAAACTCTTTCTTCTAATCACACCATGAGTCTTATGTTGATGAAGTACCAAGTACCTTCTTTACTTGCCTTAAGAAAATAAAACGACGATGGAAAAACAACTTCTTACGCTTACTTCCTTAGTTCTTCTACCACGGATCCAACTCCCTGACTTGACCGGAGTTTAATCTTAACGGGCCAAGTAGTACCCTTAAAACGTTCCTCTTTATACCTTTAATTCATCCAAGAAGGTTGTCGTTGCCTACTTGAGGAAATCCTCTAAGGCGTCGGTAAAGCTACTCCATAGATCCACAGTCACAAATATCTCTTCTTAACGGCACATAACTCGTCAATACCAAACCATACTTGCACGTCCTTGGTTGATATCGGTCAGTCTATAATTGACTTATCTCAATTCCATACCTCTACTGATATTAAACTTTTGGTGCACATCGCCTACTAGATTAATACTTTTATCCTTCTTTAGTTCGTCTTATCTTTCACTCTTCTTCTTCCTTTGGGACAACTTTCTTTCTCAAGTCTCACTGTGCCATTCGACTGCCGTTAAAAGTTGTTCCTAACACTCTACGATAGATGGTAAGCGTCTTGTAGTTCCGATGACTTTTAATTACCTCCCAATTGTAGTCCCTTTAGAGGGACCGTCTATGTTGATGACCTATGTTCTGTTATAAATGGGGTTACCTTGGACTCTTTAGTCCACCACACAATTCTCACAAGCACAGGTTCCTTAATCGGCGTTGTTTGTAATATTTCCTTCCAAATCTCTATTGACTATGTTAGCGGGCTTCGATCCTTTCGATACTGGCGTTGTGATTCTTCTTAGAATTCTTATCTTGAAAGAAGACAAAATGTCTTCCGGCTTGTGAAGTCTATCTTTCGCTCTTACATTAAGTTGTAAGTCTCCATTCCATGTTAATTGTGATCTGTCAAAATTTCCTTAGCTAGTAGGTAAACAGTTGCTCACAATAACCCTTTTATACTTCTTTAGTTCGTTCTACCTTCCACCCTTCGGCTTCTTATAGCTAACTCCATTTCTCTAGTCCGATTGTGTCATTCATCTGGCATAAATAGTCGTTTCAAGTTTCCACGATAGCTTGCAACCGTCTTTGAAATTATTATGGCCGAAATGATCATCCACTTGCAGACCTTTTGCATGGACCATCTGTGTTGGTGGTTTAGGTCCCGTGATAATTCGGGTTACCCTGGACTCTCGAGTCTAGCAAGGTCGTTCTCCCATACAGATTTCTTCACTGGTGTTGATGGTAATATCGCCTTCCTGAACCTCTGTTGACCCTGCTACAGGCTTCCATTCTTTGGATAGTGGCGTCGCGGTTTCTTTCAAACTTCTTATATCTCTGAGGAGGTCAAAACCTCCCCACGCTTGTGGGGTCTGCCTTTTCGCTTTTACACTCAATTGTAGGTCTTCAATCCGTGCACCTTAGACTCTCACACCCGGATTGACACTTTGTCTCTTCTGGTTTCTCATGCCCCTAATGGTCTATGGGGCATCCGCCTCGATTATAATGTCCTTGATTCCGTAATCTTGGTTATACTCAATTCTACTTGTCCTGTTCCAGTATTGTTATCTCTACTCCACACTCTTGTAGTCTCTTGCATGGTTCTTCTAGTTCCGTCTTTCGGCCTCGTATGCCTGAGTTCCTTGTACGACCTTCTATTTCTTCTATTTGAGTTGACTCGGGAATTCTTCCTCATTTGATTGTACTTATGGTCAAAATTAACTCCACATCTTTACTTCTTCGCCTATTAGTTCTTTGGATGGTTAACAAGGGTTACTAGGACGCTCATCCGAGTATAATATTTGATACAAGGTCCGAGTCCTTTGTCTCGTGTTGAAAACTCTTCAAGTCTGCTACCGATTTATCATGAGGCGATAATCGCTTCAAGATATCACAACTAAAGGATATAATATATCCTTTAGGATACTAACATATTACACATACACATATATATAACATACATTAATACTCATCATAATAAATCCATATGCTAACTTATATCGATTCAAGTTGTAGAGATCCACGGAGAGCGATGGTGGTCCAACGTACTACTAACCCAACAACCCGACTATGCGCGTGTGAAAATATAAATCCGTTTTGAAAATTTTAGACCCCTTTCGGGTTCTACTTATTTTATACATTTGGTCTTTCAGAAGATTTCAAGTGCCATTGTTGCCAACCCAGAGCTCTGATACCATATTGTAACACCCCAAATTCTGAGAACTCGAGGAGCTACTGGTTAGGACTTCACAATGGGTCCCGACCTTAGTTTGACAACAATTTAACTTGGATCTTACAACAAGGCACAAAAGTATTTAAAACATTTGAAAACTTTAAACAATATATACATGAAGAATATGTATCAGCCTTACAAAGCAAAGGTACCAAAACGACATATATGAAGAACATAAGACATTCCCGTCCCCAACTAAATGAGTACGTGGACCCGGCTGACCATTCCCTCCGGATCTCTCTACAACTGTCTTAACCTGCAAGGCATCTACAAGCGGTATAAAACCGTTAGCTAACATTCTATGCATAAGTATAAAGGTAAAAGCACAAACACACAATATACACAATCAACATGCAACACTCAATCCTTTTATTATCTTTAATTAGGTGATAGGTTATTACTAATGATACTTATTTTGTGACACGAGGGATTCCCAAACCTCTCCCATGTCCCCGTTTACCAACGCGGAATGGTACTAATGCATTTGACCGTCTACCGGACTGGGTTGGTCGCAGGGAACCTCCTAGACTCTCGCAAGAGCTAGGCAGATGATGTCACGACCCGTTATCATACATTTGGGTCAATTACGTAAATAATAAAGTCGGCCTAATCCGGTTTCGTTGTTTATCATAACTAACAAACACCACTCATACACATTACACTCATACAAGAAGCCAGCTAAGTAAGTCCGTGGACTTACCTGAATCAGATCTCAACTCTCTTAATCACAACTCAATCTGTAACTGTATAACTCGGTTGCCTGTCAAAGGAGGCAAGTGTGTCAGCACACTTTCTTGGTAATTAGAAGTCTAAGACTTCTAAGGTAGTAGGTCCTATTAGAACAGAATTTAATACAGTACCAATTTATGGTAAAATGACTATTTTCCCCTTGGTCCCGGAATTTCCAAAAACTCGGAATATGTACTTAAATTATAATTTGAGGCTAACTAACCATATTCTACTACCTAGGATGATTTTAGGTAACAACTAGAAAAACTACCCATTTTCTATTTCCCGAAAAGTCACTAAAGTCCAACTACAGCTTCAAATATAAAATTCGAATAATCTTATAAAAATTCCGAAATAATTCCCTAGGTTATCTATGATATCCTATCTACTCGTAGGAGAAAGAATTTCTTAAAACTGTTAAAGCATCGCTTCTATAAAAATTTCTAAAGTTGAATACAACATTTAACAAGTAGCACATTGTCTTAACTTTGAAAAATCATAACTCCTAAACTACTCGCTGGATTTATCCCAAATTTTGATATGTTTTACCGTAAAATCTTATCTATAATATATCCAAAATTTAGCCGCAAAGGAGATCAAAATCCTATTTAAAACTATCTCACAAAACCGAATTTCAGCACAACAGAAAAACTGCTTACGACTCAATCTTGGAAAAATCATAAATCCCAAACCACTCGCTGGATGCCTCTCAAATTTTAATATGTTCTACAACAATATGTCAACTATATCATATCCAAAATTCAAGCCCAACGGAGATCAAGAGCTTATTCAAAACCATCTCACAAAACAGCATCACTTGCTGTTTTCCCCAACACTCAGCACATATATACAAAACACAATAACTCTCAAACCGTAACTCCGATTCCTCTAAAAATTTAGTATGCTTTACTCTGCAATACCATCTATGACATATCCGAAAACCAGCCAAAAATAATGAGTTTAGCATACTTAAATCTGGTCATCAAGCTGGCTGTTTTTCGTGACAGTGTGCTTGCTGTTGCTGTTGCTGTGGTGTAGTTCCTGACAGGAGCATAAGCAGTGAAGGCCGGGCTGCTTTGGCTCAACAGCAGTGGCTTAGGGACAGCGGGGTGTGGATCACGTGGTGCAGTCGATTTAAGTATCCATTCGGCATAGAGAAGAAGGAGTATGTGAGTTCCGGTGATTAGTATAAACGCAGATGGAGGGAGGGAGAGAGCGGAAAGGTATGAACGTATAGGGGAAAAGAGAGACCGAGAGAGATCCAACAGTCAACTTACTCCGGAGTCTGTGTGCAGAAAGTTGAAGGCTGTTCGTCCCTGGATTGGTGGTTGCGAGTCTCCGGTTTGTAGCTGGCAACTTGGTCCGGAAGCAGTTTGGGTCGATCTTCTGTACGCAGCAGTGAAGAAGGCAAGAGGGAGGATTCTTCAGACGTTAAATGGAAAGCGGTTTCTCCTACTGCCTTAGCTGTTACGTGAGTGAAGGCCATAAAGGGAGGGCATTGATTTAAGCCGTTACATTCGGCATTCACAAGGGCAGAAGAGTGGCTGCATCATGCGTTTGTACTCCTGGGCTGCGAGAAGAGTTGTGCATACTGGGCTGGAGAGGAGCTGTGCATACTGGGCTGGAGTGCAAAGGATGTTGGGGCTGCTGTGGGCTACCCAGAAGCTGGGCTGAGAAGGAGCTGTGTGGTCCGCCTGAAGGAGCTGTTAATGGGCTCGTAACCAGCCTCTTCTGGGCTACTGCTGGCCTGGCTCGAAGTCACACTGCTGGGTTGTTGTGGGTAAGCGAACTGGGCTGCTTAAGGTAGGAACAGTGGGCTGAAACAAGCAAGAAAGATGGGCTGAATTGCTTGTCAAAAATCTGTCAAAACTCGTCATGGCCTTGTCAGGCCCATGAATGAGTTTGTCACAGATTTGTCGGGCTTTGTCATGGCCTCGTCTCAGCTTAGTCATGGTCTCGTCACAGCTTGTCATGATCTCGTCACAGCTTGTCATCGATAAGAAATAATTATAATAACTAGGGTTTGATATAAATCTATCATTTCATGTGAATTAAATTCTACATAAAATAATAGATAATTATAAGGATTAGAGTTTGATATAATTTTATCATTTTATGTGAATTAAATTCTACATAAAATAATGGATATTTCTAAGGATTAGAGTTTGATATAATTTTATCATTTTATTCGAATTAGCTTCTACATAAAGTAATGAAATTTGTGAAGGAAGAGATACTAGATAGAATGGGAAACCGTCAACGGCGGAATTAGACGGAATAAAAATTCCGGATATTACATCACCCCCTTAAAACAAGCTTCGTCCCGAAACTTAGGACAAGGTACTTAATTAAACGACTCAATTCTACTTGTCCTATTCCAGTATTGTTATCTCTACTCCACACTCTTGTAGTCTCTTGCATGGTTCTTCTAGTTCCGTCTTTCGGCCTCGTATGCCTGAGTTCCTTGTACGACCTTCTATTTCTTCTATTTGAGTTGACTCGGGAATTCTTCCTCATTTGATTGTACTTATGGTCAAAATTAACTCCACATCTTTACTTCTTCGCCCATTAGTTCTTTGGATGGTTAACAAGGGTTACTAGGACGCTCATCCGAGTATAATATTTGATACCATGTTGTAACACCCCAAATTTTACAACTTAGGGAGTTACTGGTTAGGACCGCACAGTGGGTCCCGACCTTAGTTTGACAACAACTTAACATGATCTTACAACAAGGCACGGATAAGGAAAAATCAGAAATCATAAAAATGGTTTTTATCAATGCATGAATGTGACCAGATCAACTACAGCCGGAAAAGTAATATATCAAGGTACGAAAGGAAACCATGTTCGACTGCAAAACCCACAAATGCAAAAACTGCAAAACGTCCTAAAGTACGACACCCCGGCTGACCACTACCATCTGGATCACTCGGCATCTGCTCTAACCTGTGTCAAATCTAAACAACATATCAACCGTTAGCTAACTAACCAAATATAAGCAAAAATGACAACAGCACAAACACAAGCAGAAACAAAAATAAACAAACATCATGCTGGCACTCAACCAATTATTATCTATTATTTAAGTGATTCACATTATTCAATTTAAGTTGTGGCACGAGAACTATTATTAGTTCTCGCCTCCGTTCCTTATCCAACTGGTGTAGGTCTAGCTGACTTCCTTTGGTAGCATCACTACAAACCATGTGTGGACTAGTCCCGAAAGGAACCCCCAGCGCCCTGCGAGCTACTGAGCGGAATGCCACCGCCCGTTACTCTTAGGCCAAAAATACAGGTCGGTATTTATATATCACAACCTACCTCTCTAACATGTCAATCACACACCACCATCATCATTTATACTCATATTTAGCAGGCAGCTAAGTAAGCCCAAAGGACTTACCTGTTATAACGCTCGACTCTTTAATAACCACTTGCTCTGTAACTGTACCCACTCAGTTGCCTGTTAAAGGCGATAAGTGTATTAGCACACTTTCACGTAGATAGAAGTCTAAAACTTCTAAGATCAAATAAGTATTAAGACGTACTAGTTACATTATTAGTTTTAGGGTAAAATGACCATTTTACCCTTGGTTCCGATTTTCTCGAAGACCCTAAAATTCATGTCCAAACTCCTATTTGAAGTTCTAAAATATATCCTAACTCTTAGAATTTTATTAGGTGCGAAACTGACATTTTTCCTATGTTTCTATTTTTCCGGAAGAACCGAAAAAGGTTTAACTTCGGCTCTAAATATAAAATTCTTAACAGCTTATAAAATTTCCGAATTAAATATCTAGATCATCTATGAGGTTCTATCTAGCCTTAGAAGAAAGAATTTCTCCAAACTGTTCAGCCGATATTTTTATAATAATTCCCAAAGTCGGTTCCTCACTCTACTTTCCTATACTTAGTCAAATTTTAAGTTTAATAAAACTGCTCAACTACCTAACTTCGGGAGCTCGTAACTTTCAATCCGACCGTTCATTTCTCCCCAAATTTTAATATGATAAACTACATATATCCGTCTACAACATATCCAAAATTCAACGGTGGATCTTTATCCAAACGTTTTATAATTGATCGACAAGATGGACTGTTCATAACCTAAAAGCTGAAGGAATTAAATTAAAATTTACAGCAGCCACAATTTCTATTGTTCATAAAAAAAAATGCAGCAGTCCTTTATTCTACTCTTTAGATCTATATGCTCAGCAGTGTACGAATTCGGACTAACCTAAACACCGGAGGAATGCTAGTCGGGTCCCGGTGCAGCGAGGTGCGGCGTCGGCTGGTTCGTAGCACTGCAGATTAAGTCGTAGGGCTGCAGTGAGGTGCTCATTCACCAATCGACAGAAGGAAGCGGGAAGAAGGTCAGCGCACTTACCGGTCTGAGGCGGACGCTCGGCGGCGTGGACAGTGGCTGGCAGCAGCGGCGATCGGCGGCGATGGCTGCTGCGCAAGGAGACGATGCTGCTGCGCTACTGGAGGCGGGGCTGCTGCGCTACTGGAGGCGGGGCTGCTGCGCTACTGGAGGCGGGGCTGCTGCGCTACTGGAGGCGAGGCTGCTGCGCTACTGGCGGCGGAGGGTTCCGAACGGAGGCGCCTCGCAGCGGCTGCACAACGTCACGGTTAAGCCATGGCTTGGTTCGAAACAGGAAGGAACGGAAGAAGGAGGACGGAGGGAAGGAGAGGTCGGATCTTACCGGACTCGACTGGGCGGCGCAGGCTCGCGGTGGCGACGATCCGGTTGAAGCGAAGAGGCGCAGTGGCGTCGTTGCATCCAGCGGCAGCGTAGATTAGGTTGTTTGTTTAGATCGTGAGAGGAGACGGCAGGAGGGTGAGTTGGATTAGATTAATTAGGTTAGGATTAGGGTTAATAGGGTAATTAGGATAATTTAATTAAAATGGGCTGGCTGAATATGATATTGGGCTTGCTAGTGGGCCATTCGGCCTACTCTCCCATTAGAACGGAAAAAGGAACTCGTTAAATAATACGGAATTATTATTATTTTTAGAACGGAAAAAGGAACTCGTTAAATAATACGGAATTATTATTATTTTTATTTTAAGGACGTGCTTTATTTTTGATTACAAGATTCCGTCATTTTATGTGCATTAATGTCACATAAAATGATAGAAATAACACTCGTTTTATCTTAATTTAATACATGTCTTTATCTATTTTAAGATTGACGTTTCGGAAGTCGGTTAAATTCAGGTTTAACGGAGTCTCCAAATTCCGGTTATTACATCAGTACCCCCTTAAAAGAAGTTTCGTCCCGAAACTTAAATTATTTACCCCTACTCGCACATTTCCTTCGGTATATTTTAGTTTCCTCGACATTCCGTTTTCTACCATGCAGCTACTCAGGCATCAACAAACAAGTATCACAAAATAAAAGCAGAGTCGCTCAAAACAATATGGAAACCTGAAAGGTCAAACAACACAACATCCGAGTACTAACTCGTCAACCAGAAACAACCTCTAACCCCGCGAAGAACTCGGGGTAGTTACGTCTAATACTCTCTTCAGTCTCCCAAGTGGCCTCATCCGCTCCTCTCCTAGACCACTAGATCCTCAGCATAGGTATCTCCTTGGATCGCAGACGTCTGGCACTGCGCTCCAAGACAGCTACGGGGTACTCTACAAATGTATGGTCAGGCTCCACTATCAGATCCTCATGGCTGATGACGTGTCTCGGATCCGGAATGTACTCTCGCAGCTGAGATACATGAAAAACTGGGTGTACTCCCTCTAGTCTCGGTGGCAGTGCTAGTCGATAGGCAACCTCTCCGACTCTCTCTACAATCTCAAATGGTCCGACATACCGGGGACTCAGCTTCCCCTTAATGCCGAAACGTCTAACTCCCCTCGTAGGTGACACTCTCAACCACACCTGTGCACCTACTCTAAACTCCAAAGGTCGACGCCTCTTGTCGGCGTAGGACTTTTGACGACTCTGAGCTGCTAACATCCTCTCCCGGACTAAGGCAATCCGGGCGATGTCGTCCTGTATCTGATCTGGTACCACTCCATCAGCCTTGCTAGGCTCATCCCAACATAGCGGTGTACGACATCTCCGGCCGTACAAAGCCTCATAAGGTGCCATCCCAATAGACGCATGCCAGCTGTTATTATATGAAAACTCTACTAGTGGGAGGTGATCTGGCCATACCTGTCCCCAATCTAGCACACATGCCCGTAACATGTCCTCCAGGGTCTGGATGGTCCTCTCTGACTGACCGTCTGTCTGTGGGTGGTAGGCAGTGGTAAAGTGAAGACTCGTACCCAGAGCCGTATGTACCTGCTGCCAGAACCTCGAGGTAAAACGTCCATCCCTGTCGGAGACGATAGTCCTCGGTACTCCATGGAGTCTCACAATATGCCTGGTGAACTCCTCTGCTAGGCGACTTACCGGCCACGTTTCCTTAATCGGAATGAAACGTGCGGTCTTCGTCAGACGGTCTACTACTACCCAAATGGCATCAAAACCTCTGCTGAGCCTCAATCCAGTGACGAAATCCATAGAAATGTCTTCCCACTTCCAGTGTGGTACTGGAAGTGGGTGTAGCTCTCCTCCGGATCTACGGTGCTCAATCTTGACCTGCTGACAGGTCGCACACTGAGCTACATAACGGGCCACATCAGGCTTCAAACCACCCCACCAGAAGGAACGTCTCAAGTCCCTATACATCTTACTCGCTCCTGGATGTACGGAGTAAGGGGTAGTATGAGCCTCACCTAGTATCCTCTGCCTCAGCTCACGGTCTGATGGCACACAAACACGGTCCTGTCGTCTCATCACTCCATCGGCACCAATAGTGAACTGAGGTGCCTCATCTCGTGACATCCGGTCTCGGATCCGGGTCAACATCGGACAGGTCTCCTGCTTCTGTCGGATCTCACCCAACAGGTCAGGGAGTAACTCTATGGTGGCTAACTGATGAGCTGTATCGGGGAACTAGATCTCTATCTCTAACCAAGCTAAGTCTCTCTGTAGCTGTGGTTGTACTGTCAACCGAGCTATCGCCTTCTCCAGAGGCGTCTTCCGACTCAAAGCGTCGGCAACTACATTCGCCTTTCCGGGGTGGTAAAGAATCTCAAGGTCAAAATCCTTGATCAACTCTAGCCACCGCCTCTGGCGGTTATTCAACTCCCGCTGAGTGAATATGTACTTCAGACTCTTATGGTCTGTGAAGATCTGACAGGTCGCTCCATAGAGATAATGACGCCAGATCTTAAGAGCGTGCACTACTGCTGCTAACTCCAGGTCATGAGTGGGGTAGTTCTCTTCATATGTCTTCAGCTGTCGAGACGCATATGCTATAACCTTACCCCTCTGCATCAAGACACACCCCAAGCCCAGCTTGGATGCATCACTGTACACTACGAAGTCCTCTGTACCCTCAGGCTGTGCTAAGATCGGAGCAGACGTCAATCTCCTCTTCAGCTCATCAAAACTCTGCTGACACGGCTCAGACCAGACGAACCGAGTAGTCTTCCTTAGGAGGGAAGTAAGTGGTCGGGCGATCAGGGAAAACCCTTCCACAAACCGACGGTAATACCCTGCCAATCCAAGGAAACTGCGAACCTCCTTCACATTCTTCGAAGGTTGCCAAGAAGACACTGACTCAATCTTCGCCGGGTCGACCTTAATCCCCTCAGCAGTCACTACATGGCCAAGGAATGCCACCTCTGACATCCAGAACTCACACTTGGATAGTTTAGCATATAGCTGACTATCCTGTAGGATCTGCAGCACGGTCCTCAAGTGTCCAGCATGCTCCTCTCGACTTCTAGAGTAAACTAGAATGTCGTCGATGAAGACCACTACAAACTGGTCTAAGAAGTCGATGAAAATCCCATTCATCAACTCCATAAATACTGCTGGCGCATTAGTGAGCCCGAATGGCATCACTACAAAGTCATAATGACCATACCTAGTCCGGAATGCCGTCTTAGGTATGTCCTGATCTCTCACCCTCAGCTGGTGATAACCCGATCTCAAATCTATCCTCGAGAACACTGACGCTCCATGCAGCTGGTCCAGCAGATCATCTATGCGAGGTAATGGATACTTATTCTTGATGGTGACCTTGTTCAACTCTTTGTAGTCGATACACAGTCTCATCGATCCATCCTTCTTCCTCACAAACAGCACTGGTGCGCCCCAGGGAGAAACACTAGGGCATATGAAGCCCTTCTCTGCTAACTCCTCTAACTGCTTCTTCAGCTCAAGCAGCTCTATCGGGGCCATGCGGTACGGGGCCTTCGAGATCGGTCTCGTGCCCGGCTCTAGCTCGATGCTAAAGTCTACACTCCTCTGTGGAGGTAGCCCTGGTAAGTCGTCCCTGAAGACCTCTGCAAACTCGCATGCGACTGGTATCTCCTCTACTGTTAGGCTCTTGCGCTCCTTCATGGCATAACACCAGAAGGCCTCGCAACCCTGTGCTATCAATCTGGCTGCCCTCACTGCACTGATGACTGAGCCGGACTTTCCGAGGTCCCAACCTCGGAATATAACTCTGTGGCCCTCCTCCGTGGCAACAGTCACAGTCCTCCTACCAATATCCAAGACGGCTCCATGTCTAGTCATCCAATCTATCCCTAATATCACGTCCTTATGTGCTAGGGGCATGACTAGAAAATTTACTAACCAAATCCGGCCTCCCAGGTGAATAGGGCAGTCATAAATCTCTCGAGATCCTCTAACCTTACCCCCATCTGGTAACCCAACCACAAAAGGTACACCCTCTACTGTAGCTAAGGACAACCTATCTACACATGCATCTGATATAAAGGAGTGCGTGGCACCCGTATCAAATAAAACGCGCACAGGTAAGTCATGGATCCAAATAGTACCTGTGGTCGCAGGTGCTGCAGGCTGCTCAGTGTTCCTCAGCTCAAACACTCTCGATGGTCCTCCTCTGGTGTCAGTGGTACTACCACGTCCTCTGCCACGACCTGACTCCTGTACAGCACTGTATGAAGCAGGATGTCCTGGAGCCCGGTACTGCTGCTGCTGCTGACTCGGAGCTCGGTACTGAGGGGGTCTATGTACACTCTTCTCAGCACCTGCAGGAGAAGATCCCTGCTGAGAAGAAGCCTTGCCCTGACGGCAAAAAGTAGCCCTGTGTCCCGGCTTCCCACAAGTAAAGCAAGTGACCGGTGGTTTCGGGCAGTCCGGCTTAATGTGATCACGGCCACCACAGTTAAAGCACTGTCGATCTCCACTGGGTGTCCGAACTGTAGAGTGGTAGCTGGACCTCCCCTGAGTCTGTCCTCTACTATAGCCTGCTACTGCTCCACTGCTACCAGCATGTCTTGTCCTCTGCCGCTTATCCGGCCCACTAGACTGTGCTGCTTTCCTAGAAGCTGGCCTATCTCTCTCATAAGCAGAGGCCCTATCCTGATAATCAGACAAGGTCTCACAGCGGAATCCAGCCAGGTAGGATCGGGTACTCTCTCTCAACCTCCTGGAGAAAAGATAAACATGCTGCTCTTCTGGAGGTGCAGACGGTCCAAGCAAAGTCAACTCTTTCTGAAACTTCTTTATGGCTGCAGCAATCGGGATATCCTCGAATCCCGCCTCAATGAAATCCTGGAATCTCTCCCTCCTCAGCGAAACTGGGCAGTACCTGTCTCTAACAATGGTCTTCATCTGCTCCCAGCTGGTGACTCGGCCACGAATGGTACGCCACCATGAATGAGCATCATCTGTGAAGCAGGTCTGTATCAAATCCACCTGTCGGTCCACGGGGCAACGTATTGCCTCCAAAGCAGTCTCAATCTTCCCTATCCAGTGCTCCACCTCTAGCCCTATCTCCCCGCTGAATGAGGGAACCTTCTGAGAGTTGAAAGCCTTCAACCACTCATCCGGTCTCGGTGCTCTGATCCCAGTAGGTGCTCTATCAACATCAGCCCTCCTCTCAGATACAGCCGGCACCTGAGACACTCCCTGTGTCACCTGAGCTGACCTAGCCGGCTCCACTGATGGTACCTGAGTAAGCCTCTCCACTCTGGCAGCTTCTTCCCTGCGCTCAACATAGGCTCTGAACTCTCTATACTCAGATGCTCCAATAGAGACACGTCCCGACTCAGTAGAACGAGCTCCCTGTGCTCCAGACCTAGCGGCGGTCACAGGCCTGACCTCGGGGCCTACACTCTCAGCTACTTCCTCTACAGCAGCCTCTGGTACGTTTGCTGCAGGTGGGTCATCTCGAGGGACTCGTCCTCGACCTCTCCCTAGTGGAGGTCTACCCACACGACCACGCCCTCTAACAGTAGGGGTGCTATCAGCTCGATCCTGTCTGACTGGGGGAAGGGGGGGACGACCCCTACCTCGGCCAGTCACTTGTGCAGCCCTAGTACGTGCCATCTGCACGAATAGTAGTAACTACAGTTATAAGCTAGCTAATCTATCATAACAGTACAAGTCCATAATTATTCTAAGATTACCGAGATCCGCAGAGGTAGTGGTGGTCGTCCGTACTTTCTATCCCAACCCGACTCTGTATGCATTTTTAAAACCAAAATTTTTCGTTGGAAAACTCAGACCCCTTTCGGGTTCTGTTTATTTACTTATACGACCTTTTTAGAAGATTCAAGTGCCATTGTTGCCAACCTAGAGCTCTGATACCATGTTGTAACACCCCAAATTTTACAACTTAGGGAGTTACTGGTTAGGACCGCACAGTGGGTCCCGACCTTAGTTTGACAACAACTTAACATGATCTTACAACAAGGCACCGATAAGGAAAAGCTAAAAATCATAAAATAGTTTTTATCAATGCATGAATGTGACCAGATCAACTACAGCCGGAAAAGCAATATATCAAGGTACGGAAGGAAACAATGTTCAACAGAAAAACCCACGAATGCAAAAAACTGCAAAAAGTCCTAAAGTACGACACCCCGGCTGACCACTATCAGATCCTCATGGCTGATGACGTGTCTCGGATCCGGAATATACTCCCGCAGCTGAGATACATGAAAAACTGGGTGTACTCCCTCTAGTCTCGGTGGCAGTGCTAGTCGGTAGGCAACTTCTCCAACTCTCTCTACGATCTCAAATGGTCCGACATACCGGGGACTCAGCTTCCCCTTAATGCCGAAACGTCTAACTCCCCTCGTAGGTGACACTCTCAACCACACCTGTGCACCTACTCTAAACTCCAAAGGTCGACGCCTCTTGTCGGCGTAGGACTTTTGACGACTCTGAGCTGCTAACATCCTCTCCCGGACTAAGGCAATCCGGGCGATGTCGTCCTGTATCTGATCTGGTACTCCTCCATCAGCCTTGCTAGGCTCATCCCAACATAGCGGTGTACGACATCTCCGGCCGTACAAAGCCTCATAAGGTGCCATCCCAATAGACGCATGCCAGCTGTTATTATATGAAAACTCTACTAGTGGGAGGTGATCTGGCCATACCTGTCCCCAATCTAGCACACATGCCCGTAACATGTCCTCCAGGGTCTGGATGGTCCTCTCTGACTGACCGTCTGTCTGTGGGTGGTAGGCAGTGGTAAAGTGAAGACTCGTACCCAGAGCCGTATGTACCTGCTGCCAGAACCTCGAGGTAAAACGTCCATCCCTGTCGGAGACGATAGTCCTCGGTACTCCATGGAGTCTCACAATATGCCTGGTGAACTCCTCTGCTAGACGACTTACCGGCCACGTTTCCTTAATCGGAATGAAACGTGCGGTCTTCGTCAGACGGTCTACTACCACCCAAATGGCATCAAAGCCTCTGCTGAGCCTCAATCCAGTGACGAAATCCATAGAAATGTCTTCCCACTTCCAGTGTGGTACTGGAAGTGGGTGTAGCTCTCCTCCGGATCTACGGTGCTCAATCTTGACCTGCTGACAGGTCGCACACTGAGCTACATAACGGGCCACATCAGGCTTCAAACCACCCCACCAGAAGGAACGTCTCAAGTCCCTATACATCTTACTCGCTCCTGGATGTACGGAGTAAGGGGTAGTATGAGCCTCACCTAGTATCCTCTGCCTCAGCTCACGGTCTGATGGCACACAAACACGGTCCTGTCGTCTCATCACTCCATCGGCACCAATAGTGAACTGAGGTGCCTCATCTCGTGACATCCGGTCTCGGATCCGGGTCAACATCGGACAGGTCTCCTGCTTCTGTCGGATCTCACCCAACAGGTCAGGGAGTAACTCTATGGTGGCTAACTGATGAGCTGTATCGGGGAACTAGATCTCTATCTCTAACCAAGCTAAGTCTCTCTGTAGCTGTGGTTGTACTGTCAACCGAGCTATCGCCTTCTCCAGAGGCGTCTTCCGACTCAAAGCGTCGGCAACTACATTCGCCTTTCCGGGGTGGTAAAGAATCTCAAGGTCAAAATCCTTGATCAACTCTAGCCACCGCCTCTGGCGGTTATTCAACTCCCGCTGAGTGAATATGTACTTCAGACTCTTATGGTCTGTGAAGATCTGACAGGTCGCTCCATAGAGATAATGACGCCAGATCTTAAGAGCGTGCACTACTGCTGCTAACTCCAGGTCATGAGTGGGGTAGTTCTCTTCATATGTCTTCAGCTGTCGAGACGCATATGCTATAACCTTACCCCTCTGCATCAAGACACACCCCAAGCCCAGCTTGGATGCATCACTGTACACTACGAAGTCCTCTGTACCCTCAGGCTGTGCTAAGATCGGAGCAGACGTCAATCTCCTCTTCAGCTCATCAAAACTCTGCTGACACGGCTCAGACCAGACGAACCGAGTAGTCTTCCTTAGGAGGGAAGTAAGTGGTCGGGCGATCAGGGAAAACCCTTCCACAAACCGACGGTAATACCCTGCCAATCCAAGGAAACTGCGAACCTCCTTCACATTCTTCGAAGGTTGCCAAGAAGACACTGACTCAATCTTCGCCGGGTCGACCTTAATCCCCTCAGCAGTCACTACATGGCCAAGGAATGCCACCTCTGACATCCAGAACTCACACTTGGATAGTTTAGCATATAGCTGACTATCCTGTAGGATCTGCAGCACGGTCCTCAAGTGTCCAGCATGCTCCTCTCGACTTCTAGAGTAAACTAGAATGTCGTCGATGAAGACCACTACAAACTGGTCTAAGAAGTCGATGAAAATCCCATTCATCAACTCCATAAATACTGCTGGCGCATTAGTGAGCCCGAATGGCATCACTACAAAGTCATAATGACCATACCTAGTCCGGAATGCCGTCTTAGGTATGTCCTGATCTCTCACCCTCAGCTGGTGATAACCCGATCTCAAATCTATCCTCGAGAACACTGACGCTCCATGCAGCTGGTCCAGCAGATCATCTATGCGAGGTAATGGATACTTATTCTTGATGGTGACCTTGTTCAACTCTTTGTAGTCGATACACAGTCTCATCGATCCATCCTTCTTCCTCACAAACAGCACTGGTGCGCCCCAGGGAGAAACACTAGGGCATATGAAGCCCTTCTCTGCTAACTCCTCTAACTGCTTCTTCAGCTCAAGCAGCTCTATCGGGGCCATGCGGTACGGGGCCTTCGAGATCGGTCTCGTGCCCGGCTCTAGCTCGATGCTAAAGTCTACACTCCTCTGTGGAGGTAGCCCTGGTAAGTCGTCCCTGAAGACCTCTGCAAACTCGCATGCGACTGGTATCTCCTCTACTGTTAGGCTCTTGCGCTCCTGCATGGCATAACATCAGAAGGCCTCGCAACCCTGTGCTATCAATCTGGCTGCCCTCACTGCACTGATGACTGAGCCGGACTTTCCGAGGTCCCAACCTCGGAATATAACTCTGTGGCCCTCCTCCGTGGCAACAGTCACAGTCCTCCTACCAATATCCAAGACGGCTCCATGTCTAGTCATCCAATCTATCCCTAATATCACGTCCTTATGTGCTAGGGGCATGACTAGAAAATTTACTAACCAAATCCGGCCTCCCAGGTGAATAGGGCAGTCATAAATCTCTCGAGATCCTCTAACCTTACCCCCATCTGGTAACCCAACCACAAAAGGTACACCCTCTACTGTAGCTAAGGACAACCTATCTACACATGCATCTGATATAAAGGAGTGCGTGGCACCCGTATCAAATAAAACGCGCACAGGTAAGTCATGGATCCAAATAGTACCTGTGGTCGCAGGTGCTGCAGGCTGCTCAGTGTTCCTCAGCTCAAACACTCTCGATGGTCCTCCTCTGGTGTCAGTGGTACTACCACGTCCTCTGCCACGACCTGACTCCTGTACAGCACTGTATGAAGCAGGATGTCCTGGAGCCCGGCACTGCTGCTGCTGCTGACTCGGAGCTCGGTACTGAGGGGGTCTATGTACACTCTTCTCAGCACCTGCAGGAGAAGATCCCTGCTGAGAAGAAGCCTTGCCCTGACGGCAAAAAGTAGCCCTGTGTCCCGGCTTCCCACAAGTGAAGCAAGTGACCGGTGGTTTCGGGCAGTCCGGCTTAATGTGATCACGGCCACCACAGTTAAAACACTGTCGATCTCCACTGGGTGTCCGAACTGTAGAGTGGTAGCTGGACCTCCCCTGAGTCTGTCCTCTACTATAGCCTGCTACTGCTCCACTGCTACCAGCATGTCTTGTCCTCTGCCGCTTATCCGGCCCACTAGACTGTGCTGCTTTCCTAGAAGCTGGCCTATCTCTCTCATAAGCAGAGGCCCTATCTTGATAATCAGACAAGGTCTCACAGCGGAATCCAGCCAGGTAGGATCGGGTACTCTCTCTCAACCTCCTGGAGAAAAGATAAACATGCTGCTCTTCTGGAGGTGCAGACGGTCCAAGCAAAGTCAACTCTTTCTGAAACTTCTTTATGGCTGCAGCAATCGGGATATCCTCGAATCCCGCCTCAATGAAATCCTGGAATCTCTCCCTCCTCAGCGAAACTGGGCAGTACCTGTCTCTAACAATGGTCTTCATCTGCTCCCAGCTGGTGACTCGGCCACGAATGGTACGCCACCATGAATGAGCATCATCTGTGAAGCAGGTCTGTATCAAATCCACCTGTCGGTCCACGGGGCAACGTATTGCCTCCAAAGCAGTCTCAATCTTCCCTATCCAGTGCTCCACCTCTAGCCCTATCTCCCCGCTGAATGAGGGAACCTTCTGAGAGTTGAAAGCCTTCAACCACTCATCCGGTCTCGGTGCTCTGATCCCAGTAGGTGCTCTATCAACATCAGCCCTCCTCTCAGATACAGCCGGCACCTGAGACACTCCCTGTGTCACCTGAGCTGACCTAGCCGGCACTACTGGTGGTACCTGAGTAAGCCTCTCCACTCTGGCAACTTCCTCCCGGCGCTCAACATAGGCTCTGAACTCTCTATACTCCGATGCTCCAATAGAGACACGTCCCGACTCAGTAGAACGAGCTCCCTGCGCTCCAGACCTAGCGGCGGTCGTAGGCCTGACCTCGGGGCCTACACTCTCAGCTACTTCCTCTACAGCAACCTCTGGTACGCTTGCTGCAGGTGGGTCATCTCGAGGGACTCGTCCTCGACCTCTCCCTAGTGGAGGTCTACCCACACGACCACGCCCTCTAACAGTAGGGGTGCTATCAGCTCGATCCTGTCTGACTGGGGGAAGGGGGGGACGACCCCTACCTCGGCCAGTCACTTGTGCAGCCCTAGTACGTGCCATCTGCACGAATAGTAGTAACTACAGTTATAAGCTAGCTAATCTATCATAACAGTACAAGTCCATAATTATTCTAAGATTACCGAGATCCGCAGAGGTAGTGGTGGTCGTCCGTACTTTCTATCCCAACCCGACTCTGTATGCATTTTTAAAACCAAAATTTTTCGTTGGAAAACTCAGACCCCTTTCGGGTTCTGTTTATTTACTTATACGACCTTTTTAGAAGATTCAAGTGCCATTGTTGCCAACCTAGAGCTCTGATACCATGTTGTAACACCCCAAATTTTACAACTTAGGGAGTTACTGGTTAGGACCGCACAGTGGGTCCCGACCTTAGTTTGACAACAACTTAACATGATCTTACAACAAGGCACGGATAAGGAAAAATCAGAAATCATAAAAATGGTTTTTATCAATGCATGAATGTGACCAGATCAACTACAGCCGGAAAAGTAATATATCAAGGTACGAAAGGAAACCATGTTCGACTGCAAAACCCACAAATGCAAAAACTGCAAAACGTCCTAAAGTACGACACCCCGGCTGACCACTACCATCTGGATCACTCGGCATCTGCTCTAACCTGTGTCAAATCTAAACAACATATCAACCGTTAGCTAACTAACCAAATATAAGCAAAAATGATAACAGCACAAACACAAGCAGAAACAAAAATAAACAAACATCATGCTGGCACTCAACCAATTATTATCTATTATTTAAGTGATTCACATTATTCAATTTAAGTTGTGGCACGAGAACTATTATTAGTTCTCGCCTCCGTTCCTTATCCAACTGGTGTAGGTC
>BSUD01000004.1:127136251-127178407 GCA_033239045.1 Fagopyrum esculentum
TGTAACTGTACCCACTCAGTTGCCTGTTAAAGGCGATAAGTGTATTAGCACACTTTCACGTAGATAGAAGTCTAAGACTTCTGAGATTAAATAATTATGAAGACGTACTAGCTACATTGTTAGTTTTAGGGTAAAATGACCATTTTACCCTTCATTCCGATTTTCTCGAAGACCCTAAAATTCATGTCCAAACTCCTATTTGAAGTTCTAAAATATATCCTAACTCTTAGAATTTTATTAGGTGCGAAACGGACATTTTTCTTATGTTTAAATTTTCCGGAAGAACCGAAAAAGGTTTAACTTCGGCTCTAAATATAAAATTCTTAACGGCTTATAAAATTTCCGAATTTATTATCTAGATAATCTATGAGGTTCTATCTAGCCTTAGAAGAAAGAATTTCACTAAACTGTTCAGCCGATATTTTTATAATAATTCCCAAAGTCGGTTCCTCACTCTACTTTCTTATACTTAGCCAATTTTCTAAGTTCAATAAAACTGCTCAACTACCTAACTTCGGGAGCTCGTAACTTTCAATCCGACCGTTCATTTCTTACCAAATTTTAATATGATAAACTAATTATATCCATCTACTACATATCCAAAATTCAACGGTGGATCTTTATCCAAACATTTTATAATTGATCTACAAGATGGCTGTTCGAAACTAAAAATAAAAACTGAAGGATTTAATTTAGATTTACAGCAGCCCAGAAAATTGCATTGTTCACAGAAGAAGAAAAAAAAAACGCAGCAGTCCTTTATGCTCAGCAGTGTACTAATTCAGACTAACCTAAACGCCGGAGGAATATTAGTCTGGTTCCGGTGCAGCGAGGTGCGGCGTCGGCTGGTTCGTAGTCGTAGCACTGCGGAATAAGTTGTAGGGCTGCAGTGAGGCGTTTATCATAACGCGACAGAAGGGAGGCGGAAGAAGGTCAGCGCACTTACCGGTCTGAGGCGGACGGCGGAGACTCGGCGGCGTGGGCTGGCGGTTCGCTGGCGGCAAGTCCGGCTGGTGGCGTGGCTACCGACTGCAGGGAGGCGGAGTTACGGCCCTCAGATTCGAAACAGAACGCGAGAGGGAGATGGAAGGAAGAAGGGCCGGAGGCTTACCAGTCGACTGGGGCGTGCGGTTGGGCGGCTGGATCCTGCAGGGAGCGGCGCAAGGTGGCCGGCGCAAGCAGTGGCGGAGGACTCCGGCTGGCGGTCGCTTCAGCGTTGCGGCGTCCCTTCTCAGCGGCAAGGGAGGCGAGTTACAGAAGGTGAGTAGAGGAGCGGTAGGTTTAACGTAGGTTTAGAATTAGGTTAATTAATTAGGTTAATTAGATTAGTCATTAGGAATGGGCCGATAATTTGGGCCTAGTAGCGGGTTAGCTCCAATCCAACTCTTTTTAGAACGGATCCGGAACTCATTAAAGTGCGGGAATTTATATAATACGGAATTAGTTTCCGTATTTATAAATTATAATTGATTTTATTTTAACGGCATAAATTATTCCCGGGAATTTAATTTATCATTTTATGTGAATCTAAGTCACATAAAATGATAAAACTAAACTCGTTTAAATTTTACTGATTTATTTATTTACCATGATCTCATCGGACTTGTTTAATTTCTCTTTACCGGAACTTAAAATTTCCGGTTATTACACTTACGATCACACAACCAATTTTTTAATCCGTGGAGCCGATCCAAATAAACTCGATATTCTAGTACCCGTTTTGATCCGGATCCGATCGAAAATATTTTACCGAATCACGACATCTAATAAGGATCGAGATTTTGGCATCCGGATATTCGCGGATAGTCGAATAGTACCGAATCACTATATATTCCCTGTTATTCGGCTATTAAAAAAACTTTTATTATAAATGTATTTGCTTACGAAAGGATAAATCAAGATTTTATATTACAATTTTGTACTAATAATTATATTTAAAAATATATTATATATAAAAATATTTGAGTTAGGCAAAATAATGAATTAATAATGTTAATTTGTTTCATATTTATACCCTTTCTTAATACATTTTGTTAAAGTTTCAATTATAAATTCTTTAAAAAAATTCAAAACTAATTTTAGATAAAAAGAAATAAAATTACTTTTGATTTCTATTTTTTCAATAAAAAATAATTTTTTTAAAAAAACTGATTATGATCATGTTCAATTTTTAGTAAATATGATACTACAATAAAAATCACTAGCAAAACATTGTATAGAAATTAAATTACAATGTAAGTCGGGTACATATAGGACATTGTTAAGAATAAATTTTGATAAAATTTTATTAGATCCCGCTTGATTTTCAATGAAGATTGACCCATTTGGTAATTTAATATGGCAAGGAGAAACCAAATGAATATGAGATAAAAAAAATCTTGGATCCCGTCATATGGAACGAGGCTCCACTATCGAGAATCCAAGGGGAAGAAATTTTACCTAAACTCGTTTCAGCTGAAGAAGTGTTGAGATAGATCCATTTGATGTAAATCTGAGAGATAATCAAGAGTCCCACATCGAGAGTTTACAACCTTCTATAACCCCTTATAACCATGTATCTTATCATACTAGATTGGTTGTGTGGTCAAAGTGGTTGTGCTATTGGGCTTGTTACTGGGCCCAAGTGCACGGAAAAGTCCCCCTTCACTTAGATCAAAGGACCAAAGTGGATAAACATAAGAATCGGCTGGGAAAATGTAACACCCCAAATTTTACAACTTAGGGAGTTACTGGTTAGGACCGCACAGTGGGTCCCGACCTTAGTTTGACAACAACTTAACATGATCTTACAACAAGGCACAGATAAGGAAAAATCAGAAATCATAAAAATAGTTTTTAACACTGCATGAATGTGACCAGATCAACTACAGCCGGAAAAGTAATGTAACAAAGTACGAAAGGAAACAATGTTCAACTGTAAAACCCACAAATGCAAAAACTGCAAAACGTCCTAAAGTACGACTCCCCGGCTGACCACTACCATCTGGATCACTCGGCATCTGCTCTAACCTGTGTCAAATCTAAACAACATATCAACCGTTAGCTAACTAACCAAATATAAGCAAAAATGATAACAGCACAAACACAAGCAGAAACAAAAATAAACAAACATCATGCTGGCACTCAACCAATTATTATCTATTATTTAAGTGATTCACATTATTCAATTTAAGTTGTGGCACGAGAACTATTATTAGTTCTCGCCTCCGTTCCTTATCCAACTGGTGTAGGTCTAGCTGACTTCCTTTGGTAGCATCACTACAAACCATGTGTGGACTAGTCCCGAAAGGAACCCCCAGCGCCCTGCGAGCTACTGAGCGGAATGCCACCGCCCGTTACTCTTAGGCCAAAAATACAGGTCGGTATTTATATATCACAACCTACCTCTCTAACATGTCAATCACACACCACCATCATCATTTATACTCATATTTAGCAGGCAGCTAAGTAAGCCCAAAGGACTTACCTGTTATAACGCTCGACTCTTTAATAACCACTTGCTCTGTAACTGTACCCACTCAGTTGCCTGTTAAAGGCGATAAGTGTATTAGCACACTTTCACGTAGATAGAAGTCTAAAACTTCTAAGATCAAATAAGTATTAAGACGTACTAGTTACATTATTAGTTTTAGGGTAAAATGACCATTTTACCCTTGGTTCCGATTTTCTCGAAGACCCTAAAATTCATGTCCAAACTCCTATTTGAAGTTCTAAAATATATCCTAACTCTTAGAATTTTATTAGGTGCGAAACTGACATTTTTCCTATGTTTCTATTTTTCCGGAAGAACCGAAAAAGGTTTAACTTCGGCTCTAAATATAAAATTCTTAACAGCTTATAAAATTTCCGAATTAAATATCTAGATCATCTATGAGGTTCTATCTAGCCTTAGAAGAAAGAATTTCTCCAAACTGTTCAGCCGATATTTTTATAATAATTCCCAAAGTCGGTTCCTCACTCTACTTTCCTATACTTAGTCAAATTTTAAGTTTAATAAAACTGCTCAACTACCTAACTTCGGGAGCTCGTAACTTTCAATCCGACCGTTCATTTCTCCCCAAATTTTAATATGATAAACTACATATATCCGTCTACAACATATCCAAAATTCAACGGTGGATCTTTATCCAAACGTTTTATAATTGATCGACAAGATGGATTGTTCATAACCTAAAAGCTGAAGGAATTAAATTAAAATTTACAGCAGCCACAATTTCTATTGTTCATAAAAAAAAATGCAGCAGTCCTTTATTCTACTCTTTAGATCTATATGCTCAGCAGTGTACGAATTCGGACTAACCTAAACACCGGAGGAATGCTAGTCGGGTCCCGGTGCAGCGAGGTGCGGCGTCGGCTGGTTCGTAGCACTGCAGATTAAGTCGTAGGGCTGCAGTGAGGTGCTCATTCACCAATCGACAGAAGGAAGCGGGAAGAAGGTCAGCGCACTTACCGGTCTGAGGCGGACGCTCGGCGGCGTGGACAGTGGCTGGCAGCAGCGGCGATCGGCGGCGATGGCTGCTGCGCAAGGAGACGATGCTGCTGCGCTACTGGAGGCGGGGCTGCTGCGCTACTGGAGGCGGGGCTGCTGCGCTACTGGAGGCGGGGCTGCTGCGCTACTGGAGGCGAGGCTGCTGCGCTACTGGCGGCGGAGGGTTCCGAACGGAGGCGCCTCGCAGCGGCTGCACAACGTCACGGTTAAGCCATGGCTTGGTTCGAAACAGGAAGGAACGGAAGAAGGAGGACGGAGGGAAGGAGAGGTCGGATCTTACCGGACTCGACTGGGCGGCGCAGGCTCGCGGTGGCGACGATCCGGTTGAAGCGAAGAGGCGCAGTGGCGTCGTTGCATCCAGCGGCAGCGTAGATTAGGTTGTTTGTTTAGATCGTGAGAGGAGACGGCAGGAGGGTGAGTTGGATTAGATTAATTAGGTTAGGATTAGGGTTAATAGGGTAATTAGGATAATTTAATTAAAATGGGCTGGCTGAATATGATATTGGGCTTGCTAGTGGGCCATTCGGCCTACTCTCCCATTAGAACGGAAAAAGGAACTCGTTAAATAATACGGAATTATTATTATTTTTAGAACGGAAAAAGGAACTCGTTAAATAATACGGAATTATTATTATTTTTATTTTAAGGACGTGCTTTATTTTTGATTACAAGATTCCGTCATTTTATGTGCATTAATGTCACATAAAATGATAGAAATAACACTCGTTTTATCTTAATTTAATACATGTCTTTATCTATTTTAAGATTGACGTTTCGGAAGTCGGTTAAATTCAGGTTTAACGGAGTCTCCAAATTTCGGTTATTACAACAAGGTCCGAGTCCTTTGTCTCGTGTTGAAAACTCTTCAAGTCTGCTACCGATTTATCATGAGGCGATAATCGCTTCAAGATATCACAACTAAAGGATATAATATATCCTTTAGGATACTAACATATTACACATACACATATATATAACATACATTAATACTCATCATAATAAATCCATATGCTAACTTATATCGATTCAAGTTGTAGAGATCCACGGAGAGCGATGGTGGTCCAACGTACTACTAACCCAACAACCCGACTATGCGCGTGTGAAAATATAAATCCGTTTTGAAAATTTTAGACCCCTTTCGGGTTCTACTTATTTTATACATTTGGTCTTTCAGAAGATTTCAAGTGCCATTGTTGCCAACCCAGAGCTCTGATACCATATTGTAACACCCCAAATTCTGAGAACTCGAGGAGCTACTGGTTAGGACTTCACAATGGGTCCCGACCTTAGTTTGACAACAATTTAACTTGGATCTTACAACAAGGCACAAAAGTATTTAAAACATTTGAAAACTTTAAACAATATATACATGAAGAATATGTATCAGCCTTACAAAGCAAAGGTACCAAAACGACATATATGAAGAACATAAGACATTCCCGTCCCCAACTAAATGAGTACGTGGACCCGGCTGACCATTCCCTCCGGATCTCTCTACAACTGTCTTAACCTGCAAGGCATCTACAAGCGGTATAAAACCGTTAGCTAACATTCTATGCATAAGTATAAAGGTAAAAGCACAAACACACAATATACACAATCAACATGCAACACTCAATCCTTTTATTATCTTTAATTAGGTGATAGGTTATTACTAATGATACTTATTTTGTGACACGAGGGATTCCCAAACCTCTCCCATGTCCCCGTTTACCAACGCGGAATGGTACTAATGCATTTGACCGTCTACCGGACTGGGTTGGTCGCAGGGAACCTCCTAGACTCTCGCAAGAGCTAGGCAGATGATGTCACGACCCGTTATCATACATTTGGGTCAATTACGTAAATAATAAAGTCGGCCTAATCCGGTTTCGTTGTTTATCATAACTAACAAACACCACTCATACACATTACACTCATACAAGAAGCCAGCTAAGTAAGTCCGTGGACTTACCTGAATCAGATCTCAACTCTCTTAATCACAACTCAATCTGTAACTGTATAACTCGGTTGCCTGTCAAAGGAGGCAAGTGTGTCAGCACACTTTCTTGGTAATTAGAAGTCTAAGACTTCTAAGGTAGTAGGTCCTATTAGAACAGAATTTAATACAGTACCAATTTATGGTAAAATGACTATTTTCCCCTTGGTCCCGGAATTTCCAAAAACTCGGAATATGTACTTAAATTATAATTTGAGGCTAACTAACCATATTCTACTACCTAGGATGATTTTAGGTAACAACTAGAAAAACTACCCATTTTCAATTTCCCGAAAAGTCACTAAAGTCCAACTACAGCTTCAAATATAAAATTCGAATAATCTTATAAAAATTCCGAAATAATTCCCTAGGTTATCTATGATATCCTATCTACTCGTAGGAGAAAGAATTTCTTAAAACTGTTAAAGCATCGCTTCTATAAAAATTTCTAAAGTTGGATACAACATTTAACAAGTAGCACATTGTCTTAACTTTGAAAAATCATAACTCCTAAACTACTCGCTGGATTTATCCCAAATTTTGATATGTTTTACCGTAGAATCTTATCTATAATATATCCAAAATTTAGCCGCAAAGGAGATCAAAATCCTATTTAAAACTATCTCACAAAACCGAATTTCAGCACAACAGAAAAACTGCTTACGACTCAATCTTGGAAAAATCATAAATCCCAAACCACTCGCTGGATGCCTCTCAAATTTTAATATGTTCTACAACAATATGTCAACTATATCATATCCAAAATTCAAGCCCAACGGAGATCAAGAGCTTATTCAAAACCATCTCACAAAACAGCATCACTTGCTGTTTTCCCCAACACTCAGCACATATATACAAAACACAATAACTCTCAAACCGTAACTCCGATTCCTCTAAAATTTTAGTATGCTTTACTCTGCAATACCATCTATGACATATCCGAAAACCAGCCAAAAATAATGAGTTTAGCATACCTAAATCTGGTCATCAAGCTGGCTGTTTTTCGTGACAGTGTGCTTGCTGTTGCTGTTGCTGTGGTGTAGTTCCTGACAGGAGCATAAGCAGTGAAGGTTGGGCTGCTTTGGCTCAACAGCAGTGGCTTAGGGACAGCGGGGTGTGGATCACGTGGTGCAGTCGATTTAAGTATCCATTCGGCATAGAGAAGAAGGAGTATGTGAGTTCCGGTGATTAGTATAAACGCAGATGGAGGGAGGGAGAGAGCGGAAAGGTATGAACGTATAGGGGAAAAGAGAGACCGAGAGAGATCCAGCAGTCAACTTACTCAGGAGTCTGTGTGCAAAAAGTTGAAGGCTGTTCGTCCCTGGATTGGTGGTTGCGAGTCTCCGGTTTGTAGCTGGCAACTTGGTCCGGAAGCAGTTTGGGTCGATCTTCTGTACGCAGCAGTGAAGAAGGCAAGAGGGGGGATTCTTCAGACGTTAAATGGAAAGCGGTTTCTCCTACTGCCTTAGCTGTTACGTGAGTGAAGGCCATAAAGGGAGGGCATTGATTTAAGCCGTTACATTCGGCATTCACAAGGGCAGAAGAGTGGCTGCATCATGCGTTTGTACTCCTGGGCTGCGAGAAGAGTTGTGCATACTGGGCTGGAGAGGAGCTGTGCATACTGGGCTGGAGTGCAAAGGATGTTGGGGCTGCTGTGGGCTACCCAGAAGCTGGGCTGAGAAGGAGCTGTGTGGTCCGCCTGAAGGAGTTGTTAATGGGCTCGTAACCAGCCTCTTCTGGGCTACTGCTGGCCTGGCTCGAAGTCACACTGCTGGGTTGTTGTGGGTAAGCGAACTGGGCTGCTTAAGGTAGGAACAGTGGGCTGAAACAAGCAAGAAAGATGGGCTGAATTGCTTGTCAAAAATCTGTCAAAACTCGTCATGGCCTTGTCAGGCCCATGAATGAGTTTGTCACAGATTTGTCGGGCTTTGTCATGGCCTCGTCTCAGCTTAGTCATGGTCTCGTCACAGCTTGTCATGATCTCGTCACAGCTTGTCATCGATAAGAAATAATTATAATAACTAGGGTTTGATATAAATCTATCATTTCATGTGAATTAAATTCTACATAAAATAATAGATAATTATAAGGATTAGAGTTTGATATAATTTTATCATTTTATGTGAATTAAATTCTACATAAAATAATGGATATTTCTAAGGATTAGAGTTTGATATAATTTTATCATTTTATTCGAATTAGCTTCTACATAAAGTAATGAAATTTGTGAAGGAAGAGATACTAGATAGAATGGGAAACCGTCAACGGCGGAATTAGACGGAATAAAATTCCGGATATTACATCACCCCCTTAAAACAAGCTTCGTCCCGAAACTTAGGACAAGGTACTTAATTGAACGACTTCCATAATTAAACTGGTATGTCTAGTCTCACTAAATTTTTATTTGTTTCCTAAACTTCTCTAACCCTATCAAAGCGTAACGAAAGAAAAAAAAATTGGTCGTTACACACTACTACCTAGAGTTCATCATCTTAGGTGTCTAAGGTCGGAAATCATCGGGTAGATCTCTTCCCTCACTTAGGTTGATAGCATTAGGTGATCCTAAGCTAAACTATGCTTAATAAACACTAGGATTTCAACAACCTAACATCCTAACATACAAATTCATTAATTAAAGAGCAATAGAGAGAAAAATCGGATGGATCTTAGATAAATCGGCCGATCTGGCTGATGAACAGCCCGATTTTTCTTCCTGGGTTAGGTTTCGTGCATACAAATCATCCTAAACTAACATATAAGTCCATTCTATCATCACCCAAGCCATAACCATCAATCCATCACTCCAGAATCACAATAAACTAGCCAATAATATGCATATTAAGATCCAAATTCATCACACAAGCATACAAGGTTCTCATAGATGGATGATGGTAGATAAGCAAATAAAAACAATAAATCTCAGCTGAATCTAAGTTTAGCAAGACTTACAACCCTTCAAATGAAGTTCCAAAACGTTCCTAACAACTCCTTGCAATAGTTCTTCAATCAAAGACTCCAAAAATCACTCAAAATCACTCAAAAACTCACTATCACTCTAGAGTTGGTGTTCTTCTTCTTCCTCCAATTTGAGAGAGATTTTCTTCTTCTCCAAGTCTATCCCCAATCCAATGAGCTGTGAATGAGAGAATGTGGGAGAGGAGAGATGCTCAGCAACAGCTTGTAGGACCACTTATATTCTCCACCAAGAGCAAGGCCGGGCAAAGAGATCGTGGGACACGTGGCTTAAGCTGTTAAAGGCCAAAAATCGACCCAGTTAGGAAAATCGGCCGATTTTCCTGAGTGATGATCCGATTTTCTTCAACAGAGGGATGTTATGATCGTCTAGCCATGAGTTGCTCAATTGCTTGCACCAATTAGGGTCCTTGTGTCCTTCATTGCTCCAATTATGTTCCTTCAAGGCCTTGGATGTGTACCATCATGAGGCTTGACCCTCGAATGCATCGATTAATGTCCAAAAGATCCCCGAAATACCTACAAAACCGACAAAAGCTCGTGCAGACGTCTTTTCTAGAAATATTGCACGAAATGAGTGTAAACGTCTTAAACTAATGTCAAACCGTGCATGAATAACGGGAAAAACTATCTAATTGTATGCCTATACTAACGTCATAAATCACGTTATCAAAAATACCCCATACTTAAGATTTTCTCGTTCCCGAGCAAGATCCAACTATAGACTAAGAGATGACATGATTTATGCATGCAGAAAACAACAAAATCTTTTTGGAACTGTGCTTCTAACATTGGATCACCTTCATAGTCACGTTTCATGGCAATGGACAGTCAATCATGCATCAAATGAATGAAGGCATGGAAAGACAATTATACTTAACTAGAAAGCATGTAAGAGAGGTGAAAATGAAGAAGTCAAGATGGTCATGAGTATGTCCAATCTAGATCACTAAGTCTTACACACATGCATTTAGGTCACAAGGACTTAGGAAAGAAGAGGCTAAGAAACGTTGTGATTAGGTGGGGATTTTTAGGTCATGTGATGCTAATCCGGGAAAGGAACTAACTCCACAATTTCGTTTTTGCTCACTTCCCAACAAGTGTATAATTTTCTCCATCTTTTCTTTGTTCTCTTTTCTTTTTCACTCATTTTTGAGACAATGGCATCGGTGAACAAAAGCCGAAACCTTGGTGATTGGCCGTCCTCGGGCTTTTTTATTTTTCGAGGTGCATCCACACCGGGCACACATACCAAAGCTCGTTAGGATTATCGGTTTATTTGACTTTGGCAAGGCACAAACACCCGATTATGTGAATGGTGCCGAGCTACTTGTCATTTAAACCAACATCCCCAAACCTATATTTTTGTTCTACACTTTTCACAACAAATTCAGCACTTCATTCACATCATTCCTTCATTGACAACTTCACCCCACACTTGCTTTTCACCCACATCAACACACTAGCATGCTCCTATTCCTGGATGGGTCAAAAGAGGTCAAATTTTTCATCAATTTAGGTGCTCAAACAACATGATCAAGATGAGAAGTAGAGAAAGATGAATTGCCTTAATCACTCCTAAATGATGTGCAAGAACTAGCATGTAATTTCGACTTTTAATTCTCAATTCAATCAAGGCAACATCATAATCACAAATCATTCATGGTATTCAAGATAAGTACTTCAAGTCCACATATGCATTCATCTATTCAACACATAAGGCCATCCATAGCCAATTCACAAGACAATTTTCATCATAAGGGTCATTCCCAAGCTTAGAAGCACTAAAAATTTTTAAAATTTTCTGATTTTTTGGATTTTCCGAAATATGTATGTACAATGCAAGACATAATGAGACATGTGACAATATTAAACTATCCTAGATGCTAATCATGCAAGTGGTCATGAAAACCCCACCCCATACTTAGAAACACATTGTCCCCAATGTGGAAACTAAATAAAGAAGTGAAAGAGAGTCCTCACAATGTAAAATTGGTGATGCTTTGGTATTTCGGTTCACATCGAATGATGATGGTGGATGATCGATCAAGGATGGTAGAGAGCTCTTGATGTTCGTTATGGTGTCGGAACCCGCGCTTGGCACAGCAAGCCGTCCAAGTTCCACGTCCGCGCTACCCATGCTTGATTGGAGATCATCACTTTCCTTTACAGAAGGAAAAATCGGACCAACTGCCCAGAAAATCGGCCGATTTCTGTGAAGATCAGTCCGATTTTTCTGGGTGTTTCCTCCCTCGTCCGTGTGCTTGGATCTTGTACCTTCAACAGTTCCATGAGGTTTTCACATGACCTCCAACATCTCATCACTCATGAAAATCAATCAAGATCTAGCACCCAAAAACACGAAAGAAAAGCAAAGCACACCAAGAGTAAGATCACACAAAAAACAAGAAAAACGAAAGGGAAAAATATGTACCAATGGGTTGCCTCCCATTAAGCGCTTCTTTAAGGTCATTATCTTGACCAAATTCAGGAGCGTTTCACTCGAGGTGAAGTGGGGTAATCACTTCCACCGGGGCTTCCGGGATATACTTCTTCAAATGGTGCCCATTCACCTTAAAGTTACTACAATGATCTCCTCCTATCTCCACCGCTCCATGAGGAAAGACCTTTTTCACAACATAGGGACCCGTCCATCTCGACTTGAGCTTTCCGGGGAAGAGCCGCAGCCTCGAGTTGAAGAGAAGCACTAAGTCACCCTCATTCAACTCCTTTGGGATGAGGCGCTTGTCATGCCAACGCTTGGTCCTTTCCTTGTAGATCCGGGCATTCTCATAAGCATCCAACCGGATCTCCTCAAGGACGTTCATGTCTAGCAACCGCTTCTCACTGGCCTCCTTGAGGTCAAAATTCAGCCACCTTATGGCCCAATATGTTCTATGCTCCATCTCCACCGGAAGGTGGCAAGACTTGCCATAAACTAGCTTGTAAGGAGTGGTGCCAATTGGTGTCTTGAGAGCGGTCCTATAAGCCCACAAGGCATCATCGAGCTTCATAGCCCAATCCTTTCTTGTTCTAGAAACCGTATTTTCAAGGATTCCTTTTATCTCCCGGTTGGAGATCTCCACTTGGCCACTAGTTTGGGGATTGTAAGGTGTTGCCACCTTATGAGTCACCCCATACTTAGCCAAAAGTGCTCCAAAGTTCCTATTAGTGAAGTGCTTTCCTCCATCACTTATGATCACCCTTGGTGTTCCAAACCTAGGGAAGATCACTCGGTTGAAGAACCGCACTACAACTTTGGCATCATTTGTGGGAGAGGCGATTGCCTCTACCCATCTCGAAACATAGTCCACCGCCAATAGGATGTAGAGGTTGCCACATGAAGAAGGGAATGGTCCCATGAAGTCCACACCCCACACATCAAATATCTCCACCTCTTGTATGTTGTTCAAGGGCATTTCATTCCTCCTTGCGATGTTGCCCGTCCTTTGGTAAGCATCACAAGCTACCACAAAGTTTTGCACATCCTTGAACAAACTTGGCCAAAAGAAGCCCGATTGCAACACCTTAGCACATGTCTTGTGTGAGCTAGCATGCCCTCCACATGGCAAAGAATGACAATGGCGGATCACACTCTCCACCTCATCCTCCGGTATGCATCTTCTAAAGACTCCATCCGGTCCTCTCTTGAACAAAAGCGGTTCACTCCAATAGTAGTGCCTCACATCTTTGAAGAACTTCTTCCTTTGGACATATGACAATCCGGGAGGCACTTCCTCACACACTAGGTAGTTCACAATGTTGGCATACCATGGCTCACTTCCTCTAGACACTTGAAATAGACACTCCTCCATCATTTGTAATTGCTCATCCCGGAATGAGTCATCAATCGGGATGTCATCTCTCTCGATCTCTAATGGAGGTAGTCTACTAAGGTGATCCGCCACCGAATTTTCGGAACCCTTCTTGTCCCGAATCTCCAAATCAAACTCTTGAAGAAGAAGGATCCACCGAATCAACCTAGGCTTGGCATCCTTCTTCGTAAGGAGATAACGGATCGCAGCATGATCCGTATACACTATAACCTTTGCTCCAACAAGATATGAGCGGAACTTCTCAAAGGCATACACTACCGCTAGCAACTCTTTCTCGGTTGTGGCATAGTTGAGTTGGGCATCATCTAGCGTCTTGCTAGCATAATAGATGGCATGTGTACGCCCATCCTTCCTTTGTCCTAAAACAGCCCCAACGGCCACATCACTTGCATCACACATCACTTCAAATGGTAAGCTCCAATCCGGAGGTTGCATGATGGGGGCGGAGATCAAAGCATCCTTTAACCTACAAAAAGCTTCAAGGCAATCCTTGGAGAAAAAAAACTCAACATCTTTCATTAGTAGGTTAGTGAGAGGCTTAGAAATCTTAGAGAAATCTTTAATAAACCTCCGGTAAAAACCGGCATGCCCTAGAAAGCTCCTTACCCCTTTCACCGAGGTAGGTGGTGGCAACTTCTCTATCGTTTCAATCTTGGCCCTATCAACCTCAATGCCACGGTTGGACACCAAGTGTCCCAACACAATACCTTCACTTACCATGAAGTGGCAATTTTCCCAATTCAAGACAAGATTTGTCTCCTCACATCTCTTAAGCACTAAAGACAAGTTAGCTAGGCAATCATCAAAAGAAGATCCATAAACGGAAAAATCATCCATAAACACCTCCATGATATTCTCAATATATTCAGAAAATATGGCCATCATACACCTTTGAAAGGTGGCGGGTGCATTACACAACCCAAATGGCATTCTCCTATATGCAAATGTACCCCAAGGACATGAGAACGTGGTTTTCTCTTGGTCATCGGGGTGGATAGGGATTTGGAAGAATCCACTATAGCCATCTAGGTAGCAAAAATGAGAGTGTTGAGCTAATCTCTCTAGCATTTGGTCAATGAAAGGAAGAGGGAAATGATCTTTCCTAGAGGCCACATTTAGTTTCCTATAGTCAATACACATCCTCCATCCCGTAACCGTCCTAGTTGGGATTAGTTCATTGTTCTCATTAGTTACTACGGTCATCCCACCCTTCTTAGGAACCACATGTACGGGACTAACCCACTTACTATCCGAAATAGGGTAGATGATTCCCGCATCTAGCAACTTAATGATCTCTTTCTTGACTATCTCTTTCATTATATGATTCAATCTTCTTTGATGTTCAATAGAGGGTTTATGGTTATCTTCCATCATTATCTTATGCATGCACAAAGAGGGCTTAATGCCAACAAGGTCATCAATGGTGTATCCTATTGCCTTTCTATGCAGTTTTAATTCATTCGACAATCTATTAAGCTCATCATCATTCAAAGATGCATTCACAATCACCGGATAAGTAGAATTTGAGCCAAGGAAAGCATACTTTAAATGAGAAGGAAGAGGTTTAAGATCGAGTTGAGGAGGACCTTTTTCGGTTGGAGATGATCCATATAATGTAGGTTGAGATGATTGTAAAGCCATGGAAGCCTCCCCTAAGTCCCTTGATGATTGCTCACAATTACTTGGATGATGCTCAAAAGACTCAGGAAAATCGGCCCAGTCAGGAAAATCGGCCGATTTTCCTGAGTGTAGGTCGATCTGAGTTTCTGCATTTGCAAAGTTGGATGGCACTTCAGGATAAGTCCTAAAATCGGCCGATTTGGCCCTTTCTTGCCGATTTTTCTGGGTGATTCTCTCTTCCTCTAGCACTTCAAATCCAACACTTGGTAGCTCGTCCAATGCATTCAAGGCCTTGATTACTTTATTGCTACTTTCCTTAACTCCTTCCTCCATCAAACTTGAGCTAAGAACCTTCTCAAGTGGATCCTTGAGCAAGATTGAGCTCACAACCTCTCTAGACTCCTCTTCCTCAACAATATTGAAGACATCTTCACCTAGGGCTGGCCCCTTCACCATTGTGGACAAATTAAACTTGATGTTCTCTTCTCCAATGTTGAAGGAGATAATTCCATTCTTACAATCCACCAAACATCCGGAAGTAGCTAGGAAAGGTCTCCCCAAGATGATAGGAACCGGATAGTCCGCCGGGATGTCCAAAACAACGAAGTCTATGGGCACATAGAACTTTCCTAGTTGCACCGGAATGTCTTCCAAGATTCCAACCGGATGAGTGATTGAGCGGTCCGCCATGTAAAGGTTCATCTTGACCGGCTTTGGCTCTCCTAGCCCAACCTTGTTGCAAAGTGCAAGCAGGATGATGCTTACACTTGCCCCAAGATCACATAGGGCGTCATACTTCACTTCTCCTACTCCGATTGGCACACAAAAGGATCCCGGATCTCTTAGCTTAGGAGGCATCTCCTCCTTCATCGTTTGAATCAACTCCGAGGATCTCTTTGTCATCCTTACTTCCCCATACTCCTCCAACTTTCTCTTGTTGGAGAGTATTTCCTTCAAGAACTTGCCATATGCCGGCATACCTAGAATAGCATCCATGAACGGAATGTTAATATGCAATTTAGACATAAGTTCAAGGAATTTACCAAAGTGTTTGTCCAAACGAGCTCTTGCTCGTGATTGAGGGAACGGTAGTGGTGGCTTGTATGAAGGCGGTGCCATATAAGTTGGCTCATCATCCTTGCTCTTGCCTCCATCTTCTTGTAATTGCTCTTCTTCATTCACCACTTGCTTCCCTTTGTCATTTCCCTTAGGTAAGGGATCCTTCATGCTCAACCCACTTCTCGTTGTGATAGCCAACACTTGGCCTCTTGGGTTATCTTCGATTCTTCCGGGAAGCTTTCCCGGATCTCTATGAGCTTCACCCGCCTTTTGGAACACTTGTGCTTCCAAAACCTTTTCAGCCTTAGAAATAGAAGTCACCGTGCTCTCAAGACCACTCAACCTTCCAAGCAATTGCTCAAACATCATTTCGGTTCTATCCTTTGGAGGTTGAGTGAATCCGGGTGGAGGTTCTTGTGAAGCCTTTGGTGGTGGAGCTGCGCTTGTGGAAGCGGGAGGGTTCAAGGCTCCATCCGGGTTAGAATAGGAAAACCCGGGATGGTTATAGTTAGGCCGGTAACTGTTGAATTTCCGGTTGTTATTGAAGTTCCTTGGGCCTTGATAGTTGTTGTAATTGCCCCTTCCAATGTAGTTCACATCTTCCTCCTTAGAAGACAAATTTGCTTGCACTTGCACTTGAGGGGTTGCTTGGTTCTTCAAAGTTGTAGCACACAACTCCCTCAAAGACTTTAGCTCGTTGTTGATGGCATCAAGCTTGAAATTACTCATGGTGACTTCACTCACCCCATATGCTCCCGCTTTCCTCCCTTCACTCTTCCTATGGGAGTACTTCTCAATCACTAAATCTTGTTTCTCTACAAACTCCCAAGCTTCATCTACATTCTTTTCCATGAAAGTCCCACCGGAAAGAGATTGGAGCTTGAATTGGCTATCTTCATCAAGTCCTTTGAAGTAGATCTCCAATAGCTCAATTTTCGGTATACCATGGTGTGGACAATCTAGGAGAAGGTCTTTGAACCTCTCCCAAGACTTGAACAAGCTTTCTCTATCCTTCATCACGAAGGCATTGATCTTCCCTCTTAACTCGGTAGTCTTGGAAGGTGGGAAGAACTTAGTCAAAAACTCGGTTGTCATCTCCTCCCAAGTACTCACTCGCCCTTGTGGAATAGATTGATACCAAGCTAAGGCTTTATCCTTAAGTGAGAAGGAGAAAGCCCTAAGCTTATGGTTGTTGCTCTCCAATCTAGGCGGTCTAAGAGTCTCCATAAAGATCTCATAGTTTATCAAGTGTTGATGAGGAGACTCTCCTTCCATCCCTCCAAATTGATTATGCCGGATCATTTGTAGAACTTGAGGGCGGAGCTCGTAATTGTGGGTTGCGGGATCTCCTAAGTTCACACCCGGACGGTGTGCTCTTTGTGTCGGATCCATACGTCGCCCTAATGTTTGTGGCTCCTCAATAGCAATGGGCACAACCCGAATATTCGCCGCCGGCTGCGGTTGTGGTGGAGGAGGTAGAGGTTGTTGACGATTAAGCTCTCCTTGCACAAGAGCTTGCCTAATCTCTTCAATCTCCCTCCTAGTTGCTTCTTGCCTCTCATTGGCAAGTCTCCTTTCTTCCTCCAAGAGCTCATCTCTTAGCCTAATTTGCTCTAAAGCCTCATCCAACTCAGCTTGGAGATCTCTTCCGGCCATCTCTTTCCCTTTTCTAATACTCTTGGATCTAGATCTAAGGGTTTTCTCCGGGTCGGGATCGAATGGAGCTAAATCCTTGCCACGAGATCTTCGCATACACCTAAAGGGTGAGAGATGTCCTGAAAAGCAAAGACACACACCAAAAGAGATCAAAAGCAACAAGAAAGATCTACACTATAAACAATCACAAAAATGACTCGATCTAGACCTAGTCCCCGACAATGGTGCCAAAAACTTGTTACGATAGGATTGTGATGCACGCAATAAGCCTTAAATTTATACTCGTTATATTTTTCCTAAGTCCTAGCGAACCCGCAGTGTATGGGTCGTTTTGTAGCAAGGATAGTATTCCGAGGTCGAACTCGAAGACTAAGGTGAAATTGAATCAACAAGTGAGCATAGATAGTGTAAAACTAGTCTAAGAAAGAAAAAAGGAATAAGAAATGAAAATTCTATGCTTTTGGTTTGGTTTTTAGGTGGTCAATCAAAGGTCAAAATTCATGCAAAATACTAAATCAAACTAACAACTCAAGCTAGCAAAATAAACAAGTAACACAAACACAAAATATATGATCGGAGAGAGAGAAATGGATTCTAGAGGTCAAGATTTCCGGTTATGGCATTGGACTCAAGACTCTAAAGATTCTAAAGATTAAGCTGCGGTGTTGGGAAAAAGTGTTTCACTAATGGAAGCAACTACCAGGTAGGTCTCTCACTTCGTCAATCCCGCATCAAACTCCTATTACCAGGTAGGTCTCAAGGAGTTAGAGTAGGGAATTCTACACAAACCGGACTCCACTTAAGGGGCAACCCTCTCCTTACCGGGTAAGTCTCGAAAAAGGGAAGTCTCAAGCAATAATCCTAGCACACTCAATCCAATAGCGGCTTGTGAGGCTCACTACTACCTAGAGTTCATCATCTTAGGTGTCTAAGGTCGGAAATCATCGGGTAGATCTCTTCCCTCACTTAGGTTGATAGCATTAGGTGATCCTAAGCTAAATTATGCTTAATAAACACTAGGATTTCAACAACCTAACATCCTAACATACAGATTCATCAATTAAAGAGCAACAAAGAGAAAAATCGGATGGATCTTAGATAAATTGGCCGATCTGGCTGATGAACAGCCCGATTTTTCTTCCTGGGTTAGGTTTCGTGCATACAAATCATCCTAAACTAACATATAAGTCCATTCTATCATCACCCAAGCCATAACCATCAATCCATCACTCCAGAATCACAATAAACTAGCCAATAATATGCATATTAAGATCCAAATTCATCACACAAGCATACAAGGTTCTCATAGATGGATGATGGTAGATAAGCAAATAAAAACAATAAATCTCAGCTGAATTTAAGTTTAGCAAGACTTACAACCCTTCAAATGAAGTTCCAAAACGTTCCTAACAACTCCTTGCAATAGTTCTTCAATCAAAGACTCCAAAAATCACTCAAAATCACTCAAAAACTCACTATCACTCTAGAGTTGGTGTTCTTCTTCTTCCTCCAATTTGAGAGAGATTTTCTTCTTCTCCAAGTCTATCCCCAATCCAATGAGCTGTGAATGAGAGAATGTGAGAGAGGAGAGATGCTCAGCAACAACTTGTAGGACCACTTATATTCTCCACCAAGAGCAAGGCCGGGCAAAGAGATCTTGGGACACGTGGCTTAAGCTGTTGAAGGCCAAAAATCGACCCAGTCAGGAAAATCGGCCGATTTTCCTGAGTGATGGTCCGATTTTCTTCAACTGAGGGATGTTATGATCGTCTAGCCATGAGTTGCTCCATTGCTTGCACCAATTAGGGTCCTTGTGTCCTTCGTTGCTCTAATTATGTTCCTTCAAGGCCTTGGATGTGTACCATCATGAGGCTTGACCCTCGAATGCATCGATTAATGTCCAAAAGATCCCCGAAATACCTACAAAACCGACAAAAGCTCGTGCAGACGTCTTTTCTAGAAATATTGCACGAAATGAGTGTAAACGTCTTAAACTAATGTCAAACCGTGCATGAATAACGGGAAAAACTATCTAATTGTATGCCTATACTAACGTCATAAATCACGTTATCAATGAGTAACATGTACTGTAACTTGAAAGCAACTTGAAGGTATTCCATAATCTATCTAAATTGTAAGCATAATCATAAGTTTTTCACCTTCAATTGGATCAAGCATTTGACCAACACCTTTGCACACACCAGGCCAACATTCATTCTCTGAAAGTGTCACCAGTCGATTCATGCAAGATCCTAGAAAATCGTGCATTCAGATGCTGCTTGATATGATAAGCAACAACATAAATCAGTGCTTGTTTATCGGGAGATGCTCCTTGAGAATCTAGTATTCTTATAGTTGGATCAGTCGAATTTGTCAAGATATGTACAATTGTAGAAAAATACAAGGGGAGTTTGTTTACTTACGCATGAGACATAAACACCATGAATGACACAATGTTACCTATAATAAAATTAGGATAGATACTCAAATGTGTTAGATTGCACATGACAACAACCATTTTTCTTATTTTCATGAAGTATAGGGATAACTAAAGTAGAATTAGGATAGATTCTAAACATTAAAAGCAAATTCAAATGTGTTACATTACATGATAGTAGCATAAACTTTACAAAATACAATCAAATGCTTCCCATAATAGAGTCACAAAGCTATACAAAATATCACGAAATAGAGGAAGTTATCATAATACTTTCCCATAACTTTGTGAGTGAATTCATATGACAATTGCATCAAAACATATGATAGAGCTCACAACTATGTTCAAAAAAATTCCAGGACCACAAGTGGACATCATTGTCACATAAGAAGTCATTTATTTCTTGCTTCTGCATTTCTTTCCCATATCATCATGGTTATTTGATCTCGTACATGTTTAGTTTCACCTCCAATACTTATGTCTTCCTCTTCCTCATCTCCATCACTTTCTGAACTCGTACCATTGTCATTTATTAGTTGGTCATGTACTTCTTCTTCATATTCAACTTCAAAATTCATGTATTATGGTCCATCACTTCCTAATGATTCACTTCTAGCTTTTATTACATAGTTATGTAATGTTGAAGCATGCTAGAATTATGTCAATTTGAGTGTCCACCGTGTAACAGGGCATCACTCGTAGAATCTTCCAATGAGCTTTCAAAACTCCAAATGACCTCTCTATGCAACTACACAAAGATGAATGCAACTTGTTGAACACTTTCTTTGAGTTCACTAGATCAACGTTCTCAAATTGTGTCTGATGGTACCGAATCCTGAAATATGGAACCATCTAACCTTCTTTGTTCGGATAAACTTTATCAACCATATACTAACGGCCTATGTCGAACAAAGTAGGACAAAGATCTTTTTAGTTATCTTCACTTATAAGATTGTAAATTCCCTAATCTTGGTTGATTTTAGAAATTCATACATGCATGTGGGCGTGGGAAAGCCAAGATAGGGTTGTAAGTGCATGCTCAAACACCTTCATATCATGTGTTGATCCCTCCCAACCAACAAACACAAACGTGAAAAGTATATCAAAATCATATACCGACATCACATTGAAAGTGCACATCCCTTTGCGCCCACGATAAGTTGTTTGTTCCGCTTCGGCAATACATGTGTTTATGTAAGTACCGTTTATGCAACCAATTGCTCCTATGAAATAAGGATTATACTCACCATCATTACTAATGTGTGTTGGAACTTGGGAGAATGAAGGTTCCTTCGGTTTAATGATGCACTTTGCCATGCCGATGAAACCATCTTCATTGCCAACTAGGACGTGTAATACCTCATGGATGATAGTAGAAATTGTGATAGTCGACTGTTTGAACCTCTCAACAACATTACGATATGATAATCCTTGAGCTACCGTGTACAAGAAGATCCCTACCTTTTCAACCACTTGCATACTAGGGGCCCTTGTAGGCCAATATGATGCAGGGTTAAAGCCGTAGTTTCTAGATCTTGATTGAAAGTCCTTAAATCGAGCAACAGAAGGAAATATCGGATGAATCACAGGAAATATCGGCCGAGATTTACTCAAGAACATCCCGAGATTTGTTAGAACTTACAATGCGGAATTACAAATGATATGGATAGATAAGAAGATGATCAATGGAATAAAATATGATAAATATAGGAAGATAAGATTACGTTAAGACTTACAAAGAACCTTGACCAATTATGTGTCAAAACCCTAAACAAAGAATTACCTTTCACCCTTCCTTCTTTAACCTTACACAAACCTTCTAAATACGACAAGCACAAGGAGAGACCAGTTTGACTTGTAGCACCAACCTTCAAAAAGATTAACACACCCAAGAATAACCTAGCAAAGACACACAACTTTTCAATCAAAAACTCTCCTTTTGATTGAATAGAAATGATAAAATGCAAACCCCGTGAGCTAAGTCACAAGTATCTCACAATAATGTGGAATTCAATAATCACCACTAAGCTATCTAACAATCTCCCCTCTAAGGCTATTTATTAAGGGAGATCTCCTATGTAAACTAGGAAAGATATCTCTAAAAGATAATCTAGGAAAAATATCTTTAAAAGATAATCTAAAAATAATCCTAAAAGATAGGATCCAAAAACCAACAATTTCCTTAAGATTGTTTGAGAGCTTTATGGAATTAAAATATAAAAGATAGTTTCCAGAATTAAAAGACATTTGGCCAGATCTTCTAGCTTGCCCCGGAGGCGAAATATCGGATGGAATCTTGGTCGAGATTCTTGAGTGTTGGCCGAGATTTTGTATCTTCCATGCAATCCTCCATTCTCTCGGATCATCCCATGGATGTAACTTGTTAGCAACCCTTCCTTGAGTCTCTCATGCTCTTGGCACAATTATGGTCTATGTAATGTAGGCGCTATCAAGGATGGTCCCACATCATACTCCCCTTCTTGAAAATAATTTAACCTCAAATCATAGTCTTGCTCATCACTAATCACACAATGACTCAAGTATGACAGCTTTTGGACTGGATTAGCTTCATGGGATGAAGTCATCAACTTCTTCTTCTTCTTCCGTTCCTTCTTGATATGTACATTTTCTTCTTTGAACGGATTCAGATGCCCGGATGGTAAAAAAATATGAGTTTCATGGCTCTCATGGAAGATCTCTCGAGCTTCGTAATACTCATGGCTTGACAATCCTTACCATAACATGCAACAGTGGTAAATCTCGGGCTTCATCCTCATATCTCGGGCGAGATTTCTGGGTTGGGACCGTGATATTCACTATGAATCCACAATTCTTCTTGGATGGTCAAAACTAGATGCATTCTTGACTATTTTTTCTCTCGGATGTAACCAAGCTAGATCTCCTGGTTCAAATGATATTTCCTTGCGAAACTTGTTAGCCAAGGCAAGAGCATGCATTCCTTTCTCCTCAATCCCTTATCGCATCCTATCATGCAATCTCTTTAGAAACTCCTCGTGTTTTCCTGCATTCAAACTTACTCGCTCCTCAATAGGAAACGGTATAAGATCAAAAATTGTCATCGAAAACAACTTAATCACAAAATTGGTATAGTTTAGAGTTGTATATAGATCACAACTCCTAGAGTAAGCACAACTAATAGAAGATAACAATATAACATCAAAATGTAATGACTCTCTTTCTTAGCTTTAGTTAACCCTTCAAATAAGCTCATGCAAGAATCTTTCCATGGAGCTTTCTTCCTCATGGATAATTATCGATAACCACTTCTAGGAGCGATGTTACTGGATGGAGGCTCCTTGTATAACTCTTCCATAAGGTCAGAAAGAAATCTTGAAGAGATGGGATGAGGTCCTGCAGATTGTAAGCGAAACAATCGACGACAGTAGGTTATCTAGGGTAAGAATCTCAGCCGAGATTTTTTGGAAATTAGCCGAGATTTCTTCTCTGGAATGAAATCTTGCTTTCCTATGTCGTGGTTTTGTTTTGATTATGGTAGAACGTCCTTCACCACACTCTTTTGGCATTTTTAGCATATTAACTTTGTGTATATTCTTCTTCTTGACACTCTCATCTTGCAATCCTATAAGTAAGCTCACTCCCTTCCTCTTGGATAACGGTGCAAGATTAAGGTTTGAAAGAAGTAATGTATTAACAAAGTCATGACAATGCAAAGTATACAACACTCTATGCTATCTTAAACTTTCATTAGCAATCTCATGCATTGTAATATCCGTAATTTTAATTCCTCTTAATTCCGATTCAAACCTGATTTCGACCCGTGGATCCTTGTTATGATACCTAGCTCACAAATCCTATCATTTTATGCAAGTATAAACTCACATAAATTGATGAGATTATATCACCAAACCCTAATCTTGCAAACCCTAGTATATATATCTTTATATTTATGACAAGTTCATGGCAAGTTTTGACAACGCTCATGACAATCAATCTCGTTAAAGCCATGGTACCAATTTAACAAGGCCATGATAATGTCATGAAAAGCTTTGACAAACACTTCAGCCATCTCCCCCTTCCTATTTCAGCCCACCTATTTCATTTCAGTTCAGCCCATGCCAAGGCAATTGGCAAGACCCGAGTGGAAGCTTCAGCCCAGGACAGCCCATGTTGTTGCTTGACGTCAGATTGGCTAGATGAGAAGAAGCTCAAGCCAAGATAGTCTCTTCGGATGCTCCACAACTCCTTGGAACGCAACGGACATCTCTCTCTCCTATCCTTACTCTTCTGCACGTGCAAGATCTTTCTAAAGCCACAATTTTGGCAAGTGTATATTCGGAGAGTTATTGCCCTCCTGAACTACAGCAATGAGGGATCGGCTTTCCTCTTCAACGTATACACAGATCGGCCATTGTTCCCCTCTCGAATGTCCAGGTCCAGCGCCTATTCCCCTCACAACCCTTGCCAGATTCATCACTATCCTTCCCTCTCTATCGTGAATGAAAAGCAAACCTTCCTTCATCACAGGAGCTCTTACGCAGAAGACCTAGCCCGGCCAACCGCCTCCAGCCAATCGAGAAACCCTTAGCCACCACTCCTCCCCTCTGCTCTCAAATCCACACAGAGAACCGTCCCTGTGAATAGAAGTACAAAGACGACCCTTAACATTTGCAAGCACATACAAGAGCCTTCGTTGATCCAGAACCCTCCTTCCATGTCTGTTGCCGTCTCAAGCAGTAAGTGTAGAGCCTTGGCGCAGCCCCAAGCCGTTGACAGTAACGGCAAGCAATCTCGGCCTTCTCCTTATCGACCAACTGTGGAAGAGCCATGCCTCCTCCCGCTGCAAACGCAGTAGTAGCGCAACAACCATCGCCAAGACACCGAGTTCTCGTCTTCTACAAACAATAGTCGACAACTCAGAAATCGGTCACCGCCGTCAACAGTAGTGGAGATCGGAACCATCAGTGGCATTGACACAGCCCAGGACCGCCGCCCTAACGCCTGCCCAGCCACATAACCGCCACAAACGGGGTCAAGCCCTAGCGTGAGAAGAAGGTCATCCATTCTTAACATCCTCTTGAACAAATATGTGTTGTATAGATGATCTCAGTCGGGATCGAACTTGAGACCTCCAGTTTAATTAGTATAGCAGGAGAGTACTGGCAGAGGGAATCGAACCTTGGACCTCTTGTATATATCTTGTGTTGTAGATTCCAGAAAACTGTGTCGTATAGCTATCTTGGAGCCTATATTTTGATGCCTTAGAAATATCTTTCACCGTTCAAATTTTGATATGTCATAGAGGGATCGTCATACTGTAAGGTATCAAAAGTTGGAGTCGATCCAACGGTCGGATCTGGATCTATAAGAGTACAAAGTGGGTTGTTTGTGCAGTTCGTGAAATGACTCAAAATTGACTAAGTATAAAATTTCTGAATTTTGTATCCAACTTTGGAGAATTGTGTAGAAGTCGTTGTTGGGTATTTTTGAGATTTTCTTGCTTCTATGAGCAAAGTGCATCATGTAGAAGACCTAGATATTTTTTTGGAATTTTTATATTTTTATTCGGTCCTCATATCTTAAGTCAAAGTTGGGCCTTAGAGACTTTTCAAGAAAGTCAAGAATATGATTAACACTTTTAAAACTTTAACAAACTTCCTTTTCAGAGTGAGAGTGTGGTTTTGAGTTCCAAACAATAGTTTGGAACTTGGTTATAAAATTTTTATAAAGTTTGGGACTAAGGGTAAAATGGTCATCTACCCGTATAAGGGTATTTTGGTAATTTCTTTATGATCGATTATATATCTTAGAAGTGGGAGATTTCTAAGAAAGTGAGATACATTATTGATCCACTTGCCTTGTATAACAGTCGATGGAGTATTCTACGGTTGCTAACTGAATTAAGATTTAGACAGTCAAGATTGATTCAAGTAAGTCATTTGGGCTTACTTAGCTAGCTTTCAGATATGAGTGTGAATGACGATAGTGATGTTTGAATGATGTGTGTAATAAGGTATTCCATTGTAACCATTGAGCGACCTACATGTCTGGCCTAAAGAGTAACGGGCGGTGGCATTCTGCTCAGTTAGCCCGAGGGCGCTGGGGTTTCTTTCGGGACTAGCCCATACTTGGTTAGCGGGGACGCCACCGGAGGAGGTGTGCCAAACCATCATCAGTTGGATAAGGAATGGAGGCGAGAAATCTTAAGATTTCTCGTGCCACAACTATAAAACGGATAAAGTGAATCACCTAAGTTATCAGATAACAACCGGTTTGTGTGCCATCATGATGATTGTTTTATTTTTGCTTGAGTTGTGTTTGTGCTATTTTTATTCTACTTATATTTGGATAGTTAGCTAACGGTTTATCCGTGTGTAGATTCTGTAGAGATAGACAGTTGAAGAGAACTCCGGGACGGATGGTCAGCCGGGTCCACGTACTCATTAGATGGGAACGGGGAGTATTCCGTTCAGCATGCATGTTATTAATATATCTATGTTTTGTAAGGCTGTCATGTGTTGAGCATTCATGTAAATACCGTTCGTTATTTTCAAAGAATTTAAATACATTTGTGTCTTGTTGTAAGATCCTAGTAAAGTTGTTGTTAAACCAAGGTTGGGACCCATTGTGAGGTCCTAACCAGTAGCTCCCCGAGTTTCGAGAACTTGGGATGTTACATGAATAACATACTTCCTATGGTAATCTAACAATGCCACAACTTGAGGAGACACTACATAAAACTTTGGTTTTGTGTATTGAATTGAAGGCACATTAGAAGATAAATTACTTTGTACTAAAGAACAATCCAAAGATGAATGCAACAACTTAGGGTCATGACATCACATTCAAGAGAGTGTTCTTCCATACTTATATCTATGTCATGCTCATCATCATCAATTTTAGTCATCAAATCAGATTCCGATAACTCCACATGATCGTTAATAGGAACTAGAGTTTTAGAATCACTAACCTCTATAGTTTGGATAACCTCCATTGATGACTTCTCCTTTCGGGACTGGAGAATTCGGGATTATAATGCGCTCAACTATTCACGCATTTCTACCCACTCTTTTCGGATCTTCTCTACAGGTTCATCAACCTTAATCGAATGATGTCTAGGTGGTTCTGCCCTTGGGTAAAATTCCTCGTTATGTACAAATTAATTATGTGCTGGAGGAGAATTATATGAGTCATAATAGTGTTCCCTCCTGGAATGTTGATCATACCTATGATAACCCCTCTCATCCTCGAGTTCCTGAAAATCAACAAATTGTGGAGCATTAGGCATATCATAATATTGACTTGAATATCTCATACCTTGCTCATAATGGATTTGTGGATGTGGTTCCGAGGCTGGCGTCCTATACGGGACACACGAACGTCCATCATCTTTATTCATGGATCTCCGATGAGGAACGTAACCATTAAAACCTCAAGTGGGGCATATTTCGGTCAAATTCTCAGGCGAGATTTTGCACTAGGGGCCGATATTTGCCACTAGTGCAAGCTTCGTAAGCTTTTAAGCGCAGGTTTACGTTGTCAAGCTTTTGCGTGATTTGTTTTAGCATGGCCTTGAATTCTGGACTATCCAAATCACTCCTTTTAGAACTAGCCATCCTGCACTATCACATAAAGTAACAACAAATGCGTGACACAAGTGAAAACGAGGGTTTCTTACTTGTTTTCTCTCACACTCACACTCTGTTGTGAATCATAAGTTAATAGTTCAAAACTTATTAAGAAATAGTTCATAACTTATAAAAGGATAGTTCATGAATTATAATAGAATAGTTCATGAATTATAATAGAATAGTTCATGAATTATAATAGAATATTTCAAAGTGCAAAATTTGTAAAGAAGTGAAAGTAATAGTTCAAAACTTATTATGGGATAGTTCATGAATTATAATAGAATAGTTCATGAATTATAATAGATTAGTTCAAAGTGCAAAATTTATAAAGGATAGTGCATAACTTATAAAATGATAGTTCATGAATTACAATTGAATAGTTCATAATATATAAACGATTAATTTATAAATAATTAGATATAATATATTAAAAAGTAATAGTTCATGGATTATATGGGAATAGTTCAAACTTTATAGGAGAATAGTGCATAAATTATAACATGGTAATTCAAACAAATTTTCCTTCGTTTCTGGAAAAAAAATATAATAAAATAATATAATAAAAAAAAATTCGGGACACGTGTCGGCCGTACCGCATTAAATGAACCGTACCTCAACAAAAGTCTATATATATATATATATATATATATATATATATATATATATATATATATAGATTTTACTATGTCAGAGACGTTGTATCAAAACAAATCGAGGGATCAAGGCTCCGTTTGGTGATTCCCAGATGAGGATGAAATATTTATTTCAACCTCATAATTCCCATAATCTATTTCTACGAAGATTCAAAAAATTTCTTAATTTAATTCCCATAATTCTCATAATTTTTATTTCATCTCCATAATCACTCTTACCAAACATAATTCTCATAATTTTTATTTCATCTCCATAATCACTCTTAGCAGACAGGCCCCAAATGTGCTGTTTCTCCATGTAATGGAGCGCGGAAAATTTAGCGATCTGGAGCAACACAATGCTATGTTACCGACCACTAACAGTATAATCTATTTTGATTATCGGTGATATTATTTGGGGGGATTGAGATTGTTCTGGGAGATTTGTTATCACCAACTTTGTCCAAATTCAGTAACGATCTTTTTCGATTAAGTTCACTCCAAAGCCCTATCAGAACCAAATAATAATTTATTTTTTTTGGTAGATTATGAAACTATGAAACACGAGAAGCAATTTTCAAATTCAAAAATGTGACCAGCAAAACACATTAAGAGACGTTTTACAAAGTTCATTGCCAATAGAAAACGAATACCAGAAAGTCTCCAACCTTATCGCGAAATCATGCGACAAGAAAAGCTAAATCGAAAGCAAAAGTTTCATAAAATGATTAACGGGCAGAATATAACATTAAGTTGTACGTGACGCCTGCTCACTTCTTCACAGCTATGAAAAGCCCCCAACACTGCTCGCCGGAAGAACTCCTCACCAGCTTTGCATTCCAACCATTGACTATGTCATTGTAATCGTCCTACAGAGTCAATCGGGTTTGTGCATCAGAGGTCGCTCAGCCAAGTACTTAGAACCGAGAATGAAAAAGGCTAAATCAACACAAACCTCAGAGAAATCATTGATGAACTCTTCCTTGTCCTCCTTAACTGCATCTAGTTCCTTTTGGAGAACGTGGATGAACTAAAACAAAATTAAAATATCAGAAATAGGTGATCAAGAAATCAAAACATACAAATCTACACTCAATATTCTACTCCAAGCAAACCTGCATAGTTCGATCCTCAGCAATCACATCGCTGAAGCCAGCCTCTCTAAGCATCTGCAAGCAGATTGTTGTTTTTCAGAATATCTGCTAACTTTGAGCAATTGCCAGATTCAAATGAACATTAGTTTTATAATGTACCTGCCCATATGATTCCACATCGTGAAGATCATATCCCCTCTGCTTGATGTAAGCAGAAAACTCGGGAGATGGCGGCCCAGCACTTCTGCAGTAGTCACTTATGAGAACTTTACCTCCGGGTTTAAGCCATTTGTAAAACGATCTAAACAGCGCGGGTTTGTCCTGTAAGCAAAGCCGGTCACTTTTTGTTAACAAGGAAAGTAATTGCATGAAATGGAACGCATGATAATGCATATGTAATGTGCAAAGAGAAATCGTGAAGTGCTAAAACTCGGCAGAGATGATCACTTACTTGAATGTGCAAAATCGTATCACGGCTATAGATCACATCAAATGAGTTGTCAGGGTAAGTTTTCTTGGTGCAATCAGCAACTTCAAACTCAACCGCACATTTGAGTCCAATTGCATGTTCAAGGGCGAAGGATATCATATTCACGGATAAATCAATTCCATAAACCTCAACATCATACTCCTCTGCCATATAAAAATCACCTCCACCTATGCCACACCCCACATCCAGAACTTTCTGTCCAGCCTTAAGATCAAGCTTTGACACAAATTCCTTTGTAGTTTCTGTTCAAATAAGTCTTTGCTTAGAGCTCCAGTTCACGAAATGCATTAAAAGAGCTCTTTACACACTAAAAGGGGCATGGCATAGCATCAAACAGCCTAACTCAGTTTAGTTCAAATGCAAAGGATTCGGACAATAGATAATTGAACCAAACAGAATATATTCAGAGCTCGTGATGGAATCTACTAAGAGAGGGCATGTCATACAATATCAGGTAGGAAACTCAATAACAGAAAGATAGTAAGCATGATATTCTACAAAACAATCTGATACGCCACGTCTGTTGGAGGGCAGCGGTCACTAAATAAAAAAGTTTTTATACAAATTCATCTTTGTTTTTGAAAGTGATAGCAATGGTTCTATGTAAAGTACAATACAGAGAAAATAAATTAATATAGGTACTTACCGATTCCTCCTGTACTCACAAAACCTTTTCCAAATGCACGCTCATAGCGTAAAATCCCGCTACACTTGTACTGGACATTATCCAGGAACCTCTGAAATCCCCTGTCATCCAGAGAGTCAACCTTCTGCCAGGTCCAGCAAATCTACAATCGTAGTATACAGTTAATAAATATCTTAACCATCTTAATGTAAACAGATTTATTTAAAGAGAAAATATAAGAAAGGCCCAATACCTGGTTCTGGTTCTTCTTGTTCCTAACATAAGCACCAATACATTTGCAGCCGACAAGCTCAAGTTCATAGGAATTGCCAGCAGCATCATGAGTATGACAATCTTTAAACACCTATATTCAAAGAGCAGTGTTTTTACTAACATTGAAAAAGAAAATATCATAAATCTAATGTTAAACAATCATTATTCTGAGCAAACCTCTTCAAAAAATGAACATCGGTACTAAAAACAACGGCTTCAGGTGAGAGACAAGAGGGTTCATTTTCATACACGATTTTGTACAAATCATTCACAGAAGTGACAACGGAGTTTTTAGTGTCAACAGTTTGTACAAATCCGTCAAGTTTAATAGAATGCTGAGCAGCTACTCCAACAAACTTCTTAACAATTAAAAGTAGCTAGAATAAGGGTTTGAATCCTTAACCTGATTTGAGGAAAAATTTACACTAAACTAAGCATGTTATCGACTTGCAGTTGTTAAATGTTGATAATGACAAAGAATCAAAAAGCCAATAGTTTATACATATAAATGACATCTATCTTTAATCTACAAGTCACAAAGTTCATATGTTTAGTGCAGACTCTAATCAGGTAAACTATTGAGATGACTGACTGAACTTTTGGCCTTATAAAATATCGCTTTTACACATGGTTAGCTTTAATTTTAAAATTTTCATTGTGTATTTCAGAAGTAATTCATTAGTAAGCAAGCAAGTAAATAATTAAGCTCATGAGAATGAAATAAAACCTATAGATGTACAAGCAGTCAAGCACCTTTGTGTAGTATCTAGGTTCACGATAATGAGTAGGATTGCTCTTCCGTTTGTGGTCGCCAGACTGATGGAAACACGACTCCCTGAAAAAGATATGTCCCCCAACCTTTAACCATTTCATCATTCTCTCCACCAAATCCTCAACCTGCCACTCAGAAGATAATATTTTGATCAACGTTTGTTAGGAAAGAACATCAAACTTACAAGGTAATTCTAACAAAAAAATCTGTAAAAAGAAAAACCAAAAGTAGTGATTTTTATTTGTAAATTAAGCAGATAGCCACCATAAGGCATGAATACGTGCACACAGGAACAAAAACCAATTAGAGAATAGGCCAACGCAATATGGTCAACTTTACAAAGAAACGGATTTTTAAAAAGTTAAGAAAAAGTAAAACAACAGATTCCTTCAAAGCCCTCACGGTTTAGACCATATACGACATAGCTTGAACAATTTGTATCAAATATAAAGAACAAGCTAACTGATAGAAAGGGCAGAGTCAGTGTAGATTGACTAAAAAGAGCTTGAGGGCAAGAAAATTTTACCTCTTTGTCAGAAAGATACATCAGAAGCCAGTTTGAGAATATCAGATCCACTGAACCTGGTGCTATGTTCAGATCTGGAGATGTCACATCAGCACACATGAATTTTACATTTGGATGATGACCATTTATGCTTTCATTCTGCAGAAACAGAGGCAGACTTAAGTTAATCAGATGGAACTTATACGAATTCATATAAGAGATTGAGTTTCAGCATATGAACACGTTTGTTTTGTAGAAGAAGGAAAGAGAGCAAGCAACTGAAATAGTATACCTTCTTTATAGCACCCTCAATGAAATCTAGGGCTAGGACTTGGCCAGCCTTCTTTACTAACTCACCAGTAAAGCGACCAATACCTGCTCCAAGTTCCAGAATTGACTTCCCCTCATATGGAGGAAGAAGAGAAAGCACCTACAAGAACAAGAAAACAATATCCTTTAGTCCTTTTTAACTTCTACAAGCTAGCATAACTTTTCAGCACACTACAAACTGATTTGCTGTTTTTTCCCTGCATTGCAAGTGCTTACTACTCTGTATCAGAATTAACATTCTGTCCAAAAACAAAATTCAGAGATTTTAATAAATGCGAAAGCATAATAGTTGTAATTACCCATGAGAATTGTTCAGTAATAAGAAGAATCCTAGAATGAACTAAATATAACAAAAACTTTTCCAGCAGAACTGGAATTTTAGATAAACTTAGCATTTAAGGTCAATGGCACTTAAATTGTGGGATTGATTTTGCAAGGGAATACAAGTCTCATGTCTGACATATTACATGTTTGAGCACCCACTACTCTCCTTGAGATAAGGTAAATTGTTATTCTTTCAAGCGTTCTAATCAGCCTAGAAGCACTAACTATCTTGATGAGAGCTTAAACTGAAATGTACAATGTGTAATGGCTAAGACTCCTAAAAGGAGTTTTTCCAATGTATTTAAATCGTTATTTACTTATCTCTTGTATCATGTGCAACGTATTGCTTTTCTAGGAGGGAAGTATTTTATTGTCCATATAATCATCAAATCGGTTTGTATCTGCTTTCCTTATAAGTCCTTTTCTCTAAGAATTTTAGACTATTTCACCTCGTATAATTACAAAACACCCGCATATATAGTGATTTCAGTCTAATTAATAGTACTAATATTACTAAGTACATGCAAATAATATATAGGTTCTCAGTGAAAATATGTTTAATAGATATTTTGATAATTTTACAACTTTTGTACAACGTAGAGAAGCCGGTTCGACATTCAAAGAAAGAAACCACAAATATATAGTGGGACAAACTAACAAGTATACGTAGGGCAAGCATGAGGTAAGAAAATACAGGATTAATTGTCAGATTGTGAAAAATAAACACTTGATAATCCATGCAAAAAGTCGATATGTAGAAGCACCGCATCAGATCATCACCCTTTTTATTTTACGATCGTGTAATGTTTGTTACGTAACAACTTAGATTAGAACATTAATTTGACGAAATTAAGATATTATCTTCTAGTTATACACTCACAACTTGAACAAAAAAAATGATGGTAGTAATTGACAAAGATGAAGAAGTATACCTCAGGACGTTCTTCCTTGTCAAGATCCGCAGCTTGTGAATCGAGCATCATAGCTTCAACGGTCAAATCAATAGAATGCTCTATCCAATACTTCTTCTGTATCTCACGTTCTTCTCCTCCGACTGCACCGTATAATTTATCACAGAGTCAAAACAAATTCAGATTTCAGATCAAACGAAAGTAGCCATCTCCATTACAACGAAATGCAGCGTCACCACCGCAATTACTTTATCAGATAATCGATAAATACGATTAATTCCAACCAAATTTTATATTTTATCAAGACATAAGATCTAAAGCATACGCCCGCGAGATTCAGGACAACACAAAAAGAGAAAAGAGATGCAAATAGTATGAGATTGCGAAATTGTATACTGATGCATCATGCATGTACCTTTAGCGGCCATTGTTGGATAGTAGAGGTTGAAATGAGAGTATATGAGATCTGACAAAGGGTGAAAGAAAAAAAGATCGAAGGGATGGATCTGAGGAAATTGTGAGAGGTGAAGTATGAGAGTTCAAGATCCCTCGATGGCAATACGTGATCTGGAGAAGGTCCTGGATCTGCGATTGTTAGATCTACCCTTCTGATACATGAGCAGTCGAAGCTCTCAAAGTCTCAAACAAGATCCTGCTATTGTGTGCTCCTCCTTGGCGGACCGCTCATCTCCAGATATCGGGCATTATATAGGACGAAATTAGGGTCTTGTCACTTTTTCCGTGCTTCCCTCTAGTACGCATAAAAAAGGTAAAACTTAGAAATTGCCACGTGGTATGTTTAAAATTAACCACCTCATATATGTGACGCGGCGTATTACTATTGGATCCTGATTATTGATTTTTTTTTTTTATGTTTTAATTAGATGATTAATCAGTGTATATAGATTTGACTTTCATCCTAATAATCTTATGAAAAAGAAAAAAATTAATAATTTAATTAATTAGACTCATATACTAATAATCCTAAGAGAAAAAATAAAGGGAGAATATTTTATTTTGTTACTAAATATCTTAATATTCAAATGTGTTGATCAATATGTTTTTTTTTAATAAGAAGGTAAGATAATATGCTCGACTACACTAAACATACTTGGCGTATCGAGAAGTGGTAGTCAATATGTTAATACTTAAGTTTGATACCAATATATTAATAATTAACGTATTGGGTACGCAAGTCTCATGTCTAGTATGTTACCTAGTTTTACTTGCCCCGTTTTAACTATCTAGGTTCTGTTAGCCGATCTTAGTTAGCCGGTTTTACGTACCAATTTCGTGTACCCAAATTCATTTACACAATTTCATTAACTCTATTTCGGTACGTTACTCAATTCAGTTGTCAATTTTTAGTTACACAAATTCAGTTACCCAATTTATGGTGGGTGAGTTGGCTAAGTATGCACTTTTTGCATATTGTAGTATGAAGTAGACACTTTTTGTATCTTATAGACAAACTAGACCCCTCGTATTTATTAATAAAGATTAATTGAAAGGGTTAATTAGTAATTTTAATTAAGTTCAAGCCCAAATTTAGTTAAGGCCCAGTAGACCCACACAAGCTAGTCCAGGCTCAATCCAAAATACAAATGTTGTAGCTAGTGAGTATTAGACATACTTGGCGTATCGAGAAGTGGTAGTCAATATGTTGATACATAAGTTTGATACTCAATATATTAATAATTAACGTATACCAAATATGTTAATACGCAAGTCTCATGCATAGTATGTTACCCAGTTTTACTTACCCGGTTTTAACTATCTAGTTTCAACTACCCGATCTTAGTTAGCCGGTTTTACGTACCAATTTCGTGTACCCAAATTCATGTACACAATTTCATTTACTCTATTTCAGTGCGTTACTCAATTCAGTTGCCAATTTTTAGTTACACAAATTCAGTTACCCAATTTCTGTTGGGTGAGTTGACTAAGTAAGCACTTTTTGCATATTGTAGTATTAAATAGACACTTTTTGTATCTTGTATACAAACTAGACTCTTCTTATTTATTAATAAAGATTAATTAAAAGGGTTAATTAGTAATTTTAATTAAGTCAATGACCAAATTTAGTTAAGGCCCAGTAGGCCCACACAAGTTAGTTCAGAATAAGCCCATATTTCAGTAGGCCCCTCTTATTTATTAATAAAAATTAATTGAAAGGGTAAATTAGTAATTTTAATTAAGTCCAAGCCCAAATTTAGGTAAGGCCCAATAAACCCACACAAGTTAGTCCATGCTCAATCCAAAATACAAATGTTGTAGCTAGTGAGTATCGAACTCTAAACAACATGTCCTCCCTCCCTACCACCCTTATATCATCTGGGCTAATTAAATTTGTGTATTGTCTAGTCGATAAATAGTATTAATAAACAGTTTTCCGTTACACAATATTGATACATAATTTCACTTACACAATGTAAATACACAAATTCCAATTACACAATATTAAGCTAAATTTCGACCCCGTAATTTATGTATTGCGTCCATCTGAACTTGTGTATTGTCTAGTCGATACATAATATTAATACTCAATATTCCGTCATTTACACAATTCCGTCATTTTTCCATTCACAAGTCCGGTCCTTTGTTTATATAAGGTTGAGTTACACAAGCTCAAATGAGTTACACATACCCAAAAGTCTGTCATTTACACAAGTCCGGTGCGTTGTGTACACAGGGTTGAATTACACAAGCTCAAATGAGTTGCACAAGCCCAAAAATCCTTCATTTACCAAATTACTTCATTTTTAATTACACAAGTCCGGTCATTTGTTTGCATAAAGTTTATTTACACAAGCTCAAATGAGTTGCACATACTCAAAAAGTCCATCATTTACACAAATCCGGTCCGTTGTTTACACAAGGTTGAGTTACACAAGCTCAAACGAGTTGCACAATCATTTACACAAACTCGAGTTCCACGAGTTACACAAACCCAAAAATCCATCGAATGCACAAAATTTGGAAAAACCGATCTAAACTGCGGATAGGACAAGTGTATAAGGTTTCACAATATTATGCCATCCATGATTAACTTAGGACACCAAAACATATCTAGTTTCAAAATTTTTTAAGCATACAGACAATGATAAAAGGATATTAAAATACTTCTATGGAGTTGTCTTACCGTGTAGCCAACAAAATCACTGGAAACAAACATCGTCAAACCTAAGTTCAAGTTAATTGCTATTCAAAATGAAATCTAGTTTGAGTTACCAGCAAAAATTAACTTACACGGAAACAACGGTTGATGTGGGAGGCGGCCAAACGGCAGCCAGTAAGGCGGTCAAGCAAGGTGCGTGGGCGGCCAAGCAGTAGACGGGGGCGAAGGCGACAAGCAGATCGGCTGTTTACGATGTGGAAGGCGGCCAAGCAGCAGGCGAGGGCGTTCCAGACGGCTAGGCAGGTGGCCGGCCAAATAGGCGGGAGTTCCGGATGTTGGTGTTTCCAAGCAGATGCCTAGGTGGCAAAACCGATGGTTGGCGAGGGCGGAAATAGACCGGCGGATCCGCTTGCTGGCGGTTTACGATGAGGAACCGGCCAAGCAGCAGGCGGGTTTGGGTGGCACCGATGGTGGATTTGGGCGACGATTTTATTTCCTTCGTTGTAGCGTTTGCAAGCTCACCAACAATGGAGGTTGGGGAAGAACCGGATATGGATTGAGCGAGTTCAGATCTGAGATATGGAACGGCTGCAAAAACCCTAACTGAAAATGATTTTATAGGCTTTATATTTTACGTTTACCCTTATACCCCTTTAATTAATTTATTTTAGGTTTAAAAATTTATGCCAAAAATAGAGGGCCTAGTTAGTATGTGAGAAACAAAAAGTACCCTATTAACTAAATTTTCTCATTTCTGTTAAGCAATTCAACTGCCCAATTTTAATCACCCAATTCAGTAGCCCAATTCTACTTAATTATTCGATTTCAATTACCCAGTTTTAATTACTCAACTTTAGTTTTCCCTTTCTTTCCCCTTCTCCCTAGGATTATCACTTTTTTCACTCTTTATGAAATAATTAGTTGATAACAAAATTATTTATTTCTTTTTTTCTAAGATAATGAGACCCATAAAAATAGCAATTTTTTTCTAATAATTAATTCTACATAATAAAATGTGAAAGAATACTTAGTCTACGTAATAAAAAAGAGCATTGTTAGTTAATTAATTTCTAAAAAAATAGCATTTTTTCTTTTAATAATAAAATTTAAAAGTGCATATTTAGTCCATTAATAAATTTTGAGAACATACTTACTATATATGATAAAAAGGAGCATTATCATATTATTAATTTTAATAAAATTAAAATGTTAAATATTAGAATAAAAATACAATGCTTTACTCATCACCAAGTCAATAATCTTTTGTTCATTGTTTGATTTCTTAATTAGCAGGCTTTTTCTCTCTCAATATTGACATTTATAGATTGTGATAAGAAAATGATATAAAATCAAACAAAAAAGTTATTTCATAAATGCCTAATAAATTTATTGAATAGTCTATTATTGGATAGGCTAAAAAAATTGTGTAAAAGAAAGTGTATCTTTTGCTTCATGTAAATCCAAGTTTACCTTTATTAATTTTTCATCTAAACTGTAAGGGACGTTGCCATTTTAAATTGTTGAAAAATAGTTTAAGAAAATGAAATAAGAATCTCAATCCTACGAATTCAAATTTACATCCAACATTTTATCATTGTCGAGGTGTATTGGGTATATAAGGAAGTAAATTTGTAAATTAATTGATAATTAGATTTTATCTCTATTATCACAATATATTTGCGTAAAGTTTATACAATGTTTTAACTTGGCAGCATCATCTAAGCCCATCAACTTTATGTAATTGTTCATGTATGTACAAAATTGAAGAACCGAGTAGGAGATTAATCAGAATATAAATACTCTAGAAGGAGGAGGAGGGTTGAATAGAGTATGAGAACTTTTCGCAATATCGTATATCAAGGTTTTGAAACAGTCTTGAAGTCGATCTCTACGCTTAGTGACAAAACTGTTTTCTCAAGACTTGAAGTTGATCTCAAGGCCTTAACTTCAAAACCTGCAGAAAGTTGTCAGTCATAATAAAATGCGATAATAAGTGCATAATGTAAAAGATCGACGCAACGATATGTTTACGAAGTTCGGTCCTAACAACCTACTCTCCACCTAGGGTTTCTGACCCTAGGATTCTAACTATCTATTATCTGCTTGTTGTGAGTCCTAGATACAACCTAGAAGAACTTTCCTTCTTCTCTCAATGTAGTCTCAATGCTACAATCTAGTCAACTCTATTCTAGCAATGATAGCCTAGTTACTTCTCAGAGTAACACACTCGAGTAGAACACTATAATAATATGTCAATGGAGCTCTTGTGTTTATCTCACTCTAACAAATAAACTAATGTAAGCTTAAGAGGAAGATAAACTTTTGGATCGATGAAGATGTTCTTGTATGATCGCTTGGAAGGCTTGGTTACTTTCACTTGTAAGCTCTATTTATATCTTCAATCAATGTTCTTCATTTATTGTCTTCTATCGAGATCTTCTTTTAGCCGTTATCCCACGCCGTTGTAACGTCTTCCTTCCTCTATAGAATTCGTTGTTGGATTGAGCGAGATCTTCTCACGTTGTTTGAGAAGTAGTTGTTGCAAGATCTTCATCAACATACATCACTTGAAAAATGTTGGAGATCTTCAAGCCCGAGATCTTCTCTTCACGGTTCTTCACTTGAAAGTCGTTGGATATCTTCAATAATCTTCACCGTGATCTTCTCCTCAAGAAACTTCTTTCAAGCCGTTTGAGATTTCATATCCGTTTTTGAAATCTTCTCTTAGGTTCTTATGTTCAAACGTCTTTAGCCGAGATCTTTTCTCCTAGATATTTGCGTTGGTATAGATCTTATCTTCAAATGCCTTCATCTGAGATCGTCTTGTTTGGTTTGTTTGTTTCTGAAGATCTTCTCCTAGATCTCCTTTGGTTGTTGTAGGCGTCCGTGCTTTGTAATAAACCTCTTAGCTGAGATCTTCCCTTGTAATGCTATCCAAGACCTACACACTTTAACAAACAAACCAAGACAAGCAATCTAGAAATATAATTGATATTTGTTAGTTTATAAAACCGCATTTATATGTCAAGTCTTCCATCATTTTAAATAAAACAATTCATATCAAGGGTGGAGTAATTAATATCCCCTTGATAGAAGACAAAACAAATATCGTACCTGCATTTAATGTTAGATAGATGTATGGATATAAATATTTCGAAAATAAAATGCAGAATGTAGTAATATCGGATCATATAATTTATCCCACTTTGTCTTTCAATAAGGGAGAAAAATAATTAAAGTACGGGAGTTAAGTATTACAAATGCAAGTTTCACAAAACAAAGTTTTAAAAACCAACCCATAAACGCGTTTCAAGGCCTTGAAAGTTAAAACAAAGAAATTTGAAGCGCATGACAAGGCCTTTGCTTCCCTTTTTCATGGCCTTGAAATCGATTTCAAGGCGTTGAAATTTACTCCTTGTACCACTTTGACTCTTGATGCCCTCGACTTTGGATATTATCATAGCAGTTCTGTCTCCATCTAGTATGGGCTTCGTCCATTGTTTTCTTCTTCTTGTACTCATCAACCCTGCGTTCATCCACGACGTTTCTGTATTTCTTCATTACACTAAACTCCTCGACAGTCAGAACGGTTGGCTATTCAGAATATGGTCGAAGAATCGATCGATTCTAGACATTTTTGTAACACTAGAGCAACACATCAAATGCTTTTTCCGTCATTTTCATAGAATCATCCTCAGTCAGTGGTAGTATGCTCCTTGTGGATGTGAACGTAAGAGCATCCAAATGAAACATTTGATTTACCTTTGAGTGCATGATCGCCAATAGGTCATGAGAACACTACAAAAAATAATTCAATTATCCACGGATGTTGGCGACGACATGAAAGCTAATTGCCGACGTTAATCATCAACAACGACGGCTTGGTGATGGCAGAAGGGGGGCGAAGCCAGAACAGGCGACGCGAATTTTTTCTCCACGGTCTTTGCCGTCACTAGCATATTTTACAACGGCTATGCGACGGGTTAATCGTCGCAAATATTTCGCGTCGGAAATAGACGTCGCCGTCTAGTGTGTCGCAAATTGTAAAAAATGGCACGAACTTTTGAATTTTGCCAACGGCAGTAGCTGTCGCAAAATTTAAATTTGGTAAAAATTTTGTATTTTTGGCGACGGTAAGAGCCGTCGCAAATTGTTAAAAATGTGTTAAAAATATTAATCCTGGGCAACGGTAACATGTCGTGACAAACTGTAAATTTGGTGGGAAAATTGTAACACAACTTGTAAAACTATACAACAATCTGTATTATTTGAAAACATCTAAATGACTTCATCAAGCTGCAACAACAATTTTCGTAAACCAAAAGAGTGTGTTTAAAATTCAAAACAATCAAAATAACACGATTCGAAGTGTAAAGAAGTTCACAATCTGAAAGTACAAAAGTGGTAATGAAGTTCACAATCACACACTTCTACACTCTAAACATCCTCATATTCTAGGCTAGAGATATGGCCATAAGGAATAGTATCAACAAGTTGTCCCACTTGGAATTGATGTTAGACGAGTATTCATATGAGCTTTGAAGAGCTTGATACCCTGATATTGTCCTTACTTGCCCGACAACAAAGCTAGTTTCTAGATATTCATTTTCCAACAGCCCTTGAAAATCAGCAGATTGTACATCTATAAAACCAGCATAATCATCGTTGCATAATTTGAATGCTTAGTCTATACTTCAACTTTAAAAGTAAGTGAGGATGGTTTTTAAAATCACTTCATTTTCTGCACACATTCTTCTCTATTTCCTTTTTATTTTGTCAGATATGTCCCAATTATATCCTTGATAATACTTGCCTGAACGGAGTAAGTGTGGAAAGCAATATAGGATAAAGGATAGGTCCAAATTGGTCCTAGTAGATCACGACGAATTCTGAAATAGCCGGCAAAAAGCATCATCACCACCTACACAAGCACCCAAAGAACCAACCGATGAAAGCACTCACTAGTGATACTTGTGATACTTGTATACCCAAATAATAAATATTAGTATGAACACGTTAGGTATGTTATCTTTCTCCCATCTCTGGACCATCTTGCACCATATTCTTTAGGCAATCCTATCTCAAACACAACCCCGTGAGGTTTTACAATATGCACATTCTTCCAATGACAATTAACTATGGTATTCCTTACTGTGCCCATAGCAAGCTCATTCTTCATGGTATCTGAGAGTTGATGACATTAACACGTATACAAGTTGATGACAAAAAAATATCAAATATATAAATGTATCCGCACAAGTACGGGATATGCACTAGTACAAATATCCCCTTGACCCCGGTTATTTTGTACATGGGAACCCGGTTAAGGAAGCGTAGTTAACGGGAGCGAGGTCCGAGCGTTCGCACCCCGGTAAATGTCACCGAGTTAATATTTTCGGACACCGGTTTTTTTATAACCGGGGT